>CM065656.1:22624061-22629061 GCA_033220385.1 Triplophysa yarkandensis
TATATATCTATAGGAATAAGATTTAACACTTTTTATATATCTATAAGAATAAAATAAAACACTTTTTATTTATTTTATGTGTAATAAATCTGTATGTGTGGCAGAGAGAAACTCCAGCACGAGCGTGTGTGTGTGTGCGTGCGTGTGCGTGCGTGCGTGCGTGCGTGCGTGCGTGCGTGTGTGTGTGTGGTATGACGCGTCTCGTCAGTGTGACGTCACACCGGGAGCTGTCCGCCCGTCGGTGGGTGCTGAATGAAGATGGCAGCGCGATAGCAGCGAGATTCTCACACTTTAGTGCTCTATGTCAACCGTTTCCGGTGGTTTATCCGCTGATGTTCGTCATTGTTCAGTAAAAGATGAAGTTGTGACTCTATGTTGAGAGAGAAACGGAAGTAAATCACGACACTGACCGGAGATCAGCAGCAGCAGCAGCAGCAGCTCGACGCGACGCGACGCGATGTCTCTGTTGTGTGTGGGGGGTGAGTCTCTGTCTCTACAGTTTTATTTCATATTAAACACAATCTATAATCTGTCATAGACAAGATTACATTACAGTCATGATGCTCTGATACTGAATAATGACATCAATCTTCTCTTAAACACAACACAAATATAATACACTTCATTATAGTATTATTATTATCATACATTATTATATTATTATTATTATTTTATTACAAATATAATACATTATTATATTATTATTATTATTTTATTACAAATATAATACATTATTATATTATTATTATTATTTTATTACAAATATAATACATTATTATATTATTATTATTATTTTATTACAAATATAATACATTATTATAGTATTATTATTATTTTAATACAAATATAATACATTATTATATTATTATATTATTATTATTATTTTATTACAAATATAATACATTATCACATTATTATTATTTTATTACAAATATAATACATTATTATATTATTATTATTATTATTTTATTACAAATATAATACATTATTATATTATTATATTATTATTATTATTTTATTACAAATATAATACATTATCACATTATTATTATTTTATTACAAATATAATACATTATTATATTATTATTATTATTATTTTATTACAAATATAATACATTATTATATTATTATATTTTTATTACAAATATAATACATATTTATATTATTATTATTATTATTATTATTTTATTACAAATATAATACATTATTACATTATTATAATTATTTTATTACAAATATAATACATTATTACATCATAATTATATTATTATTATTTTATTACAATTATAATATACTTTATATTATTATTATTATTATTATTATTTTATTACAAATATAATACATTATTACATTGTTATTATTTTATTATTATTTTATTACAAATATAATACATTATTATATTATTATTATATTATTATTATTTTATTACAAATATAATACATTATTACATTATTATTATTATATTATTATTATTATTTTATTTAAAATATAATACATTATTATATCATTATTATATTATTATTATTTTATTACAAATATAATACATTATTATATTATTATAATAGTATTATTATTTTATTACAAATATAATACATTATTATATTATAATTATTATATTATTATTTTATTACAAATATAACACATTATCATATTATTATTATATTATTATTATTTTATTACAAATATAATACATTATTATATTATTATTATTTTATTACAAATATAACACATTATTATATTATTATTATTATATCATTATTATATTATTATTATTTTATTACAAATATAACACAATATTATATTATTATTATTTTATTACAAATATAATACATTATTATATTATTATTATATTATTACAAATATAATACATTATTATATTATCTTTATTTTATTATTATTTTATTACAAATATAATACTTTATTATATTATATATTATATCTATAAACCAGGTTTACACATGTATAGACGATCTCTGTTTGTTGTAATGAATTCATTCTATTTTCAGTTTTTTAAAGATTGAACGTATTGAAAGTCACAGAAATATAAAATGTGCTGTCACACCTGAGAAACCGGTTTCTGCTTTTCATCAAAGCTTTAAAATGAAAACACAGTTTTTTGAGAATACATGTCATTATTGGTGATGTAATAGAGGGATTTTTTAAATGTTTGTGAAGGTTTAGGAAATCCTTTAGAGATGTGTGAGAAACACTCGTGAGGGAATCCTGTGAACGTGAGCTGTGTGAATAACATTCAGTCTGAACATGTCACTCGTACAGAATCTATAATGTCTGAATCATCTGAATCATCTAAATGCTCGTGAATGATGTTCCTCTGATGCAGTAACACGTGGCAGATTCATTCATATTCTTCATTCACATTCTCTTACACACAATACTGTACAGATCTAAAGACCACTGCTTTTCTGATGAGCATCTAAGGAGTCTTGGATTGAGTTTTTCAGAAAAGAAAGCTTATTTCCCTCATCCGTGCTTAACTGTGATGGATTTATTCATCTGATGTTTGCTGTGCTGCTAACTGATATACACATGCTTATGATGCCTAACACGCTGGATTTTGAAACACAGTCTTGTCTGTAAATCTGTCCTATTGAAAAATACTGTAGTATTTATTAAAGCAACTGTTGTGAGGTATAGACTAAAATTTTATAGTAAAGTATGAATAATGAGAAGTACAAACACACAGACATGCTAATACAGAAGTTCATAATTTAAAAATTAAAATAAATACACTGATCTTAAATCTGGCTTTAATTTCAAAATCTTTATCAATATTTACTGCTGTCCTCTTAAAGGGAAAGTTCATCCATTGTTCGATTATCTCATCCTTAGATCTCAGTGTCATGTGTTTCGCGAGCTTCAGGTTTGTAATGGCAGTAAACGCAGTCGGATGACAAAAGCACTTGGACTCTTGTTGTTCAGTTTGTCTGAGGTGTTGGATCAATGTTTATAAGCACATGCATGAGTGTGTTAGATATGATTGTGTAATGAATTGTTAAGATGTTTGATGTGGATGTGTTATGTAAGGTTTAGGGTGTGTGTGATGTAATGCAGGACACATCCCACCTCTTGCTTTCATTCAACACATATGATGATGCATATTGATATTCGTGAGTGCATTATTCACATTATTCTATTGATTCTGTCATCATTATTCACCCTTGTCTTTATTTTGCACAACACAAAAGAAGATATTTCAAAGAAAGTTGGGAACTGGTATTCATTCACTTGAATTTGTTTGCTGTTCTTTTATAGAATTGAAACTCTTTCGTAACCAACTTTTTCAAAATATCTTCTTTTGTGCTCCAAGTAAAAATAGAAAGTCATACAGCTTTAAATGATGGGAGAATAAATGATGTCAGACTGTTTATTTTGGGATGAATGAACACTTTAAGAGCAACAGATGAGATTGATTTTCCTACAGACAGAAGTCAGATTAAATAAAGAGTTTTGGTTAAGACATTTGATTGAAATCTCTTTATTTTTTGGTTCTTTTACCAGTCATCCTACAAGATGTGCAATGTATTCTGTCCTTCAATACAGATAAACAATTTCCGTTTGCAGCAATTGTTGTATTATTTTCATTTGTCTTAAGAAATGTTATGATCTTTGTTAGGGATGAGAAATAAACGAGGAATAATATTTTCTTCCGGTCATGCAGATAAATTCAAATCACATTTTTAGAGAGGTATAATGTTTCTATTTACTGACATGAGAACATACTCGTGTTCTGGGGTTTTTGTGAATTGGTTTGATGGTTCGGTGGTGTTTGTTCTCACATTTGTGTTGGTGAATAAATGGCACGTGGGAGTCATTGATTTTGATATGATGTTTGTGGGCAGCACATCCGGCTGTGAATGATTCATATAGTCAGTGATTTATGATTCTGGCCTGGTTTTCTGCTTTCTTTAATTCACTCTCATTGATCTTAGCTGTTTATTGCTATATTTGTTAAAGTCTCTTCCTCTGTCTGCAGCTGTGTTTGTTTGAGAACAGATGTTCAGACTGGGCCGGTATAAAGGTGTTTGATGGGATGAGAGAACCTATTTATAGATACACCTGCAAACAGCCGCTGATGTGATGATCTGTACGGGTTGGCTATATGAGAGTTATCTTTAAACGTTGTAGCTTGAAGTTCTGGTAACATTGGCCGCTTTTATTGGTAAAGACTCGTGTAAGAGAATGTAGAGGCTGACTGACAGGTGTGTGTGTGTGTGTGCGTGTGTGTGTGTGTGTGTGTGTGTGTGTGTGTGTGTGTGTGTGTGTGTGTGTGTGTGTGTGTGTGTGTGTGTGTGTGTGTGTGTGTGTGTGTGTGTGTGTGTGTGTGTGTGTGTGTGTGTGTGTGTGTGGAGAATGTCTCTGTGAGAACTGTAACGTGTGTCAATGCATTATTGATGCCCGCTGTAGTGCATGGCATGCAGTGCAGATGGGCATTAATATTCAAACCACTCTGTACGCCCCCATCCAACCACACCCCAAATTCAAGCTTCTCTTCCTCCAGTGAGTAATCATTAAAACATGAGAAAGAGGTTTTAAAAAGCTCAGAGTCAACAGATATAAAAAACTGTTCGCGTGGATTCCATCTACACTTACACCTGAAGTGTTATTTAGAAGTGAGTTGTGTTGTGTGTTCACGCTGTAATATCTTTGCTAAAATCATAAACACACACACACACACACACACACACACACACACACACACACACACACACACACACACACACACACACACACACACACACACACACACACACACACACACACACACACACACACACACACACACACACACACATATAAACACACTCTTCTCAGCTGTTTGTGTTGATCTCGAATGTGTGTATTTGCTGACAATGTTTGTCTTTGTGTTTTGCAGTGAAAAAAGCTAATTATGATGGACCTCAGGGTGAGTGCACAGCTTCTCTTATAACACATAACACAATCTTTAAAGTGGCCTGTAAAGAATAAAGTAAACTATCATT
>CM065656.1:22634061-22649239 GCA_033220385.1 Triplophysa yarkandensis
AAGAGTTTGTTTGTATCTAAATGTGATCTTTCTTCTCTCTAATCAGTCCGACTGGAAGCTATGCATCCTCAGCTGAGCTCAGCCGCTGTAGTTCTCAACTCAGTGAAGAGTATGCTGAACGAGAACTGTACGATGAGAACGATTCCTATCACTCCTGCCACTCGTCCGTGTCTTACAGCAAGGGGTCACCCGACTGGGACGAGACTCAAGGTGCTTACAGCGATGAATGTGCCTACAGCAAAGATGGTGGTGAGGAAGGTGCTCTGTATGAGGAGGAAGAAGGAGATCTGTATGGTGATGAGGTGGACATGTATGAGGGAGAGGAAGACTTCATCTACGAGGATGAAGAGTTTTACCCGTTGGAGGGGACCCACAGCGAAAACCAGGAGCCTCCATTCACCCCCACATTGATCGGTACTGCTCCTGCACCCACCGCGTCATCCGCCAGACCTCCTCTTGAGAAACAGACCTCGCTGCACCAACAGCAGACCCCACAGACTCAACCAGCCAATCAGACGCAACCCCAGCCTCCATCTCAACCGGCCAATCAGACTCAACCGCAGCCTCTATCTCAGCCTGCCAATCAGATGCAAACCCAACCACCAATCAAACCCCAGAACCAGCAGGTTTCCCAGCCAACCAGACAACAGCCCCCACCCCAGCAGCAGTCCTCGGGTCCAATCCCGTCTGTCCAATCCTTCTTCGCCATGGCCAAACCACTGAGCGCCGTGTTTGGTTTGGGTGGATCTACACCTGCTCAACCTCCTGCCCCGACACCTCAAGCCCAACCTCAACCCCCGAGTTTACCGTTCCAGACCCAGATGGCCCAGCCCCAACAGATTCCCTCCACCGCAATCAAATCCCCTGAACCTCTCAGTTCTAACTCGAAACCTTCTGCATCCGAACCCAAACCACCAACACCCGTCGAGGAGACACTACCCCCAGCTGAGCCGGAGATAGAGGAGGAACCTCAACCTCAAGAAGAAGACTTCCCTATGGAGGAGTCACCTATAGAGGATGTAATGATGGAGAGTCCTCCTCCGTCTCCACCGCTTGAAGAAGAAGAAGAACCTGTCCTGGAACCTGAGAGGTATCACAGACACCTTATTTAAACAGGAGTTATTGACATAAATACTTTTCTTTTTATTATACATGTAAACCCTGATCGTGTGTGTGTGTTTGTGTGTGTTTGTGTGTTTGTTTGTTTGTTTGTGTTCGCTCGTGCCTGTGTTTGTCTGAAGTGAGCTGGAGAAAGAAGAGCCAAAAGAGCCCGTGGATCCGGCAGTTAGAGCTAAAGAGAACTGGCTGAGAATCTTTGAGAAAGTTCGCAGGCAGCTTCAGGAGGTGAGACTAAAGTTCACGAGACACTGGATTGTTACACAAACATTGAATTTTGTTTTATTAATTGATTTTATGAAGATGTTTCATTCAGTTTTATATGAACAGATAATATAAGAATAACACGAAACAATATTTTGTCAATAAGGTTTAAAGTGATAAATAAGGTTCTACTTTAAAGTGATAGTCTTTTATCATTTACTCATTCTCTTGTCATTTCTTCTAAAGAACACACAAGAGGATATTTTGAGGAATGTTGGTAGAATGAACTCTTTCACTTGCATTGGTTTGTGTAAATACAATAGAAGTGAATAAGTGACAACTTTCTTAAAAAAAACATTTTTTGTTTTTTGTAAAAGAAAGAAAGTCATTGAGAGGCTGTAAATGATGACAGAAATTTCATTTTTAGGTGAACAATCACTTGTGATCTGGAATGTATAACCAGATTAACAACATTGTGTGTAATGGAAAGCTTATCATCCACATTAAATATTTAAATTCGGTACTTAAGGTGATTTATAACTTTTAAACAACAACTGTGATTGACCAATGCGAGCTTATAATTGTAATAAGGTGTTGCGCACAACTCATTTCTCATGCTTTTCAAAATGTCCAAGATATCTGTACAAACGCAACTTTTTGCATTCTCTAAAAAGAAGAGAACATAAGGAAATCTATTTAGTTTTTTAATATAAAAAGACATCCCATGACATATGTATAATTATTCCTTTTAATTTCATGATTTTATTAAAAATGACATGCACAAGATTGTTAAATTTTATAATTGCGTGCAGCTACAGGACACCCCCACCTCTTCCATCCGTGTATAACACAACACAATTCAACGGCACTTCCTAAAGATAATTACATCACATATTATAAAATGAGAACTGACATTGTAAATTATTGTGAATAGTTGTTTTTTTGTTCCTTTGTTAAATCATTGGTAATATTAATCCTACTGTAAACTTTTCCAGTTCTGCTTTGACTGTTTTACTCTAATCTGGATGTATAAACAACATCAAAGTTTCTCTTTTATATTTTAACACTGATGGTTTTAAATGTGAAGACAGTTTCTTTAAATTGAGGGAAAGAATGAACTTACATGTTAAATGTCATGTGCGGAGCTTCCCAAAATATAATTTTACTTTTATTATTTGTTCTTTATATACTAACTTATTAATTTTAATTATTAAACACTATTTTTATTAACTGTTATGCTCACAAGGATGTATTTACCTATATGATCTGTGTCTGAAAAAATTCCTTACAGGATGACACCATTACATAATCACCAAAAACCTGAATATCAGTTATTTACTGTATTTTATACTATCAGCATAATGATTACAGCATCAACTCCCATAATGATTTGTTATTTATATTATATTATTTAACCTACAGCTGCTTCTCGGGAAGCAATAAATCATTTTAAAAGTTCAATATAAAATCTATTGATCGACAATAATTACTACAGTAACAACATCAATTTACATAATCAACAATATCTGTCATAACTGAGCAGCTCTATGGGAAATGTATATGAGAAAAATCCAGATCTGGACGTCAATGTAATTCAATGTGTTAATCAGTTGTTTATATAAAAAATACTTATATAGATTATTTTTCTCTCACATTATAACGTTTATGTTAATGTAATGTTTGTTTTTGTGTAAAATTCCCACACACGTCTTTATTTATGGTTTTGATTGGACACATGCAAATACAAACGTCACTATAACGCTGTCATGTTTATTTTGCAGTTTGCCACTTCTTCTTTGCTACTTTATTTTTACTGCGTTATTTTGTTGACTCTTTGTTGTCTGTTTGTATCTGGGCGCTTTGCCATCTTCCTATCCTCTTTTCATTGCTATTGCAATATGCATGTTCACTCAGATGAGCCGTGATTGGACGAGAGCGTCAGGTGGGTCTGTTGATGGTACTGTACACTTTGTGTGGTGGTTTTGTGTAAATTGTGAAAGTGATGTAAGATAAATGCTGAGGTGTCATGTAAAGCACATGTGTTACTGTACATGTTAAACTGGACGTCACACACACACACACACACACACACACACACACACACACACACACACACACACACACACACACACACACACACACACACACACACACACACACACACACACACACACACACACACACACACACACACACACACACACACACAGATCTGGTGTTTTATTCAGCATTTATCTTTATTCAGCTAAACCTGCTATAGATCAGCTGTTG
Organism: Triplophysa yarkandensis; assembly: GCA_033220385.1. NCBI lineage: Eukaryota > Metazoa > Chordata > Actinopteri > Cypriniformes > Nemacheilidae > Triplophysa > Triplophysa yarkandensis. Next base: position 22,637,653 of record CM065656.1, read on the forward strand.
ACTTCACTGATGTTCTGTTTATGAAGTGAATGGTGTTTTCTGTTGGTGTTTTAATTCAATGATTTGTCTCGGCTAACACTTGAAGATGGAGCTTTGTAATAAAAAGTCTGTGTCTGTAATCCTTCATTACACAACAGTGGCATTGTGTGTTCAGAGGACATTTTACATCAACGCCTTGTGCTTTTACTCTTAACACCAGAGATGTCATTCAGATCAAACACTCTTAGTTGTTTTGGTAGCGTGTGCCGGTAAATGTGTTGTGTTGCAGTCTGTGGTGAAACAAAAGTATCATAAAATGATCAAGAGATAGACTATTAGAAACTTATCCAACTGTCTCTCTCTCTTGTGTCTCTCTCTCTCTGGTCTCTCTCTCTGGTCTCTCTCTCTCTATCTCTGGTCTCTCTCTCTGGTCTCTCTCTCTGGTCTCTCTCTCTCTCTCTCTCTCTCTCTCTCTCTCTCTCTGTCTCTCTCTCTCTATCTCTGGTCTCTCTCTCTCTTGTGTCTCTCTCTCTCTGGTCTCTCTCTATCTCTGGTCTCTCTCTCTGGTCTCTCTGGTCTCTCTCTCTGGTCTCTCTCTCTCTCTCTCTCTGGTCTCTCTCTCTCTCTCTCTGGTCTCTCTCTCTCTGGTCTCTCTCTCTCTCTGGTCTCTCTCTCTCTCTCTCTCTCTCTGGTCTCTCTCTCTGGTCTCTCTCTGGTCTCTCTCTGGTCTCTCTCTGGTCTCTCTCTCTCTCTCTCTCTCTCTCTCTCTCTCTCTCTCTCTCTCTCTCTCTCTCTGGTCTCTCTCTCTCTCTCTGTTTCTCTCTCTCTCTCTCTCTGGTCTCTCTCTGGTCTCTCTCTCTCTCTCTCTCTCTCTCTGGTCTCTCTCTCTCTCTGGTCTCTCTCTCTCTCTGGTCTCTCTCTCTCTCTGGTCTCTCTCTCTGGTCTCTCTCTCTGGTCTCTGGTCTCTGGTCTCTGGTCTCTCTCTCTCTCTCTCTCTCTCTCTCTCTGGTCTCTCTCTCTGGTCTCTCTCTCTGGTCTCTGGTCTCTCTCTCTCTCTCTCTCTCTCTCTCTCTCTCTCTCAGGCACGTGGAGAAACAGACTCTCAGTCTCTGTGGTTTGGGAAAGGAGGGTGAGTCAAACTTATGGTGATTTTAAAGGCATTGCCCAATAAGTAAAATGAAAATATGCTCCATTACTGCAGATATTAAATGTCATCATATGTTAAAAAAACCCCCACAGAAATATCAAACTTAGACAAAACTAAAACAACTAAATAATCTATCATTTTACTACTGAGAAAAACATTCATTTGTTATGTACATGATAAATCTGTTTAAATCCGTTCTATAAATATAATATGATGTTTTGTGTGAAGGATGGGAGGAGCGCTGTACAGTATCGACAGTATGCCTGATCTTCGTAAGAGAAAAACGATTCCTTTGGTCAGAGATCTGGTAAGAACCACAAAATAAAGCTGTTGAATAGCTGTGACATTGGATAGAAGTCTGTGTTTGGTCATGAACATTATACAATACAGAGACATGGAATCACAATACATAACCTGAAGTTACCCAAAATGAAATATTTTTGATTTAACATAAAATTAAATGACTTAACTATATTGTATTATAAATAATTATTTGTGTTTCAGGACATCCTATTGTGATAAGATAGATAGAAACTAATGTTTTTATCATTAGTTTTATCTTAATTTTTTTTGTAAATGTAAGAGCAAAAATGTTTCTATGCAATCACTCACTTATAAAATAATTAATTATGGGTAAATAATGGTTATCTTTTTGTTTCCTTTGAGCTGACTCATGAAATCACTGTCAGAAACTTTCATTAATAAAAAAATATTTGAGGAAGATTCATACAAACTTCTGATTGAGGACACACTTTAAAATGATTGGACTGTTTCTCATGCTGTTTTCTTCTCTTCTTGCGTTCGCTGTTGGATTCAGGCTATGGTAAGACATTCTCTTTAAATATTTAATCCGTTGTGTTGTGTTTATACCTTCATTTCTCAAGAAAATAGCTCATCTTTATAGATAACATTAAACAGAAGAGTTTCCCCTCAAAGATTGAAGGAGATTTAAGATGATATTGAGATGTAGAGATGTGTGAGATGTATATGTGTTCAGTCTTTAGTCCAGAACTCTCGGAAGGCCGGTATCACATCTGCTATGGCGTCCAGTACACTCAACAATGAAGAACTGGTGAGTGATATAACTCATAGCATCTGAACATATCCCAGAATAACACATTATCAGAACGTGTTTGACAGATTTAGTGGGTTATTTTGTGTCGTGTTCCTGCAGAAGAGTCACGTATATAAGAAGACCCTTCAGGCTCTGATCTATCCCATCTCCTCCACCACACCGCATAACTTTGAGGTTTGGACGGCCACAACACCCACCTACTGTTATGAGTGTGAGGGGCTTCTGTGGGGCATCGCTCGACAGGGCATGCGCTGCTCTGAATGTGGGGTCAAATGTCACGACAAATGCCAAGACTTGCTCAATGCCGACTGCCTGCAGAGTGAGTTATATTTAACATTTGTTCATGTTCTTTTTTCTGTGTGAGGATATTTTGAGAAATGTCTTTGTTCATACAACGGAGGTCAATGGTGTTGTTTCATCCTTCATTCCCTAGGGGCTGCAGAGAAGAGCTCCAAACACGGAGCGGAGGACCGTACGCAGAACATCATCATGGTTCTGAAAGACCGCATGAAAATCCGCGAACGCAACAAACCGGAAATCTTTGAGTTGATCCAGGAAGTGTTTGACATTGTTAAGGCGACTCACGCAACTCAGATGAAACAGATCAAACAGAGCGTTCTGGATGGGACGTCGAAATGGTCGGCTAAGATCAGCATCACGGGTGAGCTTGCGGTTCCAGTCAATGAGAGATAATACAGTGATATGTTTAAAACTGAAGAGCTGTGTCTGGCGGTCAGTGGTGTGTGCTCAGGGTCTCCAGGCCAAGGATAAGACTGGTTCAAGTGACCCTTATGTGACGGTACAGGTGGGCAAAACCAAGAAGAGAACCAAGACCATCTACGGCAATCTGAACCCCATCTGGGACGAGAGCTTTCACTTGTAAGTTGAGCTTTTTCATATGACTGTGGGTTCTGTTTTAGTAAAGTGACACGACGTTTGGTGTTTTTGTGCAGCGAGTGTCACAACTCCTCCGATCGGATCAAAGTGCGTGTTTGGGATGAAGACGATGACATCAAGTCCCGTGTGAAGCAGAGGTTTAAACGGGAGTCGGATGATTTTTTGGGACAGACCATCATTGAAGTGAGAACTCTCAGTGGTGAAATGGACGTCTGGTATAATCTGGGTGAGAGCAGGAGGGGTTATTTAATGGATTTAAGAGGGTTAGACGACAGGTTTGGAATGATGATCTTCTCTGTGTGTGAACAGACAAGCGCACTGATAAGTCTGCAGTGTCCGGTGCCATCCGTATGCACATCAGCATTGAGATTAAAGGAGAAGAAACGGTTGCTCCGTATCACGTTCAGTACACCTGTCTGCATGAGGTACATAAATCCAAAGTCTCCCGCTTCATGTTCATTTACATCATAGTGTGACTCTTTACCCGTGATGCTTTGCAGCACATCTTCCACTACACCACAGAGAAGCAGAACAGCGGGGTCGTGAAGATTCCTGATGCCAAAGGAGATGATGCCTGGAAAGTGTACTTTGAAGAAACAGCACAGGAGATTGTAGATGAGTTCGCCATGAGATACGGAGTGGAATCCATCTATCAGGCCATGACGTGAGACGAGAAATATATACATTTAACCTACAGACCTACAGATTTACACCAGTAACCTCTTAATAAATAGAGAACTGCTTAAAACAAATCTGTGAAAATCCTGTTTTATGACAGTGAACATTGCATATAGAGAAACATGCAGTTTAATACGTTTCATTTTTCTATCATTATTTAAGCTATTATTACTAATTTTATTATTTCTAATCCATTGAAAGCTTCTTGGAACAATGCATTTTTTGATTGACCATTTTAAATATTATTTATATATTGTTATTTTCATTACTTAATTTTTTTGTTTCATTTTACGTTTTAATATTTGTATTATTTTATCTTACTTTACAGTTTCATGCTTTAAAGTTCCTCTTAAACAAAGGAAACAGAGGAGAGAAAAAAACAAATGATTAAAAGAAACATGAAATATGTGGTATTGAAAATATGTGTACTAATGTAAATGTGCAGATATGAGTTTTATAATGGAGTTTTAAACATTAGGCTGTCATGTCATGTCATGTTTGTGTGTGTAGGCATTTTGCGTGTCTGTCGTCGAAGTACATGTGTCCTGGTGTCCCTGCGGTCATGAGTACATTACTGGCAAACATCAACGCTTACTACGCTCACACCACACAATCCTCCAATAACGTCTCAGCATCAGACCGCTTTGCTGCATCAAACTTTGGGGTCAGTTCATACAGGATTGAATTATATGAATGACCTTCAGGTTTTCACTCTACACATGACTGTATTGTGTTTTATTTCTCCAGAAAGAAAGATTTGTGAAATTGTTGGATCAGCTCCATAACTCTCTGAGGATTGATCTCTCTATGTACAGGGTAAATTCTCATAATTGATTTAACATTTCATATGTGTTCATTTATATTTACACACTGACTTTACATACTGACTCTGTGTGTGTTTGTGCGTGCGTGCGTGTGTGTGCGTGCGTGTGTTTCAGAATAATTTTCCAGCCAGTAGTCCGGAGAGGGTTACAGGATCTGAAGTCTACTGTAGATCTTCTGACCAGCATCACTTTCTTCAGGATGAAGGTTTTTATTCTTCTGAATTTGATTTCAGATTTCAGTTTTGATCATCACTCATGATCAACACACTGAACACGTTTTGTTTTATCGTTGACCTCTTATAAACTTAAATCATGGTGTATTTTTTCAGGTTCAGGAACTTCAGAGTCCACCCCGAGCGAGTCAAGTGGTTAAAGATTGTGTTAAAGCTTGTCTCAACTCAACATATGAGTATATATTCAATAACTGCCATGAACTGTACGGCCGAGAGTATCAGAATGATCCTGTGAGTATATGTGTGTGTGTTGTTCATATTTCACCCTTAGATATTTGTGTTGTTTGCTCTCGTGTGTGTGTGTGTGTGTGTGTGTGTGTGTGTGGTGTGTTGTGTGTGTGTGTGTGTGTGTGTGTGTGTGTGTGTGTGTGTGTGTGTGTGTGTGTGTGTGTGTGTGTGTGTGTGTGTGTGTGTGTGTGTGTCTCTCTCTCTCTCTGGTCTCTCTCTCTCTCACTCACTCACTCACTCTCTCTGGTCTCTCTCGTCTCTCTCTCACTCACTCACTCACTCTCTCTGGTCTCTCTGGTCTCTCTCTCTCTCACTCACTCACTCACTCACTCACTCTCTCTCTCTGTCTCTCTCTCTCGTCTCTCTCTCTCTCTCTGGTCTCTCTCTCTCTGGTCTCTCTGGTCTCTCTGGTCTCTCTCTGGTCTCTCTGGTCTCTCTCTCTCTCTCTCTCTCTCTCTGGTCTCTCTCTCTCTCTCTCTCAATCTCTGGTCTCTCTCTCTCTCTCTGGTCTCTCTGGTCTCTCTGGTCTCTCTGGTCTCTCTCTCTCTCTCTCTGGTCTCTCTCTCTCCTCATCTCTCTCTCTCTCTGGTCTCTCTCTCTCTCTCTCTCTCTCAATCTCTGGTCTCTCTCTCTCTCTCTCGTCTCTCTCTCTCTCTCTGGGTCTCTCTCTCTCTCTGGTCTCTCTGGTCTCTCGTGGTCTCTCTGGGTCTCTCTGGTCTCTCTGGTCTCTCTCTCTCTCTCTCTCTCTCTCTTTGGTCTCTCTCTCTCTCTCTCTCAATCTCTGGTCTCTCTCTCTCTCTCTCTCTCTGGTCTCTCTCTCTCTGGTCTCTCTCTCTCTCTCTGGTCTCTCTCTCTCTGGTCTCTCTCTCTCTGGTCTCTCTCTCTCTGGTCTCTCTCTCTCTCTGGTCTCTCTCTCTCTGGTCTCTCTCTCTCTGGGTCTCTCTCTCTCTGGTCTCTCTCTCTCTGGTCTCTCTCTCTCTCTGGTCTCTCTCTGGTCTCTCTTTCTCTGGTCTCTTTCTCTCTCTGGTCTCTCTGGTCTCTCTGGTCTCTCTCTGGTCTCTCTCTCTCTCTGGTCTCTCTCTCTCTGGTCTCTCTCTCTCTCTGGTCTCTCTCTCTCTGGTCTCTCTCTCTCTCTCTCTGATCTCTCTCTCTCTCTGGTCTCTCTGGTCTCTCTGGTCTCTCTCTCTCTCTCTGATCTCTCTCTCTCTCTGGTCTCTCTGGTCTCTCTGGTCTCTCTGGTCTCTCTCTCTCTCTCTCTCTCTCTCTCTCTCTCTCTCTCTCTGGTCTCTCTCTCTCTCTCTCTCTCTCTCTCTCTCTCTCTCTCTCTCTCTCTCTCTCTCTTCTCTCTCTATAAAAGCACTGCAGATCTTTATAAGTGAGATAACTGCACAACTGCTTGATAAACTGTGTGTTTGTGTGTGTTTTGTTTTTAGCTGTTTTTTGTGATTATGGATTTCTGTCATTACTTTAATTAACAAACATCATTTTCCTCAATTATATTCATTTATTATATTATATTTATTTTTTATTTCGTTTAATAATCCTTGTGATATTTGTTCAGTCAAAGACAGTTCCTGCTGAAGAACAGGGTCCGAGTATTAAGAATCTTGATTTCTGGTCTAAACTCATCACACTCATCGTGTCGATTATAGAAGAGGATAAGAACTCATACACACCCTGTCTAAACCAGTGAGTTTTTTATACAATCTTCCTGAGTACAGTTCTGTTGTTAAAAACAAAAAGTGACTATTGATTCTTTTCTCAAAAAACATTTCAGTCATTCTACGGAACGGTTGCTATTTTCACTATTTTCCTTCTTCAAAATGAAATGTAATTAAACATTACGGTTATATAACCATGTCAAAAAATTTTAATCTATTTGGTGGTGCCAAAGGTTTGATGATGTCAATTCTGCCTTTTGACATTGTTCAAAGCAACAGTACCTAATTTCTAAATAAAACAAGTTGGTGTGACGAGGTGGGAAGTCAAACTAAGGGATGCACACAAGTCATTAAATATTGAACTAAAAATATATGAAATAAAATGTTTTTTATGAATATAAATCTTATGTTAAAAGGAGGCACATATATAATCTTGAAAATAAAAAAATAGGGGGAAAATATAGATTATTTGTAAATATTTCAGATGTAAGTCAGATGCTGAGCACACTCAATACTGAGGAGATGATGGTGGACTTTAGGAGAAACCCCTGATCTCCTCTCGGTCCCCATCATGAACAGCACTGTATCTGCAGCCGTAGAGTCATTCTGTACCTCATGAACAGTTAAATGTTCCTCTTGTGTAATACATGTGTGCAAATACTTTCTCTCAGACATTTCACATATTCTGTCACATTGTATTGTACCGTTGTGTGTTGAGTTATATATTTATTGTAATTTTTACTTTCGTTTCCGTGTTACTTGTCTCGTCACCTTACATTGTGAACTGAAAGCCACTGTCACCCAGACAAATTCCTTGGTGGTGTGTGTGTGTGTGTGTGTGTGTGTGTGTGTGTGTGTGTGTGTGTGTGTGTGTGTGTGTGTGTGTGTGTGTGTGTGTGTGTGTGTGTGTGTGTGTGTGTGTGTGTGTGTGTGTGTGTGTGTGTGTGTGTGTGTGTAAGCACACCTCGTTATAAAGCTCATTCTTATTCTTACATGGGGATTTGGCTGTGTACTAAATAGGAAATATTTATTTATAATATTTTTTCTATAATTATATAATTTTTTTATATAATGTAATATATATTTTTAACAAGTACACTTGAATAAACAATTTCAAGCTCTGGAAACATCCTTAAGGACACTTGGAATATTCCCATTCGTATCTCTCTCTCTCTTTCAGAAAATGGACAAAGCAAGTTTAATTATTTTAAAAATCCACAAACACTTTTTACTACTTTGTATTTCAGTAAAACCCCGGTCACAAAAATAAATGATTACTAATAATAACGATTTATCACAACAAAGAAAAAGAATACTTGAGAATATGGAGATAATGTATAATATTATGTGTGATTAGGTTCCCTCAGGAGCTGAATGTTGGGAAGATCAGTGCTGAGGTGATGTGGAACATGTTTGCTCAGGATATGAAGTACGCTATGGGAAGGTAAAGACAGAATAAATGTGTTTGAGACTTTCTGAACTATAACCCACGTGTTCATTTCTCTTTGTGATTAGATCTGAAGGTGATGTCTTGTCATGCACTTTTGGTCTTGTGTAAAAGTGTAAACTCCAAACACATTTTGTCAGCCAGTGTTTCTTCGTTTTTTCTCGTCTCTTTATGTCTCAGAACATGAGAAGAACAGACTGTGTAAGAGCGCCGACTACATGAATCTGCACTTCAAGGTCAAGTGGCTTTATAATGAATACTGTAAAGAGCTTCTGTACTTCAAAGAGCGTGTACCCGAGTACCCCGCGTAAGACCATCACCATCCACTTCCTCTCTTGTCTACTCTATACTTGAATACTACAGAAGGATTGCTGAGGACTGTTTCTCTTTGATGTGTTGTCAGATGGTTTGAGCCATTTGTGATCATCTGGTTGGATGAGAATGAAGAAGTTTCCAGAGATTTTCTGCATGGAGCTCTGGTCAGAGACACAAAGGACGGGGTAAATATCACCTCAACACACTCTATGATATCTGACATATGAGACACTTGAATTTATTGAATAATAATAAATGATACTATAATGTCAATTATTTTAAGGTTGGAGTTTGCTTTTAAGGTCTCTCTCTCTCTCTATTTCTCTCTTTCTCTCTCTCTCTTACACCCAGTTTCAACAAACGTCTGAGCATGCGCTCTTCTCCTGCTCAGTGGTGGACGTCTTCTCTCAGCTCAACCAGAGCTTTGAGATCATCAGAAAGTTAGAGTGTCCAGATCCTCAGATTGTTGGAAATTACATGAAGAGATTTGCTAAGGTAAATGAACACGCACACACGCCACGCAAACACACACACACACACACACACGCACGCGCACACACACACACACACCTGAGGACATTTGAAATGCTTCATTAATAATCTCTCTTTCTTCTTCTAGACTATAGGAAATGTTCTTCTCTCTTATGCTGACATCATTTCCAAGGAATTCCCCAACCACTATCAGAAGGAGAAAGTGGTATGTAACACACAGGTTGAAAAAATATATCCATGTTTTGAAAAAAAAACGTGATATTTTGTTAATTGATCATTTTAGAGTAAGAGGCTTTTATTTAGCAGGACAGTAGAGATGAGACAGGAAAGTATAGTTGGAACAGACAATGGAATGGGAACAGCAAAGGATGTTCAATCGGAATTGAACTCGACAGCACTAGAGATGTCACCCAAACCGCAGGTTCAAATCAATCATACTCCCGCCGGAACATAACCTTTTCTCTGCTAGATGTCCAAACCGGACCCGCGGGGGCTTTAAATTTAAGCCCTAGCCCAGTCCTCGTCCGGAGGTTCTATCTATCAGAATTTTCAGCTGGAGCCTGCTTTCACCTGACGATGAGGATTCTTACTCTCAATAACACAGCTTTATATTTGCTTTGTTTTAAATGGCAAACCTTACCATATTGTGTTTATTTTAATTATTAGTCTAAACTTGATAAGATTCAGAACAGTTTTATTGTTAATACACAGTATTAGGCATTGAGCATATTTAAATTGTTGTTGTTTATTAAAATAAGTAACTTTGGCTTTTAATGGGAAATTCATAATAATTATTTTTTTATTACATTTGGTTTGAATTACTCTCTGTACATGGTTGAGGCCGAGTAGGTTCTTTGATGACTAAATGCTGTTAAATGTGTATTTTAGCATGACATGAATGAGTCTGTCTAAACTGTTATAGTTGTTCACACGCTTTCAAAAGTGTATTTCATTTCGTTTCTTTATTTAGAAAATGTTTTAAGTATTTTTTTAAATGTCTCTCGGGTCGCACTTTAACTGGTCGCATGATGGACATCACTGTGTTTCTCCATCAGAAAATAATCGAATGTGACATACATCAGCATAACATGTCTGTGTCACATATGACACTTGATTCATCCTCTTTGACCCTTCGTTGAAACGCTTCCACGAGGCACTTATCTGTCTTTCCTTTTGTCTGGGTTTAAATTTCTTTCTTTAAACCAGATTAAGGAAATCCTTACCAAAGAAATCCTCCATGTACTCACAACCAAACATCACCTTTTTTGTGTTATATTTTTTCCCCAGTGCATCAACATATGTCGTGTTACAGTAAGTTTTAATGTTTTTTTGTGTTTTGTGTTTTTTAGCCTTGCATCATCATTAATAATATCCAGCAGCTGAGAGTTCAGTTGGAGAAGATGTTTGAAGCCATGGGAGGAAAAGATGTAAGTAAAACCTGAACATACACCACACGTACAGTATACGTCTGATACATCTCTCTTCTCTTCAGAGGAAATAATGACATAATGAATTCAACTTCTGAATTATGACTCTGAACAGTCATGCCTATTTTCAGTTTGAAAAATCCAGACCTAGTTGACCATGAAAGTGAAACACATTTAAGGATTTCTCGTGGGACATTTTTCTTTGCTTGCAGTGATGAATTTTATTTTATTTGGCCAATGTTTTAAAACTTAAAAACTCAATTCATTCAGAGTCGTTCAAGAGTAAAACATCTCATACATACTTAGAACACACCATGCAAAATTCATGTATGTGCATGATGTCAGATGTGTGGATCTATATTTACATGTTTAACCTTTGCTGTAGGAGGTTATATATGTTCATGTGTTTTTTTCTGCAGTTAAATGTGGAGGCCAGTGATTTTCTGAAAGATCTACAGATCAAAACTCAATAATGTGATGGATGATCTTAGCCGGATCTTTGCTGTCAGGTGAGTTAGAGATAATTCCCTAATGACATCTGGAACACATTACAGCAAGAAATAAGATCATTTTCATTATCCACGCTTCTCTTTAGTGTCTAAAACTGGCTGCAGTGCATTCTGGGATTCTGTACAGTATTTGGTGTTTTATGAGCTTTGATGGATTTCAGTTTTCAGCCGCACATCGAGGACAGCGTGAGACAGATGGGAGATATTCTGAGTCAGGTGAAAGGAGCAAATGTACCTGCCAATGGAAACGGAAGCTTGGCCCAAGACGCAGATAATGTCCTCCAGCCCATAATGGACTTTCTGGACAGCAAGTGAGATTCACACAACACACTTCATCACATCGAATATTAATGGTTACTATGTGCTTATCACATGACTTTAATAAGTATTTAGGAGATCAGATGAGACGTGTCATAACTCATATCTGTATTTCTTCTCTTTCAGTTTAACTCTGTTTGCAAAGATCTGTGAGAAGACGGTTCTAAAGCGGGTTCTAAAGGAGCTGTGGAAACTTGTCATGAACACAATGGAGAAAACCATTGTTTTACACCACCCCTGACCGATCAAACGGTGCGTGTGTGTGTACGTGGGTGCGCGTGTGTGCGTGTGTGTGTGCGTGTGTGTGTGTGTTTGTGTGTTTGTTTGTTTGTGTGCGCATGTATGTTTGCATGCATG
>CM065656.1:22649739-22687480 GCA_033220385.1 Triplophysa yarkandensis
TCTGGTCTCTGGTCTCTCTCTCTCTCTCTCTCTCTCTCTCTCTCTCTCTCTCTCTCTCTCTCTCTCTCTGGTCTCTCTCTCTCTCTCTGGTCTCTCTCTCTCTCTCTCTCTCTCTCTGGTCTCTCTCTCTCTCTCTCTCTCTCTCTCTGTCTCTCTCTCTCTCTTGCTGTTATGTTTGTTTCTTTTCAGAAATGTAAAGACCTGTTTCGTGACTTCAAGTTTTTACATCCACTGCAATACGTTTTTTTTTTAATAATTTGTATTTCTCATCTATATTCAGCATGTAAACTGAATATGTTCATATATACATATATACATATGTCCATAAGGAAGCTTAAAAGGTCCTGTTTTCCGTGTGTGTTTTTAACGTTTGATTGTGTTTACAGTGTGTAATATAACATGTTTTATTGTTTAGCTTAGAAAACATTTCCCTTACTTTACTTCTCTGTCTACCTCTTTTTCCCTGCCATGAAAACAGCAGATATTTTCCCGGTTCTGATGAAGTCCCGCCTTCAGAAATACGCAACGAGTTCTGATTGGGTCAGCATGTGTATAAACAGTTAATAAAAGATATAATCAACAAATAATTTAAACTGATCATTACAAAAACAAACAATCAATTGTGTCCGGTTGAATAACTACATTTTTGTAGGAATCATTTTAAATACCAAACAGCGTTTCGCTTTGTGCACTATGTTTCAGAAACTGGTATATGCATCAACTTGTTATAATAAAATACACTTGCAGATTGTGGTCCACGAACAACCCCTTCTTCAGATAAAGAGGGAACTGCTCCATCTTTCAGCAAAAAAAATCTTTGTGTAAATGTTCAAGATTGATGAAGCTGTCCTGAGTGAAATGTGCTGCAGATAGTTTATGTGCGGATTATAATATTTGGGAACCACGTTAAACATCAAGTGTAATAATTGATCTGTAAGTACAGCGTCCATCGGAAAGCCAAACAAAAGTGATTGGCCTCCTGGATGAACATAACAGAGTTTCAACAACATGCCAAACAAACAAACAAACACACACACTCTACAAATGCAAATCTTCCTCTTCTCCGTAGGAGTGTGACAACATCACGCCCCCTTTTTTTGTAGTCCCCTAGAGAAGAAAGTAGAGGGTAGTGCAAACCAGACATTTGATGTAGACGATTTATGTTTCATAAAATATCTCACTTGACATTGAACTTTAGACTTTACAGATATTATTTATACTCTAACAACAACATTATACACTCATTCAAGCTTGAAACATGGAATCACTTTAAGGGGGACCTTTACATCTGAAGAACCTTTCAGTTTCTAAAAAGGTTCCTTTTGCACACAGTTTAGATTGGTTGTACGGTTCTTAACTCACTCCCTTCCTTCTCACGAAGCCAGCATCCAAAAACAGATTAAGTTCTTAGGCATAGAAAACACATCAATGTAATTGAGACCTATGAGGAGGGAGATCAAAGTCCTATCTATAAATGTCAGGTGGAGTTGGGGATGGAGGAGGTACAACGCCATAAGCAGCTGATAGCTGAATGAATTCGAAACAGTAGCTGTGATTATGGTTCTACAGGGAAATGTTGATCTGGGGATTGGAATCTTGATTCACAAGATGTGAACTTGCCATTCTAAACACACTACTGTTTGTGTTTATTTAAAACGTTTTTGTTTTCTTGACTCACATAGCCGGCTAAATGCTTGATTTGTGTGATTTTTCATCAAAAACAAATTGCTATGATGTGACATAGCAAAACAAACAGTTTAAATACAGTTTACATTTATACAAACATTAAAGAATAGCATAGCTGAGACATTTATCATCATTTATTAGTTTTTCTTTGCAATCACACCATAGGACACATCTGCATATACCGTGGGTTATGGATATTAAGAGATGCAGAACGCTTTGTGCAGGACAAAGAAGGACATTTTCTGTTCCCATCGTTAGGTTCTTTAACATAATTTTGGTGTCTTAATAATAATACCCATATCTTTTATGGCATATTCATTCAGGAAAATCTCAGGCATCTTGAATAAACATATTACTTGCTGAGATCAGATATGATTTGCGTCAGATAGCACAACAGTATGCATCCTGAGAAACACATGCTCTCAATGTAGATTGAACGATCATTGATTTCTGTATGTCAACCCCCCTCCATCACATCCTCAAATCTTCCAGCTGTCACGGGATCATTGTATGCCTAATCACCTCCCATTACTCTGATTGACAGAGCCTGTCCAGATCTCGGTGATTTGCAGGCAACACTGCACATGAGTCTGTGCATGAATCACGTGAAGCTACCAGCCGAAGAATTGGTGCGAGTCTGCTCATGTGTGCTTACATCTATCTGTGAATTGTGAGAAGAAGAGGTAAGAGGCTTGGATGAGATCCCGAGCAGATATATTGATTTAAGGCAGAGTGGATTAAGGACAACATAGCCTTCGGGAAAAACAATCCCATCATGCATCTTATTAAACAGTCACGGTATAGTCTTCCACCTGAACCAGAGAAAACGTAAAAAACCTACACTATTTTACAGTCTGTTCACTTTTGAATTACTTAAAAAATGTACAAAAAATACGGAAATAGACTGTAAATGTAAAATTGTAAATTAACATATCCAGTGAAAAATTTCACAAAAAACATGTCAATGTGCAATGTGTACAGCTGTTAGTTAAAACCACAAAAATAATATGAAGTAATATATTATTAAGGTCATATAATGGCCTCACTAGTGTTTTTTGATGAATATTAGTTACAGGAGTCACAGCAGTAGGTTTAAGAGGACAACCTCTTAAATAGATGCCGCTCTAGACCTATTAATGTTTGTGTTTATTTAAGACTTTATTAAAACTTTAAATAGATGAAATCAGCTTTTTTTGCAATTCTGCTAAGTTTAGTGTTTTATTACGCACTTATTTCCAAAGTATCGTTCATTATGTGACGTAATAATAATACGCTGATGTTTAAATGACAAAAATGAAGATTTTAAATATTTAAACTGAAGCAAGTCCCACTCCGGCACATGGAAACATAAAGAATGGCTACAAACATCACTGCGCATTGAATAATGGGAGGTCGCAGCCATGTTTTATGTTCTTTGTTCCGTTATTCTGGAACAACACAAAAATAATAACAGCTTAAAGATGCAGAGTTTTCGATCTCTTTCTATATTCATCAGAGTCAACAAGGAACCATAAAATACCATGGTTTGCATTTAATGCAAACATACATGAATAATAGTTTCAGACACAGTTACACATACTGTATCTGAAACATTTGAGTTGTGTTTATAGCAAATAAAACATTCACGAACACCAAAGCAAAGATGTGTTCTCGAGTCATGTAAACACGTTACTGCTAGTGTCACAATGGTGAAGGACTCAAAAGCGGATTGGAGCAAAACACAGTTTATTGGCAGAAACCATAAAACAAACACATAGGTAACAAAAACCAGCACGGCTAAGTGCCTGGTGAACAAAAACTGGAGACAGCGTTGCACTCCCTGTGCTTGTCTCAAAGAGGCTCTACGTCCGGCCTTGCTGGTAGAGATAGTGAACGAATTAAGTCCTTGTCCAAGAATCCTGGACAGAGTGCAAACAAAGATTGTAAAACAACGGGTACAAACACAGCTAGACACAAAGTGCATACAACAGGCCAACAGGGGATGATCACAAACCCCACAGTTAAATAGAACTTATTAACGAGGTTAACGAGACACATAGAGCAGTGAGTTAAGCTAATTAACTGCACAGCAGCAGGAAGAGATACAGGACAAGTGACACATAGAAATACAAGACAACTTAAAACTACAGATTGTGACAGCTAGTTACTCTTTACTCTGATCATTTGAAATAAATACATGTGCATTGTCTACCCCATCTCCATTACCTAAACTCCCAAGATGCATTGCGTTGCTGTCGTCACTTTCTGGAACTCCATTCCCCTCCGGCTGCTGCTGCAGCAACGCACAACAGGATTCATTGACCGGCGTTATTCCACCATTAGCTTTGGTTTAAATCTTCATGTGAGGCGACAATAAACAGATATATATTTTCTAAGTTGAGTTCTAGCATTTAAAATGTTTACATTATTTAACTGTTACACCCGTGTGTTTTAAACTCCGGTGCTTATCAGTACTGTAAGTCATTGAAACGCTTACATAACTTTGAGTCAAAGTGAAATATTTGTATCAGTTTTTATACAATTGTAGGCATCGTCTTACAGCTCAAAAAGGTTGGGTGAATCTGAATTCAGAGCTTAAATAACATTAAGTTTACCCTTAAAACCTCATTAACAGAATAATAAACTTTTAAGAAACTTATTGAGTTCTTACAAATCAGTCCTATGGTTTTCACATTTGACACTGAGTAGGTTCGTATTTATACAATTAATATATTTCTTACTATATCTTTGTATTTGTTAAGATTGGCTAACATTTCAAATCTTAACATGCTGTTATTTCAACTTACAGATAAGTTCTGTGAGCAGCTAAATTCGAGGTCACTTGATTGTGTGAGATAAGTTTGAGTTTTAATATTTGATACAATTACAATTAGAATTACAATTAGAATTATTCATTTAGCAGACGCTTTTATCCAAAGTATCTTACAGTATTATACAGTATACATCTATCACTGTAGAGTAAACAGGGGTAAGATGTCTTCAAGAACACTTCAGTTATTATCTGCTGACTCTGAGATTCAAACCAACAACTTTCTGTTTACACGTCTAATGCTGCGTTCACACCGGACACAAATTTCCGCGTGTTGATGCGCTACACGCGTGTAGTTTGACGCTTTAACATTTAAGTTAATTCGCGCAGAGGGGAGGGGCTTCTGTCAGTTAAACTCATCAACTTTGCAGAGGAAAAGTCACTTTATTGTAAATTAAAGCTAAAATGTAATTTAAAGTAAATTAAACTGTGAAATCTTCTCGTCTATTAGCGTCTCTGCATTGAATTAACATGTACATCACTCGCGCCTGACGCTCTATTCCCGTCTGGTGTGAACGCAGCATAACTCTCAAACCACCAGAACACAACTGACCCCACTGACTGTAATATTTACAGAAATTTAAGTTTGTTAAGTTAAGTTTGTCACAGCAAAAAATATGACACATTTTTAAATATTGTTGTAGATATGAACTAACCAACTGAATTGGTATGTTGGTATTGGTGGTACATTTAAAATTCTCATTTTTATTTGGAATGTTGTTACAGTTACACTTGTTTTAAAAAAAAACATTTGCTTACTACTCTATTTATGTACAAATTATTTGAATATTATTGCAGTGGTATGTTGAAGTTCTAACAAACTTTAAAGTTTTTTTTCTTGAAGTTAAGATGGCACATGAAGAGATTAGAAGATAATACATAATATATAAGACAACCCAGCTGCTAGAATTTTACCATTTTTCCAGGATACTCCTCATGCCATTTACAAATAAAATATCTTATTCAATAACCTTCACGTTTTTTTTTTGGTACTCTTAGAGACGTTTGCACTCTTGCTTGGTAAAATATTGATGCAGCTTTGTGTGCTGAGGGCATTCAACCATGCCTGAAGTTCATTCCGCTGAAGTGAGGTCAACTTCTTTGTGCCCTTCTCTAAGTTCTTTCAATAATATCTTCCAGGACTTCAGATAGCTCAGATCTCATGAGGAGTGAGGGAGAGCAGTCAAGACTGCTTTGATGCATTTGTTTAAAGAGAGGGAGCAAGGACATGGCACAGAAAAGAAAATGCACTTTTTATCTTCTCTTGTGAGTAGGTGTGCTTCTAGGCTCAAGGTTGGGCCCGTTGTTACTGTTTGTGAAGTCAATCTGAATGTGTTAATTGGCTGGGAGGCCTGGTGGGAGACCTTGGGTCCTGAAGACACTGAGGTAGCAACAGTTAGGAAATCATGGCATCATGATTCTGTTACGAGAGAGAGAGAGAGAGAGAGAGAGAGAGAGACCAGAGAGAGACCAGAGAGAGAGAGAGACCAGAGAGAGACCAGAGAGAGAGAGAGAGAGAGAGAGAGAGAGAGAGAGAGAGAGAGAGAGAGAGAGAGACCAGAGAGAGACCAGAGAGAGAGAGAGACCAGAGAGAGAGACCAGAGAGAGACCAGAGAGAGAGAGAGAGAGAGAGAGAGAGAGACCAGAGAGAGACCAGAGAGAGAGAGAGACCAGAGAGAGAGAGACCAGAGAGAGAGACCAGAGAGAGACCAGAGAGAGAGACCAGAGAGAGAGACCAGAGAGAGAGACCAGAGAGAGAGACCAGAGAGAGAGAGAGAGAGAGAGACCAGGGAGAGACCAGAGAGAGAGAGAGAGAGAGAGACCAGAGAGAGAGACCAGAGAGAGAGACCAGAGAGAGAGACCAGAGAGAGAGACCAGAGAGAGAGACCAGAGAGAGAGACCAGAGAGAGACCAGAGAGAGAGAGAGAGAGAGAGACCAGAGAGAGAGACCAGAGAGAGAGAGAGACCAGAGAGAGAGACCAGAGAGAGAGACCAGAGAGAGAGACCAGAGAGAGAGACCAGAGAGAGAGACCAGAGAGAGAGAGAGAGAGAGAGAGAGAGACCAGAGAGAGAGACCAGAGAGAGAGAGAGAGAGAGAGAGAGAGAGAGAGAGAGAGACCAGAGAGAGAGACCAGAGAGAGAGAGAGAGACCAGAGAGAGAGACCAGAGAGAGAGACCAGAGAGAGAGACCAGAGAGAGAGACCAGAGAGAGAGACCAGAGAGAGAGAGAGACCAGAGAGAGAGACCAGAGAGAGACCAGAGAGAGAGACCAGAGAGAGAGACCAGAGAGAGAGAGACCAGAGAGAGACCAGAGAGAGAGACCAGAGAGAGAGACCAGAGAGAGAGAGACCAGAGAGAGACCAGAGAGAGAGACCAGAGAGAGAGACCAGAGAGAGAGACCAGAGAGAGAGACCAGAGAGAGAGAGACCAGAGAGAGACCAGAGAGAGACCAGAGAGAGAGACCAGAGAGAGAGACCAGAGAGAGAGAGACCAGAGAGAGACCAGAGAGAGAGACCAGAGAGAGAGACCAGAGAGAGAGAGAGAGAGAGAGAGAAACCAGAGAGACCAGAGAGAGAGACCAGAGAGAGAGACCAGAGAGAGAGACCAGAGAGAGAGAGAGAGAGAAAGAGAGAGAGAGCAGCTAAGTTAAATTAAAGCTCAAACTGTAGCTAGAAAAGCCTTCTGCTGTACTGCTATTGGTTAGACATATTTATGCACTGAAACAATGGGTTGTTGGAATAACTTATATCTTAGATAAATAACATTTATCTCTTACTTCATATAGTTCATTGTCACAATCATAACAATCCAGATAATGAACACCATATGCAGGTAAAATAAAATGATATTGATTTGAAGACGTGAAAGACTTTAGGCAATAAGACAAATAATAAACTATCAATGCAATTTTTGAAGATTGAATGAAATTTAAATTTAGTTAAGGACTTAATGCAATTATTTATAGTTTTATCACCCAACAAGGGTCGCTTTAAAGAAGTCTAATAACATTTTTGTTTATATCAACAATTTATTTTAAAGTTTTGTTTTCCTTTTTTTAATATTCGACAACATTAGTATTTCAGCCTATGAACAAGTAATTTCACGCAGTGCATAATGTAACAGTCATCCTAAAAGGAAAGGAAAACCCTTAGTGTCAGGTTGGCGTATATGTATGATGTAATAGTGTGTTTTTACTCGAAAGATTTTTCACACAGATTTATGTTAGGCCATGTACCGAGTCTTAGTTATATTATTTTTTACATTTGATTTAATTACTGTCATTGCATGAAATTTCCTCAGCTAATTTTTTCGGGTATTTTTAAACATTTATATTCCGAGAAAATAAATTTGTCTCCGAGCAACACGTAGATTCTCCTTGCTGATATTGTTCTGTTGGTGCTTTAAAAGGAGCTCACTTGAAAACAGGATTGATGGGAAAGGTCGTCTCATCTGCATAACTCCACGTTACTGTTAATGTGATTGTGATTGGATTGTGCCTTGTGGCCAGTGAAGCGGTGAAATTTTTCATTTTATGCCTCCTAAATGAATTCTTCGGATCTAGTCTGCTATAGTTGTGCCGCTTGTTCTCAGAGTCATGTGTCCATGCGAAGATAGGGATGCTGTTATTGTAAAGAAATGTTATTTGCAGATTCCTTCCAATCATGTTGATCATTAAATTTTAATCATTGAAACATTAAGAATATAGTGTAAATATAAATACAGTAAAATATTTAAAATTTAATTAAGAGATTTAATTGACATATTTACTTACTTATTGAATAAAAAAGACAACCCGGATGTTAGGCATGTTAAGTGGTGGGACCATAATTTATCTTATGTATGTCATTTTCTTTTCTTTTCTTTATTTCATTTTGCTACTGTTGTTCACGTGTACTTCAAATCTGATCAATTATATCAAGTACTGCACTTGAATAGTCTGGAAGTAGTGCTTAAGTTTGATTTAAGACATACAGACATTGATTGTGGTAAAGTGGAATTATTGCAAGTATACTTAAGGTGCAATGTAAATAAATTAGTATTATTATTCAAAACCAAATAATCCACATAAGAGTTACGTTAAAATACATTTTATCAAATGTTCATTTTGTGCAACTAGTGCTTAAAATATATTTTAATTATGACTATAGAACACTTCATCCAAATTGGTCTTTGTTGATATTATTTTGGATTTGATGAATTTTATTCCTTCTATGGAAAGTCTGGGTAGTCTTATTTTTATCCAATTAGAAAGTAACTATGTCAATATGTTTGAAATATACTTGAATTGTACAGAATTATGTTGATTTCGCTTCTTCAAGAGAAGTCGTACAGAGATAATAAGTTCAGGTGTTTGCAATTGATCATACATCTGATTTTCATACATTTACAGTTGCAAAGTTTGTACTTTATCAGATTTGTTATTTTCCAGGATTCTGTGCTGCTCAGTTTAACACCCGTTCATGTGCATTGAGCTGCCATCGCAAACTAACCATGACTAACTGAATCTCTTAATTAGAATTAGAATTGTGTTTATATTGTATTACATTTATATTTTACATTCATTCTTTTTCTCTAAATATGGGATTTATTGGTTTCTGCAGAAAGTTAATATGGGATTCAATGCATGCAAGCATGTTTGCTTTTTGTGTGCCTCTAAATATTCTCAGCGCTCTTAATCATACTCATAAAGTGACATTTGTTCATGCTCTTTCTTACCACCGGCCAGAACCGCCTGTTTTACTCTCAGCGTATCGACCCGAAACGTTTTTCCGGA
Source organism: Triplophysa yarkandensis (assembly GCA_033220385.1). NCBI lineage: Eukaryota > Metazoa > Chordata > Actinopteri > Cypriniformes > Nemacheilidae > Triplophysa > Triplophysa yarkandensis. The sequence goes on from CM065656.1 coordinate 22,659,009, forward strand.
TCTCGACACGAGAGCTTCTGATGAGCTCTGCCCTGGCATGAGATCTCACGCCAACCGTGGGCAGCGATGTCACAGTGCACGGCTACTGTGAACTTCCTGTGTCACTTTTAATGAGAAAGCATGCTGGAGCCTGCAAAAGTTACATCGCTAACAACCCTAACCACACAACACGAAGTCACACTGGGTTCACTTCCACCGTTAAACCATGAAACGGAACCACAGCCAAATTCTGAGTAAAAAGAAACTGCATCAAGCCAAGTGTATGTGCAGGAGAGGTTATGATAGTGTAAGATTTAATAGATGTCATTTAAGAATTTATTGTGTACATGATTGTAAGTCATATGTGTTTGAATATATTGCTTGTGTACGGATGAGGAAAGCTATTATATGCAATCAAAGCAAGTTCTTTTGTTCTTTAAATGACGTCTAACTGGCTCAAGCCAACTGTGATGGACAAATAACATGGGTTCTAATGCTGTGTAGGCGGTGAACTACACACTCTCCATTGTCACACACATGGTCACAGGAAGAGTTCAATTTCAGAGTTATTTGAAATACCAACCGCAGAGAAAATAGCCCCAGCGAGCACAATGAAAGTAACTCACAACCAATTAGACTCCATAGTCACACTTTAACGCTTTTTCTGAAGTGTTCTTGTTGAGAAGAGCGAGGTCAAACTGGATGTGGATAATTCTCCTTTTCAACTCAAGCCACCAGCTCACAGATTTTAAAGATTGTTGGAAAGATCAACTTTGGGTTCTAGACTGATGAAATGGAAATGGGCTCTGATTTGGCTTTGGTGTCAGAAATGTAGAAAACACTAAAGACAATAGAAACCAATAAGAACAGTTTTTTTTTCAGATTGTATCACGTCGATGGGTGTTGCCTGGGTGTTTGTATAAGTTCAAAATAAATAAAATGAATATACAATATATATTATATCTAACCCCGGGTTGCCCACTTTTCACAATACACTAGCCATCATTTTTTTTACTCTGACTTTCACTGTATTTCTAGAAGTTGTTTAATGGCTCGACTCCTGTTGTGAATATAAACTCATGAATATAAACTTTTATTTGAGTATTGCTCTGTCAACATCTAAAGTATTCAAGCTATAGGAGTCTGCTGTCTTTGGGTGGAATTGTGTTCTTGAAAAATGGAGGATAGGGAATTTGTTTGTTCAAGTGTCTTTTAGTATAGATGAAGACATGTTTGTGTTTAATGATCATTTATCTTTGAGATTTTGAAGAGTATGTTGTAGTTTTAAGATTAAGTTATTCTTTTGTTTAGAATTGGGGTTTGTTGCATTTATTCCAAAAGATCGTCAATTTTACTTGATTTCCTTTGTTAATACAGCTTAATTGGTTAGTGTTGAAAACTACTCAACACACTTTTGGTACCACTGGTGCCCGTTGGCACCTGGTTACCCGTATGGTCTTTTTGAGGTGCTGCGCATGAATTTTCATGTCAAATTTTGAAAGGCACCATGTTTTTCTCTCTAAATGAAAACGTTTAAGTAGTAATTCTACGTGACTTCAACTTGAAATAAGAGTAGGACTTGTGGATAATGTGACCAGCCTGACTGAAATTGTTCCTTTTTATTAAAATACAATTTGTGCCTGTAAAGATGGTATTTACATTTATGAACATTTTCAAGGTTGACAAAGATAGATTTTTTTTAGAATATCCAACAAAGAGCCCTCCAGATGATTTAATCAAAAAAAAAAAAAAAGGTAATCTACACTACTTTGATGAATGACCCCAGTTGAGATGACTATCAAGCTTCATCTAGAACATTATGACTTCATCTGACTAAAAAGCATTCATAACGTGTTATAAGCCCAGCACAAAGAATGAAAATTATTCCTTCATAAGAATGTCTTGTGAATAAGAACCTTAAAATGAGACCATTGCACACTCATATCTACTTCATCGTTCACCAAATGATAAAATAACAGAAAGAAAACTAATAAAGAACAGAATACCTAGATAAGATATATAACTAATAACCTAATCAAAAACAGGAACGATTGTGAAAAATGAAAAATAGAAACTGAAAATATGCAAATGTGCTTGAATGAATTTTAGGTCCTATGAATTGAACTAGGGTAGAGGTGTCTATTAAAAAATGTAAATTCGAAAATGTAAATGGACGAAAAGGATGGAGGACAAAGTATGACGAATATACAGTTGGGAATCTTGCCTAGTGTGCCAGAGTGGCCAGCGAATATAGATCCCGAGATGTTTATTATACGCAAACAGCGCTATGGAAAAGGTAAGTATAGGGTGCTGTGTAAACCGCTGTTCTTCTGTACATGGCATCCATTCATATTTTTTTATTTTATTATGCAAATAAAACAGCAAGAATGTCTTAGTAGGCAGTTTACAGGCAGAAAAAATGGAACCTGAAAACAGTTAGCCTGAAAAAGGACTATTGCTACTCTATCGGTTGCCATGGTTTCAAGCATCACAGAATATTGTTAAAAGAGTCAGGACCTATTGTGATGCACATATAGTATTTGATATTTTTTCACAGATCTCTGTAAGATTTGTTTTGAGAGTGAAATTTGTACATAAATAACAAATGTTTGGGTGTATCTTTGACCAGTTGCTACTGTTGTCTTTTGGCTTATATGTCTCTGCTGTGGTGGTGGTGTTGGTTTACAGTAGAGGGCACTGTACCTCTGTGCTTACTGCTCTCATCCACATGCCCTTCACTTAGCTATGACTGTATAATCTCTTTCAGCACTACATAAAGACACAAGAAAACACACGCTTATTACAAGGCCTTCTTTATATCTGCTATAAGTCCCTGATGGCTCTACAGTCCCGGTGAATCAAGGTGACTGTGTTTGTACGGTGCCAGTATGTATGTGTTTGAACGAGGGCATAAGGTAGCCATCTGAATTCTTGAACATCTTTTATTGATTCATGCTTCAACATTTAAGCTTAATCATAGTAAAATCTGTCATTTACACAGATGACAATCATGATGGTGACATAAAGGCGAATATATATATTCTAACTTCCGGTCCACAAACCGTATGTATTTGTATGTATTTGTAGTATAGAGTTTGCATCAAGGCTGTTATTAGTCTATTATATTCTGTAAGATGTCTTCAGCTTGAAGCTCTTGGGTGAATAGACTCAGTTAAGGCTGAACTCTAGTTGGCAGTCAAGGGAGCGTGGGTGAGATTACCAATTATTACAGAACACAAAGCATGAGCTATAAAAGCCCCTTCTGGAATCTGCTAGAAGCCAAACAAAGAAACATACTGCTATACCGAGCAAATTATTAATAAACGTGGGAACTGTGGGAATAACTGAGGAGAAGTCATTCTGAAGACTGTGAAACGCTAGCGTTAAAGGCCGGGTTTAATGTGTGTTCACAACTGTTGAATGTGCTCCTGCTTCTCTACAACAATATGAAATGAAAAACAATACATGACAATTCTAATGACAATTCTAATAAAATGCAAGCTGTGGTACATACTGGTAAATGTGTTCCATCATCCTACACTTATATTAATAGCTGAAAGCGTGGTTAAAGAGTTACAACGTTCAAGAGATGTAATGGGAGTGAACATTGTGAATGAGATTTCCTGTTGGTGTCAGATGTTTGCTGCTGTCTGTGGATATGTGTGTGTGTGTGTGTGTGTGTGTGTGTGTGTGTGTGTGTGTGTGTGTGTGTGTGTGTGTGTGTGTGTGTGTGTGTGTGTGTGTGTGTGTGTGTGTGTGTGTGTGTGTGTGTGTGTAGATTGTGTGTGGAACTGTTACTGAATCAAACATCTATATGCTGTTTATTCATAGAGCCGAGCTGTCAAACTGAAGCAATATAACACGATCCTTGCTGCATGTGTGTGTGTGTGTGTGTGTGTGTGTGTGTGTGTGTGTGTGTGTGTGTGTGTGTGTGTGTGTGTGTGTGTGTGTGTGTGTGTGTGTGTCTATGTGTGTGTGTTTGTGTGTGTGTGTGTGTGTATGTGTGTGTGTGTGTGTGCGTGCGTACGTGCGTGACTTTATGCGGGCCCTCTTAGTGTCAGATTGGCTACATGTTCGTGGAAACGGACACAATGTTAGCCAGGGTAATTTTAGACGACGCAGCCGAATCGATAGCAGTTGAGGTACAAAGAGGAAATCAATGGCTTAATTTGTCTTTAGCCGGACGGGAGGTTACAGGGTGAAACAACTTTTTACCCCACCAACACAATGACTCTGGCACCTTCCGATCAGTCATAATGAAGTTATTACACCGGAGTCCTGACACAGGTCACATTAGAAAAGAACGGACTAAACAAAGGTTAATCACTGTGGGTTTCTACAGACTTTTATTGTAGAAGCTATCACAGAAATGATGATGTTTTATTATTAAATGTCATTACAAACTATTAACCCCTAAAGGTGTACCATTTTATGGGACAGGACGGTATAGTGCCATCTTGAAAGCATCGGGCAAAGACACAGGAGTAGGTCCTGCAAAGGACTGTCAAGTTGCGAATCAAACTTGGATCGTCATCACCACATTGGCACTATAGAGAATATGTATAGTGTAGAGGACTTTAAGGTTTTCTACGTGTACCTCCCCAAGGTCAAATAATGTACATACGGTATATATGTTGGGAAAGCAAAGTCTATCAACCAAGGGTTTTACAAGTTGTTGAACTGCCCGATGAACACAGCTATTTATGCCAACAACCATCAGCTTCTTCTATTAAAATAATTGCTATGGTCATTTTTCCAACAGGATTAATCTTCCGGATAACTCCCCACCATTAGAATGAATAAATACCAGAAAAACACCATTATAGTGTCCATTAGTAAAATTCATATTACAATAATTTAATCCATTCAATTTTTTTATTGGGTTCTTCAGGGTTTATTTGGTAAGTACCATAGTGGAGAGATAGGAACGGTATCAGAAAAGATATTTGGCAGAATAAGTCAAAGCTCATTGTTTCTGAGCAGAGTAAACGGGGGCATAGCTGTGAGCGGTCACAATGACAAAAAGCATCTTGCAATAAGTCATTAAAATATTAGAAATATTTCTCTTGACTTCTGATGACATTCTAAGTTTTCCACTATTGTCCATACATGTTGTCATGTGTCATGTAAAAAATCAGTGGTGTTTGCTTCTCTCATGACAGTGATGATTGAATTTAAATATAATAAACTGGAATAAACAGGTAAACATTCTTTCTTGGCTGGATCCATGGCTTACAGTTAGTGTAAAACATGTTGTTTTCCAGGTCCTTAGGAATGCAGCTCAGTCAATTACTTAAGGAGAGAAATGTGGACTGAAGCCAAGAGAAGGTAAAGGAAACAAAACAAGCAAAGGAACTGATGCTGTTCATAACATATTAAGAATATATATTAACTCAGAAATTACTTTGCAGAAGTGCTGTTTGGTTACAGTGGTCATTATTGTTTAGACTTTGTTCGATGTTTTATCACCATAGTTTCATGCAGTCAAAAGAAATTCATTTATTATGGTCTGTTATCTATGTATAGGAAGAAGGAACTCGTATCATATGTTCCCATGCTGAAGATAATTTATATGGGTGACATCTGGGCCACGATACGTCCCAAGTTACAATTCTTTTTAGGTTTTGCAGCACGCATTGAGATGAGATACGGACAAACAATATGATTTATTAAGCCTTTTTATTTGTGTGCTGACTGTAGCAAAAACAAATGCTTGCTTCGGACACACTCAATTGAAATGGTGACAGGGCATATCAGATCTGTGCTGCAGTAATTTTCATCATGGGGATATTATTACCCTGTGGACAAGAAAACAAGATAAGACAGAGACCATCTCATAAACTTCAGAACCAATGAAGAACCAAGTAAGCTTGCCAATTCGAAACCATCGCGCTAGATAAGGTAGTACAAGGTGGTTGTTTTAACAGCTTCTACAGCAGTGGTGGCATTAGGAGGTGGGCGAAAGGGCATAAAGCCTCAATTTTTAATGCATATTGAAGCTAAGGACTTCATATGTAGATGCACGACTAGAGACCAACGTGGTTTAAAAAAAATCCTGCCTAGATAAAAGAAATAAAGAGACAAAATATCACCCGACCCATGACAACATCACAAAAAAAGACTTCTGCTGGGTTTTCATAGGAAGCTCACCAATTTTTTGAGCCTATAACTAGTACAACAAACAGGCTTTGTCATTGGCCAAAGCAGTTGCCCAATGGATCTTAAAGTGTTTGATGTCAAGGTTCCCCCAATGAACAAAACATTATTTGCAGGCCGCAGCCTGATTTACATTTCACAAAGAATGCAATCACTAGTATTGTACATAGAACTTGTCATAACTAGAAATATGTGTATTCATTACAATATAAATGAATTGGGACTTTTTAAATGCTTGCTTTGTCTAAATCATTATGATTTTGAGGTCTCTTAGTAAGAGCATTACAGCAGAATGACCAGCGGTGACAGACATCAAGGCCTCAAGTGCATTTTTTGGTAAGATTCATTATCGCTCATGTTCAGAAGTCAGTAAAGACACGAGAGGAACCATCCAACAGTTCAATTATGATCTCCTCTCGAGTGGAACGAAAAAGTTGATTCACACTGGAGCAACAAATACTTGACGGATTAAAATTGTACACTGGAGCAGATAGCAAAACCAGCCATCTAGAATGGCAACAGTTTTGATTAGTTTGTACTTCTTTCTGGCTCCGTGAAATGCACTTGATTTGAACAGCCTCTGAAGCGAATCTCCGAGGGTCCCACGGGTGTCGTGACTGGGGCGTCACAGCGGTGCCAGACATCGCCGCTACCTTCGAAACCTGCCGAACGCATCCTCGGGGAGCGGAGCAAGAGGGCTCTCGCTCTGCTGATGTAGGGCTTGTGTTCTGTGAAGGATGACTTCATTTCCTCTTAATCTGCGCGTCGGCCCCCTGAGCCTTCCGGCGGCACAGAAAAGCTACAAAGCCCTTATTCCACTCAAAGCTGCTATACAACACAATCGTAATGAGATTTGGGGGTTCATTTCAGTTGATTAGAGCTATAAAGTACAGTAGCTTTACCTTACCGTGCAGAAGCTGTTTTTACAAACTTCTGCCAATGTGACAGGTGATATTTAGCCACAGGTGTATTTCAATTCCGTAGTCATTTCTATTCATCTATATGTGTAATGTACAAGGACTGTCAATCATCTATGGATAGATAATAATCTACATAGACGTGATAATGGGATTTTGCTCTTTCAGAAATGTAAGAAGAGGCAAGCTTTATTACAAAAGCAGATGTAAGTATAAACAGTGTAGAAACTTATTAGAGAGTGGGTGTATTGTTTGTTTGTTTGAAGGGAAACTTCATACAGTTATTAAAAAAAAAGAATGAGGCCCACTCATATACAGTAGGGTTGTCACGGTAACATCGATTGGTATTATTCTTGACACTACAATGTTTTGTGCTATTAACAGTGACAACTCTAAGTACTCTTAACATTCCAAAGACTTAAAACAGTGTTTGCTAATAATGTTTCAGTAATAAATAAAAAAAAATAACTTTTGTAACTTCTCTCTCTGTGTAACTCGGTAACATTGTTGTAGCACTTGTTCACCTATTGTTGTATCGGCTATTTACCGCTTCATTGTCTCCTCGACTATTGTAAGTCGCTATGGATAAAAGCGTCTGCTAAATGACTAAATGTAAATGTAAATGTAAATACTTAAGTACACTACAACGCTTTTATGTGGAAACGAATGATATTAAAGGGAAAAGCTTTAAAACTAAAACGGCCAGTAGGTGGTGGCAATTTATTACTGTTAGTAAATCAATAAGTGAATTTCATTCTTACCAACTGATTTATTCAAGAATGTGTCGTAATAAACAACTCGCTGATTCAGCATCTTGTCCAAGTAGTTAAAAGACAAACTCTGTAAAATGGCCGATGCTAGTGTTCAAATGCATGTTGATGTGAGATCTGCAGTGCTACAATCCTACAATCTCAAAAGCGGCATGGCAAGTATTTGATATCCTCAGCATCACGATGCCACCTTGGCACGGCTACACCATGCAAATTAAAAGGGATATATTTGTCTTAACCGTCACTGGGGTGAAAGTAGACACAAAGCAGTAAAATCACATCGCCACAAGATTCAAACGTGACGCATCATAAACCCATCGAAACTCACACTTGGACAGATATATCTGGGCGAGGGCATGAGGTTTGAAAACATCCGTAACCGCCAGCCCAGTGTTACACATTTTGTTATCTTTGGTATTTTTTATTAACAATTTCTGAACCCTTCAAAATTTACACTATTACCTTGTATGATTATTGTGTTGAATTGTATAAAAGTTGTTGCTCTTCGGTTCTTTTATGTCATTTGATGGTGGATCACATGCACACCAGAATGTTCCGTAGCACACTGCGAAAATGACATCTTTTGCCTTTAATGTTGAGCATCGTGTTATTTTGATGATGATCACATCAAATTACTATGGTAAATGATCGACCTTAGAATGCATGTAGCTTTGGGAGTTCCTTACGTAACGACTCTGTAGAGTAGCAGATGGGTGGTGGATCTGCAGCGTGAAGGTCTTTGATGAAGTTCTGCTGAGCGTGAGGCACACAGATCCAGCCGACAGAACCAGACTGTTGGGACTCTGTGGTACACACACCTGAAAGATAAATGACTGGAACAAATCTGCTTCCACTCTACTTGTGTCTCTCTCCATCCTCTCTTAAAGGCTGAATGTTACAGCGGCTGCTGCATGACTGATAACAGTGTTGTGAGTTTCTGCCTCCCAAAAATGTCCACAATACAATCTGCTTCGAGATCTCCATGCATGTGATATAAACCAGCAACACATAAGCAGATGCATGAAAAATCCATCAACTGTCTCTTTACCCTTTTCCGGCAACAGCATCTATAAAACGGCAATATATGAATTCCATTGTTTGTAAGACTTCAACGTGAAATAAGTTCTTCACAAGCTCAGCTTGATAATTAAATGCAGTGGCAAGAATGCTAAACGTATATTGCGTAGGGAGAGGGCTCCGAGGTGGGTCTTTGCCAGATCCAGAACACTCCTGCCGTATTTTGTGCAAAGGTAGGAATCCACAGTGTGGAGTTGGGGATGGAGGAGGAATGAAAGGTTAGAGAACATGTCTGTATTTAAAGGTGTTCATTCGCTGATCGGAGGGATGATTACTTATGACGGGCAGATGCGTAATTATTTACACATGCTCTGCCAGAACTTTGTTAATAAACCTTGATATAAATAAACTGCAATTGCAATCTCAGACATATATGACGACAAATGTCATGGACTGCAGAATACTTATTCTACAAAGTTACAGAATAACCTCTCTCTATATATGGAGCTGTCATAAAACAGTTTGCATAATGATGCACGAGCATCAGATTGTAATGAAGTTAATGTTATGCATGAATGTGTTTGCATGTACGGGCAGATGTGCTGCATGCAGGAGGCCGTATTAATTCCACCCCTAAAGGCTTTAGAGATAATTAGCGCTGGCTGGCTGTCACGCTTTTGGCCGTGAGCTATAAAAAGAGTTTTTGTGTTTGGGGCTCCTGTGATGTAAATCAGTATGAACAGAGTCACAGGACGGCAATATTAACATGCTGTCACGCACTTGAACTCGAGTCATGAAAACAAAGACACATCTAAAGCTCCGTCCACGTGTTTGGTTCCGATTCATTTCTTGCCAGCACCGACTCATGATTGCACTCCAGGTCACGTGACAAATCGGAGACTCTTTTCATATTGACAAATGTCCCCGGACGGACCTGTGCAGTGTGAAATGTCTCAGCAGTGGGTGGACAGCGGGGAGGTCAGCAGTTAACACAACGTGACCTGTAGAGTGTCAGCAGTCTATAGCTGTTTTCTGAAGCCTGACGATTATGACGCTTTCATTGGTTGCAGTCATTTAGTTATAGCTGAGAGCTGTGGCAGGCGTTTACAGGATCAACAGTAATTACAACACATCACCTCACTGACACGAACACAGGCAGGCAAAAGGCTGGATCCATATCCATCACCGATTCTTGTGTGACATATAAAAACAAACAGCAAGGAAAAGCTTCGATTCCGTCTAAAAGTTTGCTTTTTTCCCATGACATCCCAAATATTAAAATGATCCAATTACGGAAACACTAATGATTGGTACATTTTTCAGTGGTTATGCAACATTTCAGAAGATTTAGGTTGAATGGCAGAGTGGAATTCTTAAGGGGTAAAGCAAGAATATACGTTTTCTCTAGCATAATATATACATATTAATACATATTTTTACTTGTAATATTTGTGTTGTGTTGTAACTGTGTTATAAAAGCAATAAAGATCTTGAGGCCGGGTTCCATCGTGAATAAATCATAGCTGAAGGGGTTTCAACGCCCATCCGTAGTGATTAGTTCACGATACAGCACGGCCTCTCGTACCTTGTTGCTTAAATATTGTCTCCTTATTGTCTCCTCGACTATTGTAAGTCGCTTTGGATAAAAGCGTCTGCTAAATGCCTAAATGTAAATGTAAATAAAATGCAAATTTCAGCCGTGGCTCAGAAAATGCCTCTCACTCAATCCTTGATCTTTTGATTTCTGTGCCGAGTGTCCCGAATTCTCATCCATGTCGCCCAGGAAACAAGAAGGATCCCCTGGAAAGCCTCGTCAACGGCCAGCGGAACCAGCTGCGGGTGATCAGGTGCCGGCCAGATAAGCCAGCATGCCGCATTCGTAGCTGAGATACAGTTGGCCTCCAGACGAGCTTGTTAATGCATTTCTCCTTCTTTCCCAAAGCCCTGGAATGCTTCACGAACTCATCTGACGAACCAACGAGAACTTTGAACATGATCAGCACTACCGTAAGCTGCACAAGCTGCCATTGTTTACACTTTGATTTATATGTCCAGAAATCCAAACTGGTTTGATTTACTGTGAAGCCTTGTGTCGTGTCTATTGCCTTTTACAAGTCTTATGAAACAAGATCTGCTTTTTGAGCTCAAGATTTTTGAGCGTCACCATTTGGAGCCATTTTACTTTGTTTTTACATGTTTTTAATCTAATTAGATGGGTATATACATCTTGGAATGGCATGAGTGTGAGTACATTATATCAGAATAAATGTGTGAAGTATTCTTTAAATTCTGTAGACTACATAGTTAAAGCCAAGAAAGATCTTACTTTTCAGTGTTTGTTGTTAAAAACCATATCAGTACCAGGATGTATGTTATAAATAGACTTCTGAATGGTGACATTCAGAGAAATGTATGACTCATACACATTCTAGAAGACGTAAAAAGGATTCGCAATTCGGTTACTCAGTAACTCTCAAAAGTAACTGTCAGAGCCCTCATTACCTGTGCCAGCTCATGAGGGCTGCCAGGTGTTGGCCCACCACCCTGAAGCAGACAGATGGAGAATGAATTTAGAAAGAAAAAAGATCAGACTCACAACCCATCTCACCTCTCTCTCCCTCCACCTGCTCAGACAGCGAGAATGAGCAGTTGCCAATGTCAACGGATGTGTGTCTTTTGCTATTACCCATTGAGAATTGTCGTCTAAGACTATCTTTCAGTGTCCTTCAGACAGTATTGTCATAAAGTTTCTGACTCTAATGTCACATGCCAGGAATGACACACAAAACTTAATAACGTATTCTGGGATTGTGAGATGTTTTATAATGTTTCAGAATCAGCACACAGCAATGCAACAAATAATATCAGGACAGGCTACGCTGCAAAGCTCTGAGACATAGCAGTTAAACGTATTTTCAAGTGTTTGGAGATGAGAAACTCAAGTCATCTTAAACATGTATACAGTTGTCTTTAGGAGGGCATAGCAGAAGAGCTTCAAGAATGGTTACGCAGCAGTTTCAATGATAATGACATCACCTAATGTTCAGCTGTCACGCTTCAAAAATCACATCAAAATCAAATGTCATATATTTCAAGTCTTTCAAATGCAAGCTACTTTTTATATTACAAGGCAAAAAATGTTTAACAGTTCTTTAAAAAATGTTTAATGCTTCACATAAGAATAAACAATAAAGAAAATGGTGGATTTATTCATGGAATTAATACAGTTTTGAAGATTAGGACCTTAAGACCAAGAATATCTGGCTAATAAAGAATTATTGTTGTGTTCTTTTTTTGTTAGGTATTCACTGAAAAGAAATCCTGAATATGTGAAAGCAATTATGTGAAGTCAGGACAAACTCTTTTGTGTCTCTTTATATCTGCTCATGTAACTCTCGCCTGAGGGCTGAGCAGCACTAAGACTCTTGTGCTCGTTCTGTTCAACGTGCACCTTTGTGGTTTTATTGCATTGAAGAAAAAACTGTTTGTAATGCTGCTTTCATCCATAAGACGAGTAAGAAAAGATGCTGTTTGTCTCTTTTCCTTGTCACCAAAAAACACAAATTAATCTCTTTGTTTCTCATTTTTATAAACAAACCCAAAGCCAAACTGAAGTCAACAGTACATGTGTAAGTGATTTTGAAATCTCTACCTCCATTCACTTGTATGTTTCCTGGTAGAATACCAAACAATTAACAATTGATCTATTGATATTGAAAAAAATATTTACACCAGGAATGGCAATATAGTGAAAATCCGTTGTCAGCTCTTAGATTCACTTTCAGTTTAAACAGGGACGGAACTGATGAGTGGTCATAGGCAGAGATACGTTTTTTAATTTGGTGTCATCAATGTTGAAAAAGAACAGCGTTCTTATAAAAAATACAAACCTTTGAAAAAAAGGGCAGAGATTTTGTGATCTACTCCTTTGTTATTGCCACTTTAAAAGCTTTTGATCATGTTTGAGTTTGCTGCGTCAAACTCAATTGGCCACCAGTTTTGACTTGCTATCAGTACTAGCAAGTTTCAGTATTGACATTGAACATGTGGGGAAGGGGAGAATTTGTAAGATCTGGATGACCTCCATCTCTTTGTGCTTGGACCAGGCATGGGTAGTTTTGGATGTGACCGGCTGCAGGTAATACTGGAGCTCGGTTTGGAGATGCTGAGTGCTTTGATTTGATTAATTCATCAGCTGGGCCATCAGAGTGGAGAACTTCTGGCAGTCTCGAATAGTCCTCAGGTGAATGATTAAGTGGCGAGTTCAAAAGCCCGACCCCTACTTGTCCCTCTGAAAACCTTTACTGTCATGAATATTTCATGAATATTCATTCACCTTACCATCACCCCTTTCTTTTGCTTTGATGGGGGTGGAAGTGCATTGGACAGCCGGCTGCCTGTATATGGTGGATGCTAAATAACACCATATGCTGCGAAAGGTCAAATTCCAGCTCGCGTTAAGTTAAGGAAAGTAGGATGATACCGGGTCTAGAGTTCAAAAGCCTATGATGTTTCATGATTTTACATCAAAGCAGAAGAAGACACTGACGGTGGAGTTTTCAGTTTATTTCATCCATAGAGCACAAAGAGAGAAGATGTATTTTTTGAGTCTCTGAATACAGTGTACTTTCTCTTTGAGAATTCTTGGAAACTTTACACTTTCATTCCAGCACTATCTGAAATGAAATAAAAGCATAAAGCTAACACACTGCTGAAGATCTATTTAAATGTTATTTAAAGACATTTGTCGAGATCATAAAACCCCAGTGACCTCATGAAATCATTCAGAATAAAATGAAAAGATTTTAAAATCTTGCAGCAATATTGCTCTTCACGCTTCCGACGCAACAAAGCTGGAGATGAAATCCATACATTTGAAAGACATGACAGAAACTCTGTGGAACAAAGTTAATATCACCAAGTCATTTCCTTTTAGACCCAGTGCCAGTAATGTAAGATAATCTAGTTCTTATGGACCAGTTGAGGAAGAAATGTATTTCACATTGAAACACCTCAGGTCTTCTGCGATTTGTGAAATGCAGTCCTGGTTGAATAGATCCCTAAGTGGAAACTGAACAGTCAGAGTTACAACACAGAGGAGTCACGGTATCTGACACTATGGGTTTAAAAGCCTTAAATGTTTTATAGCAATGGATCACAAACTATATTTATAATTGTAAAAGGTTTATTTCAAATTTCCTTCTGTTGATGACATACAGCACATGCTTGTGTTTAATGGGTTAAAAAATTACATGACATGCAACCCTTACACCCATTAAAACACTTATGTCCTCAAAAAGTGTCATTGATATTTTTTTTATAAAAGTCATTTAAAATGAGTTCATATACCTGCTAAAGAAATGAATGATATAATAGGAACAATAATGTAGATGACATTATTTTAAATTTCTTGAGAACTAAACCAATTCTTTCATGTATCTGGTAATTGAATTTTAAAATATCAATAATGTTTGCCTCTGTACAGCAATATTTAGATAAGGTAGAAGGCTAATATTTCCACATCGAATAAACCAAGCATCCTTGGTTGTATTACTAAGATAGCTGATAAACAGATTCAGATCAATAATGAAATTGTATCAAGTAGCAAAATAAAAAATATAGCTTTAGTTATGCATTTTGACAATGGTCCCAAAGTTATACAAGTCAGACTTTACCATCCGTGTAGGATAAGATCATTTAAATCTCCCTGTGGTTGATGATGTCATCCCTTAAATTAACGGTGATCAAATATTTTTTTCTCCGAATTTTTTGCTGCCTTAAATGACTTGACTTAAATGTATCTCAACAGCACTTTATAGCTTTATTAAGTATATGCTGATTTATGAATATGCAAATGTATGCAACGCTTTATATGGTTTAAAATTATGAAATTGCACACCATTTGTCCGAAAGTCCCAGTGAAGCCAAAGTTTTGTAGACCTTTTTTGTAAGTAAAACTGAAAATTGAATGTGAATAAAAGTTTGTGTTTTCTATTTTGATTTGATGTCTAAAAAAGGCATTGCATTTTGAAATGGAACCAGCAGCCGATCGAAAACATTCATCTAACTGATGTCATCGAAGATAGGTATCCACAAAGGCCGGACGGGCCTTTTCAGAAATTATTATATATTATGACTCAAAAGATCCTTGAAAAAATCTATTTATAAGAAACGCTGAAAATATTCTATTAAACAATAAGAATTCAAATTTTTGTAATGACTTGAAAAATTAAAAATGATTTTAACTACAGGGGATCTTAAATTTTTTTTTGAAGTTTATTTCAAGCAGAAAACATTACAATCACACATCAAAAATGTAACTATAAAACAAATGTGCCTTCTGCGAGGAAGGCTAAAATATGATGCTTTTTCCCGGTTAGCCCCTGTTAAATCGGCCCCTGGGATAACCTCGACGCTATATCCTTTTTAAATAATATAAATTCATCGTACAGGGTAGATAAACAATACATAAAAATCCTCTTTCGGATGGGAAGTTTTATAAACAAAAATGTAACCGCAGGCTAAAAAACCGCTTCTTTTAATGCCGACCTTTGCCAACGCAGCCCACAACTGCCAAGCCAGAAAAGTCATTTTGATTCTCACGCCTTGGAGTGAAACCGGTTGCTAGGAAACAGTCTATCCAGGTTAGAGGTGTAAAAAGCTGTTTGCACATTAGCAGCTGAGTCTCAAGGTCACCATCCTTCTGTTTGACCAGAGAAGATGTGGGATCCACTTACGAACATGACCGCCTGATTCCCCTGTGTGAACACGCATGTAATGTGCTCTGATATACAGCCTTACTGAATTAAAGCCAAAAAAATACTGAGAAATCTATCAGTCACGTCTTTCCTATGAACCAGCAAAGTGAAGCTCTGTTATATGTTGTCATGCTCCACTTCAAAGCTCTTTCTGCATTGACGACTTGTTTTGAAGGAAGTAAGATATTAACTTTAATAGTCACGACCTTCAACAAATAACTTCGGGTTCTTGATACAAGAGATGCCAGTGTGCATAATGGTATTATCGGTTTTGGTTGACTCTAGATGCTCATACAGTCTATGGCTTAATTTAGATGGTACCATCCATGCCATTTTATTCCCGAAAGATAAATGGCCTAATTTATCCATAAAGGTAAAATTGCCTTATTTTAAAAGCTGGAATAAAAGCATAGGCACCAATCCAATTTTGCCACTGCACACTGGGGTCTTGAAACCTGTATATTGAACTTCCCAGCCATCTGCTGCTCTGCTCTTAAATGATCAAAGCCAGCTTTATACTTTTTAAGCATTGAACTTGGGAAGAAAATAGACGCAAATACACGAAGCCTCGAATGACATCTAAATCTGATAACATTTACATTTTTAGCTCAAAAGACTTAATAAAATATCACTACCAGAATGACACAAAATATATCTGCCCATTGTAATGAAAGAGTGAGTGAGTGTAACAACACGAGGGAGAAAGACCAGATGATGGTTAACCAGATTAAATGGAAAGTGTTTTTAGTGATCCATAATAAGTGTGTTCCCACAGATAAACAGGTAAAGAGATTTGAGAACAAGACTGAACTTGTTATTCAGGCGTATTGTCTCTGTCTTCAGTTAGTTTAATAGTTTGAACTATAGCAACTTATTCGGGGAACCTAGACTGGTGCAGAGCAGGCCAAGACTTAACTAGAGCTCAGTTAACACTACACTAACCACAGTAATGTGGGTTAGTCATGATGCAATAGTATATCACTTTATTGAACACCATTTGTAAAAATCTAAAGAAATCAATCGATAAATAAAATTATAGACCACAATAATGAACGATTACAGTCTGTTGATATGCGTCTCTTGGATTACATTAATTTATTAAGTGCATTTCGACAAGAAGGAAAGAAATTTGAAGGGATACTATCATTATTGTAACAAAGGACTGGTACAAAAATACATAGAACCTTTTTTGATGGGATGCTCTTGGCATTTTGTTGTAATGATTCAGTCTAGTGAGTGGACCCAGTCTAAGAGGAGCGATACAGTGTCCTGCAGTCAATATTCAATATCAATATTCTCTTATGGGGTCAGGCCAAGATATAGATGTATAAGCACAATATAACATTGCAAAAATCTTATGCTAGCCAATACATTTTGCTTGAAATAGTTGGATCACATAAAGTAAAACTAGGCTTTTGAAACCTGTTTATGTCTGACTGGTTAGTTCAGTTCTGTTTATTAAAACCAGTCATTCAACCTTAATCAATGCTTTTCTAATGAAACTTCAATGGAACTGGGCCCAGGTCTAAACTAGTGACAACCAAAACAACAAGTGGACATAACGGAGATATAATAGACAGGGGCAAGTTAACAGAAGAATCAGATGCGGGTGTAATCAAAGATTGTTGATGGGGGCCGATGAAATATGGGTGATGTAGTCCTGAAAGGTGTACGGACACACAGGTTACACCGATAACTCATATGACGTTGTCCAAACTGTGGTTCTAATGAGAACATCAGGTTAGGTACAGCACATGGAGCTGCTGCGTAGACTCAACTGATCATACTCCAACATTGTAAAACATAGAAATCTCCAACCTCTAGGTGTAGGACTGCTGGCAGCTCTTGTGCCTCTAAAGCCTCTGGGGTCAAGATTTGTTTGGCCTAAGTGGCTCTGGTATATCCTAAAATAAATTGCTGGCGGATTAAGTTGTCCAGTGCTCTCTGAATCTTTGACTCAAAATAGCTTTTCTTTGCATGATATTTTCTAAATATCCTTCATTGGGATCTTTTAATCAAAGTATCACAATTAAAATGAACTTCATTATGACATAGATCTTGATATACACATGTTGCTTTGTCCTCCAGACGTCTGAAGGGATATGCTGCTGGATCTTCAAGTATCAATGATGGGAAACTGCCAAAAACAACACCTGACTATATTACTTATAAGACTATATATGACTATATTTATTTATTTGCATTTTAATTAATCAGATTAAACATCCAATAGCGCAAACTGTATATTTGAACTAGACCTAGAAAAACAGACATTTAAAAAAAATTAAAAAAACAGTCCACCAACATTAACAAACAATCAGATGTGATTTGTTAAAATCTTGGTGCATGGTAAGGGAGTATGGAAGCTATCTAGGTATCGATAAGGTTAAAGACGGTATTACAGTTTCACAAAAAATACAGTATCACCATTTTATGGTTTTTAACAAAAATCGAAGAAAGGGTCTGAGGCAGAGATGTCAGAATTCATGTGCAGCTTTATTCAAAGAACAGGGAATCCGATGTAATCAGATCGCATGGGATGATGGGTAATAGAGTCTCCTAAAACTCCAGGCAAACTGCTCTTTGCTCTTTGGGCACAGGAGGTACAGCCGTAGTCATAACAGGCACAGGTTGAGCTTACTTTCAATTCCACTTGTTAAGAAGTTTATACTGGTGTTTTTATTATAGAGGCTTTCAAACACTGTGTTAAACCCTCCACAACTGCTTGTGAGATGTTTCCTTGTCCCAAAATGTACTAAATTATTAATTTATAACTTATATAGATTAATTTGACTTTGTGAAGGCCTATTTCCTCTGCACTCCTAAAACGGCATCTTGTGGGTTCACAGCAACAGCTCTCAAATACATTTACATGTATATAATTATAACACATATTAAGCCCTTTCATGACCATGAAACAGCCTTGGAGTCAGTTGCCCAAATCCTTCTGGTTCCTCTAAAAAGGGCTGTGGCGGCGGGTAAAGCTGGACATCAAATGACGTCAAACCTTTCTACATCATTGTGTGTTACGTAACCATGATGTACGAAGACATTATCACAACCTACTTAAAGAGAATGTGTTAGCAAGAATGTGTTTCGTTGTGTGGACAGAATTGCCTGGGAGGTATTTTTCACATGCAGTAACTGTTGACGTTAGTTTGGAGTGTTTAATGCAGAGAGATGTGAGTCACAGGGGCTGTGGACATCCACATTTGATTCATCAGTAAGGTCGTCATATACTAAGCCACTGGCTGAAATTTAACCCATGAATGTATCTTCAAATTCCCACCTTCTACAATGCAACTGTATTTCCGTTAATAGTTACTCTTACTGTAGTCAACTGTACTGTAATCAACACACAATTAAAAAATCGGTACCAATAAGCAAGAAAATCTTCAATAAGCCAACTTTATTAACTAACTCGCTTGATTAGTTGACTTTATACAACAATGCCTATATTATCATGCATTAATTTTTAATGAAAACATTTAATTGACAAATACCTCTGGTCATAGGTTTCGTCTACGAAATAAACACTGATAATCTGAAAACACTGAGAACAACTAGAGAGTGAGTAAACTATGACAAAATTCCAAATCTAGAAATTCAAGTTAAGAAGGTAATTTTGCTGAGGAGGTGCAAGGGACGAACATTCTGGACTTCTGTGGCTGCATTAGTTTACATTCATATGTGTGCTGATCTTGCCTTAGTCAGTTCACCCATGGGATATGTTGCCACGTCCCACATGCTGCCAACATCTGGAGTGCACTTGGACATGTCCCAAACACTGACTGGCAGTGCTGTGCCAGTCGAGGGAAACTGGGTAAAGTTAAAGTGAAATAAGACAACAGCTAATTTAGCAAGGAAACCATCAAGCATCACAGTGTCAGGATATAAAAATCTGCCAAAATCTCAGATGGAAGTCAAAGATCAGCAGAGACAGTGTGGCAGGCAAGTGTTGGTTATGTTCTTTTTTCTCAGGTGGTGATACCTGTGGAGTACAACGTGACAGTCGACAGATGATTAGACTGATGCAGAGAGCCACTGATCCCCAGCCGAACATGAACCTGCTTTCTTAGGAGGCCTTCAGGTGGGTGGAAGTGAACATGAAGATGCAACAATCAAGCTACATCCGCTCCCCATAGCAGCTCGCCTTTAATTTACAGTTCTCCTCACAGCCTACAAGACCACCACAGGCTTGGCAACCCCTACCTTCACTAATTGATTCACAGGTATACGCCCTCCAGATCGCAAGGGAGCAACGTCTTGTTGTGCTGTCCCAAGAGGGTAAGAAGTTATTCTCTCCCACCTTCTCTTCATGGGTTCCTCGATGGTGGAATGAACTGCCCGTTACCTATCATTTTGCCCGTTAACTATCATTTTGCATTATGGACACACTTGTTCACTAACCAATGTTATTCAGCTGCCTGATGCAATGTATTTTTTTTAAAGTGTTATTTAAATAAAGGTGACATTGACATTGACAAAACGTTCGGCAGACACAGTTTCCATCTTTAAAATACACGTAAAAACGTATATTTCCGATCTGCTCTGTACCCACTTAAACCTCTTTCCTTACCCACTCACCCTTTCTAAAAAATACTGCCCTTTTTACTTCCATACTGGAGGTTTTATTTTGCCTTGTGGAAGTTAGGGAACTAGTTTTAGCACTTTTTCACCTTTTGTTTTTTCTGCTTTTTACACCTTCATTGTCTCCTTGAGTCTTTGTAAGTCACTTCGGGTGAAAGCGTCTGTAGAATGAAACGGAAATATATATAATCCAAAGAAAGAGAGTACTGTACATCAGGGTCGCCAAATCTACATATCAAAACAGACAAATTTTCAAACAAAACTTATCCAAAATTAGCCATAAGGACCTCAATCTAAATGCTAAAACTCAATATTGGTCACATCCTTCTACTACATACATAATATGTATGATATATATATCTGTCACAGTTAAGCATTATACAAAATTTCCCTAGAAATTGGTACGGCAGAATAGTGAATTTATTTTTGAAACATTACATTAAATACAGTAGTACATTATGCTCTTATTATGATAATTTTAACCAGTCATTATCAATAAATAACTTAAAACGTCAATATAAAGTAGATAGTTACAACTTTGCCTTGAGGGTTAAACAACTCAATTTCAGTAGGAAGACAGTAGGATACCTTGGATTAGCCTTAAATACATAAAGACATAAATAGTTGCATTTAGCCCTCCCATTCTCTCTTAATGCAGTAATTCTCCCATAGGGAATGTATTCATAGACTCAGATGACTATATATATATATATATATATATATATATATATATATATATATATATATATATATATATATATATAACCATTAATAATAATAATAATCAGCAAATTGCAACTTGCTCTATGTGTCACACATGTTCATAGTATACCATTCAAGAAAAAAAAGCTTAGTTACGCCATTCAGTGTCAATACAGACCAACCAATGAAATCCACTCTGTCAACAAAACTTATTAAGACCAACACTGACTACATCTGATCTTCCTGCAATGGTTTCACATTTCTATGCAGAGACATATTTTCTGTCCTTGACCAAGCCATTGTGTTTTACATCTTCAAAGTTAGGAGAGTTCAAGTGTTTATCTTTTCATTTCCCTCAAGAGAGAAATTCCGCTAGAAGCAGAGTATCATCAAAATCCTTGTTCTTACATAGATCCAAGCACTCTTCATCAAAGTGAGCGTTGGAGGCTGCTGGGATCAGAACAAACCCTAAAGGTTTAAGATGAACATCAATGAGTGGAGAAGCCAGTAACACTCTCACAACGCTCAAGGGCGTAGTGTAAGAGTTTCTTTGCCTGTGGATACTTTCTGTGCCTATTTCAATTTTAAAAAGAATATCTCTGGTCCTGGTTGATAATTATAAAAGTATTCTAAACATTTTAAATAATGAAAATGAAATGAAAATAATGAAAATATGACAATAATGTCTCTTGAGAAATGGTTAAACAAATGTTGAGAAGCTCAAATACTTTGTACCAGAGTTTTGAGATTTCAAAACGGGGAAGAGTAGAAAATATAAAGATTGTCCATGTTTTATACATGACAAATTCCAAAGCATATTTCAAAATTACATTCAGTCGACCAAGACTTGTTGTTAGCTGTTACACTAAAATTGTAATTTATTCTCATGCGTGTTTCATAAATGAGGCTTAAATAAATAGGAAAATAAATAAATGGCACAATGTTGTGGCACAAAAAATTTTTGTAGGAAGCAAAATATATATTTTTTATGTGTTTTAATGATTATTTTAATAAAACTAATATTTTTTATTTAAAAATGTACAGTTACTGTTTCTAGAGTGCAGTGTGCTGTCATTGTAGTGTTTTAATATACAAATATCATAGATTTATGTTTTTTGTATCAATCGAAGATCAATCGAAATAAAGACCAATTACATTGTTTTGTAGAAGAACAGACGAGGTCTTTTTGGTCTGATTCAAGCAGAAAGTCTTCACGAGTGCTAACAGTGTCTGGACCAGTTAAAGTCTAATAACAGTCATTTTTAAACCAATGTTTACTGCTGATACTGTAGTACACTTGACAGCCCCAAGAATTCTTGAAGATGAAACTTCATGCTATGTTGCGCGACCTTGTCCCTATTCGGATGTTTCTATCATCGTTGTTTTTGGTGCTCCTAAGACAAAATAGCTTTATATATGTCTTCATACTTTCTCTAGAGAGAGAGAGAGAGAGAGAGAGAGAGAGAGAGAGAGAGAGAGAGAGAGAGAGAGAGAGAGAGAGAGAGAGACCAGAGAGACGAGAGAGACCAGAGAGAGAGAGACCAGAGAGAGAGACCAGAGAGAGAGACCAGAGAGAGAGAGAGAGAGAGAGAGAGAGAGAGAGAGAGAGAGAGAGAGAGACCAGAGAGACCAGAGAGACCAGAGAGACCAGAGAGACCAGAGAGACCAGAGAGACCAGAGAGAGAGACCAGAGAGAGAGAGAGAGAGAGAGAGAGAGAGAGAGACCAGAGAGAGAGACCAGAGAGAGAGACCAGAGAGAGAGACCAGAGAGAGAGAGAGAGAGAGAGAGAGAGAGAGAGAGAGAGAGAGAGAGAGAGAGAGACCAGAGAGAGAGACCAGAGAGAGAGACCAGAGACCAGAGAGACCAGAGAGACCAGAGAGACCAGAGAGACCAGAGAGAGAGAGAGACCAGAGAGACCAGAGAGAGAGACCAGAGAGAGAGACCAGAGAGAGAGAGAGCGAGAGAGAGAGAGAGAGAGAGAGAGAGAGAGAGAGAGAGAGAGAGAGAGAGAGAGAGAGAGAGAGAGATTGTAAGTCGCCTTTATTAATTGAGATGGGGCTGACTTACCGCAAGTCATTAAGTCGCCTCTGGAATGAACGCACGTCACTTTTCATGTCACTCAATGATGAAAACCACAGACTGCAATCACATTTCTCCATCTCTCATGTTTTCTCTCTTTATTTTTTCTTTCCTCTTTGTTGTCGTATATTTCCTAGCACTGCTCACCAAGCTCTTCATCAGTCAGCTTTAATAGTGACTATGGATCTTCATTAAGCACAAGAGTGTATTTTCGCAGGGCCTGAATAAATCGACGCCCGCTCTCAAGTTTGTGTCAGAGGTTAAGAAGAGACAGATGAGGCCTGCTGAGATTGGGGCTGGTGCTTTTCAGGACATCCATTTGACATCCATACTATGTCAAGGATCATATTCTTAGTTAACCTAGACATGCTAAATCTTTTACGTAAATCTAATTTAGATCTTATACTTCCCTTAATACCCAATATTTTTTCATGATGGTTAACATACTAAAATGTTTTCCGATAGTTGTCCTGACTGAATTGTTGATAACTTAATAGTTATAATAATAAGTCTTTGTATCACTATACGTCCAAATTCATTTCTGAAACTCTTTTTCTAACACTTCTGAAATAATACACTGGAAGATTTTTTTCCTTGAAGCTCTTGACCTGTAACTAAGGCCACGATCTGTCAGAGCAAAGGTCTTCCTTTAATGCAACCAAAATCACTTTGGGCTTCCTGCTTTTCTTTGTGCATCAGTGTGTATGTGTGGGCCCCTAAGGAAATAAATGTGCTTTCGTCCATCGCCTTGTGTTAACCCTGACTGTCCATGACAGGTGACCTCACCTTTACAAGGAACACAGACCACCCTGAATAGCCTTCACGAGACACAGCCAAGAAGACTGTAAAGTTTTCCTTAGCCTCTGGATTTAATGAGATTTTCATTGGTGTGATTGGATTAATGTCTCGTGGTCTGTCTTGTCCTGTGTATGTGTGTTAACACCGAATGCTCCGTCAATTTGTTCCATTTGGCAAGTCTTCAGTCATCACATCTGAGGTCAGACACAGCCAGTGAACTGAAAGCCTTGTCTGATGTTATAAGATCAGATTCAGATGACGGGCCGACCAGAGTGTTTATCTACATTCACTTTTCTAATATCAATGTATGTCTGTGATAAAGTCTCACTAGCTGCCACCGCTGGGGACGAAGCAATGGGGCATACATGCACGCACACACCGATACACACATACTTGTCTTATTGAGTCTCCATATCGTTACTCCCTGCCGTTGTTGCATCAGAGGCACGGGTGTAAATGCGGTCCTAATAGAAGATAGACATTCTCACACTTTTCTGTATGTACAAACTAGTGATGAAAGATATTTAGTGTATGAGACCTTGAGTTTTTCATGGATATCATATGCATATATTATCCTGTCATGTCTTTTTGGAAATCTAAATAAAGTTCTAAACACAGGTTTCCGAAGACCAGTTTTCCTGAACCAATCCTATTTGTAATAAAGGTGTCAGATAGACATGTTGTTAAATACATCGGGAATAAATGTTGTATAGTTAAATCCAACTCTCTGTAATCTGTTACGCCACATGCACTGGACCCTATAACTGTCTCTCTGGAATACTGGATTCTGATTGGTCAATTAGTACATTCAGAGGTCTGTTAGATCCTAAAAACATCAGCAAACGATAACACACCGCTCATCCTGTTTCTGTAAGTCATCTTAAGCAGAACGACTTGTCTTCTTCCGATTATTATCTCATGCCAGGTTTATATTTTGTTTCTGATTATTTACTTTATGACAAATAGCTTCAAATTTTCACGATCTTGTCTTTCGGGGCTCTTTGTTATATATAGCAAATACGGAAAGGTGAGAACGAGACCTTAAACTAATTTTAAGACATATCTTACTCCAAATAGACCAAAACGTCTACAGTATCAGCAACACATTGATTGATTTGAGAATTGAAGGGCCTAATGGAAATTATTCACCACTCTTACTCTAAAGGACAAACCCAACAACTGGGTTAATTAACCCGAAAATGGGTTATACAGACCCAATAATGTGTAAAAACAACGCAGCATAGTTTAATTTATAGCCCATTTATAAAAATATTAAACAAAATTCACCCAGAGTTTTTTTAGAGTGTGAAAGAACTCTTAAAAGGAAGCAAAGACAAAAAGACAACACACATTAAATGTAATTTGACATCACACACACTGATTGTAGTTACAGCAGAATCCCTCAGAAAATCCTTTTCTGCACAACACATCCAAACAAATGCTTTTGTCATCACCGAATCATTATATCGATCACACTCCGATGGCTGCTGTGCGTCATAGCTCAGTGTGAGTCTATAGAGAAGTTATGATCTGAGATCTCTCTTCTCAACAGACAGCAGAATTATTATCTTCTCAATCATGGAGGTAAGGATACCCTATTTATTTCCTGCTTGTTTTATGTACAGAAAGAAGCCGTCTCTTGAGCGCCTGCTCATTATAATGACATTGCTAATGAAGAAGAGACACTCATTTGGTAAAACATCTATTAAAAGTAGAAGTTTTAAAGCATTGGCATTAAATGTTTTCATGTAAAATGTGTTTATGAAATATTTTATTTTGACCAGGTTCTGAAAAGGAAAGTGTGCGCCTTTCTTAAAAGAATTGTTTACCCAAAACTGAACATGTGCTTTTCTTTATATAATTTCGAACCCATTTATTTCTATTATATAGACACACAATCAATGCCTTTTGGCATCGCCCTGACCCCTGCAATACATAATACTGAGTTCTTTTTCCTTTCGTGTTTTCTCTATTTATATGACACCGTAAGGCATTTCAAAAAAAGTTCATAAGTACTTCCATATTTTGGTTAACGTCCGAGAAAAGCATGATTCGGCTGAGTTCTCTTTATTATATTCTCTGCAGTGAAAAGAGGGCACGGATAATTAAGCTGAAGGATGCAGAAAACGACATGGAAACATTAGTCCTCGAAGCAATTAAATGGCTAAGTGCAATGCGGTCCTTCAGATCACTTAGACATGTTTTGGTTTGTGTTGTGAATCTCTGCGAGGGTTTTCTTGACATGAACACAGAAACACAGAGTGATGGGCATGTGTATTCGTGTAGGGAGTTAATGGATATTATTTATTTAATAATAATTTAAAATAAATGATCACAAAATGATTTAATGCTATACACCTATTTTTATTATTGATTTGGTTAAATTGATATTATACTGATGTTAATAATTGAATGATAAATCCTGGCATTCTTTACAGTCCATACAGTATATCGCAAACTTCACCTTGAGTTAAGCAGGGACGTAATAGAAGGCCTTCAGGTTGACAGGTTTCGTCCTTGTTAAGGTGCTGTGACAGACAGAGCACATTTCTGGAAAGTTCCACTTCGCCTTTTTTGCTTTGTCTGCATTTATCATCCTCTCAGTAGCTGGTCTCGGACAAGCCTCAAGCCTTCGGCAATCTCACCCAACCGGTGATGAGAGAGGATGCCACCTGCAGAAAAAGCACTTAACAGTGGAAACCATCACTGTGTTTTCTCTTGACATGACACATGTGGAAATCCAAAGGTACAATGCTCTCTTGTGAGTAAGCAATCATAAATAAGACATGTATGTTCGGTTTCTTCAACAGCAGTGCCAGTGTTTCTGGTTCTAACCAGATTCATAAGGGCCTCGGATTTAATAAGTGTCAGCAAAAACCCCATGAGTGATTGTTCTGATGTGATTTATTCACAATCTCGTGGTTTTTGTCGCGATAGAGCACAGCTGGTACTACTGGTGTTTTGCCCACGTTCATTTTTATTTCCATAATACATTTTTACTTAAATTCCTAACCACATAAAGTTTAGTATCATGTGCAGCCTGCTAACAAGAAGATATGGCTGAAAAGATTTGTGATATGTTTCACACTATTTTTATTGATTTCGTCATTTTAAAATGTTATAGTTTTATTATTATAAATTTGGAAAAATTTCGATGCATGAAAATCTGTCCCAAAACGTTTCACTTTTATTGTAAAACAATTGGTACAGAGACTCCGGGGTCAGCCTAAAAGCTGTTGTTTACGGTACAGTGGTTACATTTTAAAGAAATTTGGAATGTAAGCTTAGTAATCATTCCCATTGATACAAAATGCTAAATTTATATTGTCTTTAAGGACAATGCTTTAGCCCGCATCAAACCTCTCAAATTCTGAAAGCATGTAGGTGCACAGGGCCTCAAACACAACTGCTGCCTTTCAGACATTGCTCTTATTAAAATGCTAAATTGCTTTGAGGACTGAATACAAGATATGAGATGGAACAGTTAAAACACAACCCCTCACCTGTGTGTGTGATAGGCTAGATTCACGTGGATCCGTCAGCTGCTAAAATGTAAAGTTAGACGGAATAAACCTGTTACGTTTGAATATCTATGGAACAATCATCGTTTAAAAGCAGGATAGACCGTTTCAAAGCAAAGACATAAAATCATTTTATACATGTGTTATTTGCCCCTGCTTAGCTTCTGATATACAGTTACAAAGTATAAAATTCCTGTAGTTTTTTCTATATACATGCGAAAGAAAAAAAATATTAATTAATTAATTAAATTATATTAGAAAACAGGGAAGTACTGTCAATATTATTTTATATTCACATATAATAAACTGTAACAAAATTAATTATTTAATTCCATAAAAATATGAAGATATAAATCAATATAAATCAAATACATGATAAATAATTATAATATTAGCAACTAACCAGACCGTTAAAACCAACACAGACTGAAGTGAACTTCAGGAAAATATTCATTAAAACGGTCTATGGTTTTAGGTAGGTCTGCTGAATTTCAGAACATGTTCGCCCAGAAAGCATCTTAACTTAACTGTGTGCATCCCATTTTACATACAGTACTGCAGTACACATGTGTGTTACACGCTTGACAAAGTTGTCCAAGAAACCGCGATAAATGGCAATGATGTCACTGCCACTCATTAAACTGCTGCAACAACACATGTTGTTAAATAATCTGTTAAAACAAACATTATCACAACATCTGCCATTATGGACATCGTGAACAAGTCGATTTGGGTTCCGCCACTCATCTAAATGTACTGCCATCTGTTACATTAGCTTTCTAATGACAATTTTCTGTACACTGTTGGATAATGATCATTTCCATCACAATGAGTCCATTCCAAAATCTATGTAATCACATTCTCATGAGGCCACACACGTCACACGTAGTTCATCATATCTGATAAAACCTCTCATCAGACATCATGTTATCAGCTGTAGGTGGCACTATAGCCCTGGACGTCCGGCCTGGTCATGTGCCACGGAGTTCAGGAGACCTCAGGTGGGGTAGACTGGATTCGAATGTCCCCGTAATACCGAGAGCTTAGATCACAGCTGGACCGGCAGGGGTACGTCAGGACACGACACAGAACATTCTCATCCAGCCACCCTGTACCAAGTAGAAGTTCTGTCCACGACAGACGAGTGTGCAGAAACACGCATTCACACACTTCAAAGTGATTCA
>CM065656.1:22687980-22690480 GCA_033220385.1 Triplophysa yarkandensis
GAGAGAGACCAGAGAGAGAGAGAGACAGAGAGAGAGAGAGAGTCTGGGTCATGTGACCCTCTCATCTAATACTGTTAGAAGAGAATCTTCTGCACTTTACTCCAGTGAGAAGTGTTGAGAGATGTGTAGTGACGGTTCAAGGTTCATGGATGGTTATCGCAGTAAACCTGTGTTATTTAAATCCTGTGCTTTCAGAGTTCCATCACACTATCACACACAAAATAACCCAGAAGACACAGACGACAGGTCTCTACACGCTCAACAACACAACCTTCATACATCACACTTCACAATCACAATCATTCCTTTCACATTTCATAAGAAGATCTCCAAACAGAGGATTCCATTTATATATTTATCACCTTTTAAACAAACACACTTCCACTCTGGCATGTGTAATAACACTTTGCTTATACAATCTAACATAAATACACAGTTAATTCACTTTTAATTAAATAAAACTAGAGTTTACTCTCATAAGGGAAGTTTCATAGTGAGTTTGGGAAACGTGTAACTGCAGATTTTCCCATCATCATCTCATAAACCAAAAAAGATCCGACTGTGAGAGACTTTATACATGTTAAATGTGTTAAGAGTCCACCCAAGAGAAACACACACACACGCACGCACGCACGCACGCACGCACGCACGCACGCACGCACGCACGCACGCACGCACGCACGCACGCACGCACGCACGCACACCACACACACACACACACACACACACACACACACACACACACACACACACACACACACACACACACACACACACACACACACACAGCTCTATCTTGGGAAGACAAAAGCTCTATATACACAAACGCAATTGATGTACTGAAGAGACTAACAGTACGGAAAGACACACATTAATTATAAAACACAATATACACACAAACAACTGTTATATAATATTTATAGAATCTCTATTTAATGAGAAATATTATGAATTTCTGGAGAAGCATGAGAGAATCTTTATTGACCTCATCACATTATCAGAGATTACAAATAATAAAGCTCATTTGTCTTGAGTGAGCGAGTGATGACTTTCTCACCTGTGGTGTTTTTTTGGAGGAGGTGGCGGAGGTTCAAGCCCGGTGTTGAGTTCTAGAAGAGACGATGATGAGACGACTCTGAGCTTCTGTGTTTGAATGGAGTTGTTGGTGCCTGGTGTCGTCCTGTCCTCACTGGATTCTCTCGGGCGACTCTTCCAAACAGCACATTCATTGATGGCGTCAGATGTCCCCTCCTCTCGCTCGTGTTCTTCATCCTCCTCATCGATGCGACCATCGAGACTCCTGAGGCTGAGGGATTTGTGCTCTGATTGGCTGTCTGCTGGCGGGGGGATTCCGGCGATGTCGTTTGGAGACACGTGAAAGCTGAGTTCAGGTAAAGGTGTTAAACTAGAGGTACCGAGTCGAGGTGAACGTGTGTGGATTTTAGGAGGCACCGGAGGACTTGACTGAGGTTTGGATTGGGATGAAGGGGCGGGACTCAAGGTGTCCGGCCACGTGAAGGCCGGGACAGACGCTTCTTTAGGGCTGAAGTGAGTCCATTGAGTGCTCACGGCTGAATCGGGGCTGCTCAGATAAAAAGTCAGATTATTCTCCTCCGTATGAGCGGCCATGACTGTAATAGTCGCTCTTTGGTTTTCACAGACCTCTGGACGACTCTTTACATCCTCTGCCGGCCGACACTTTCTCTTAGTGCTCTCGGCATAGATGGGCTCGGTCTCTTTGAGTCGGTCCGGTGGAGCGCTTGCAGAATCCGGCGAGTTCTGAGGACTAGTAAATGAATCCAAACTGCTTCCATCTGACAGACAAGAGTCCGGAGAGCTCTCTTGAGATGTTCTGTTGAGTCTGTTCACGGCTGACATCTGTCTCTCCTCTTGTCTAAGAGAAACATCTGTCTCACCTGTGGACAGGTGTCTATGACTGACACTGTTCATAAAAGTGCTGTGAAGAGTTTGATTCTGTCTCCCACCAGAATCTTCTTCACTCATAAACATGTTACTGATGATCATACACTCTTTTGAGTATCCTGCAGTTGACACGTTTGAATATTCCTTTATTCCAGAGATTGAGCTGTTTTGGATGAGCAGAGTCCGGTGGCATCCATTATTATCCATAAAGAGAGGAGGTAAATCCACAGCTTTTTTCAGTCCCACAGAACTCATCTGACTGGCCTGAAATACACATATATACAATACAGTGAACTCAAACTGTGTGCTTTAATGCACAACAAACAAAATCCAGCTTTGATATATGAAAAAACATCTAAGAATTAATGAGAAAACATCTAAGAATTAATGAAAAAACATCTAAGAATTAATGAGAAAACATCTAAGAATTAATGAAAAAACATCTAAGAATTAATGAGAAAACATCTAAGAATTAATGAAAAAACATCTAAGAATTAATGAAAAAACATCTAAGAATTAATGAGAAAACATCTAAGAATTAATGAAAAAACATCTAAGAATTAATGAAAAAACATCT
>CM065656.1:22697980-22722980 GCA_033220385.1 Triplophysa yarkandensis
CCTAGGAGTCAGATTATATTATATCATATTATATTAGTAAGAAATTATTATTATGAATGATGAATTTGTTTAGAGATGAAAGATATTCTTTGTCAGCTGATTAGTTCAGGATTAAGATGAAAAGAGGTTTTTACTGTCCTGAGGTCAGTGTGAAGCAAACCCTTCTCAGTGACATCTCTGTTAAAACCATCAACAGACATGAACAGAGGACACACACACGCAGCCACACGTGCACACACACTGATGAGGATGACAGATGGCAGCACTTTAGAGAGTAAATGGGCAGATGTGTTCATATCACCTGATGTTTCTTATTCTGTTTTGTATAAGCAGTTTGTGTTGTTCACTGTGAGATGAACAGTTGTGTGATTGTGAACAAGAAAATCACACGTTTAATAATTCCAAATACTTAATGAACTGACATAGTTTCATAATCCACATGCCAAGGAGACAGAGAGAGACAGTGAGCGTGTCCGTGTGTTTATGTGTGTGTGTGTGTACGCGTGTGTGTGTGTACGCGTGTGTGTGTGTGTGTGACTAACTCCTCTCTGCATACAAGCTTAATGTTGTCATATCCTGATGTGTTCAGAACATGTTTGCTGGATGCATGACATCATCACTAAAGTAAATGTTTCTGTAAACATTCCAATCTCACAGTGCTGCCATGGTAACAGACCCCACCCACCCTCCCACTCTGTGTGTGTGTGTGTGTGTGTGTGTGTGTGTGTGTGTGTGTGTGTGTGTGTGTGTGTGTGTGTGTGTGTGTGTGTGTGTGTGTGTGTGTGTGTGTTAAAGAGTTCCATACCTGCAGACAAACAAAACACAAAACCTAAATAAAAACTGCAAAACTGTTACATATGAGCTGTTGTTCATCAACGTGATCAAATCTTTTACCTTTTTTTCCTTTACCTGTGCCAGAGAAGACCTCTATAGCATGACCATAAGAGAAAATAATGATTTTAGAAAGAGTAGCTCAGTAGTTCGATCACAGGGACATATTCAGAATTAAATGTAAGAAGGTATAATGCAATGTTACTTTAAATAAATGCGTCTACCAAATGTGTAAATCCAGATGTAAAGAGAGATACACAAAAGATATCATGAAGATTCATTACACTTGTGTTTTATATATGCAGTTATTAAAATAGAGCATGGCACAGATCTAATTTACAACTAAAACCAGAACTACCGGACAGACCAAAACACACAGATACGGGTTTGTCACGATCTACACCCAAAACACTTGGGTGAGAAATATATGAGGTCATGGTATAGAGTGAACCCATATGTTTATATACTATGTGAAGATAATACACCAGAGGCCGTGTGATCAGTGCGGTGCTCAGGTACTTCCTGTTTTCTGCTGAATCTGAAGATAAAATCATTACTCTTACACCCTCTGTGAGATGCGAATATGAAGAAATGTCTCAATAGAAGCTGTTTGATTATCAACATTCTTCAAAATATCTTTTTACAACAAGAGGATGATGAATTAACATTAGATTTTAGTTTTAAGGATGACGTATTAGTATAGTTAGGACAGTTTCTCACTTAAGTCTTATGATATGATTTAAAATAAACAGTGAGTAAATATTTGTGTAAAAGTACATGTTTGTATTTTAATGAAATAGTTTCAAACGGATAAACTGACCGGCTTTCGTCTTCTATTTGTCTGTGAGTAAGGTCACGGTGACTCTTCTCAAAGAGAGGAAGGATAAAAACAGGACCTCTGGATCCTGAACAATGAGAAGCTACTTCCTGTCCTCCATCTCCTACTTCCTGTGCGTGTGTGTGTGTGTGTGTGTGTGTGTGTGTGTGTGTGTGTGTGTGTGTGTGTGTGTGTGTGTGTGTGTGTGTGTGTGTGTGTGTGTGTGTGTGTGTGTGTGTTGATCCACTGAAGATATTACAGTAAAGAAAATAGACAAGACAACACTTGAAGTGACGTGAAGGTCAAGGCACACACTGTAGTGAAGTGAAGTGACGTGACGTATTACCAAGTATGGTGTTCCATACTTGGAATTTGTGCTCTGCATTTAACCCATCCAGTAAGTGAACACACACACACTGTGAACACACACCCGGAGCAGTGGGCAGCCATGCCACGGCGCCCGGGGAGCAGTGGGGGGGACGGTGCCTTGCTCAAGGGACTCACCTCAGTCGTGGTATTCCCGCTGGTTCGGAGTCTCGAACCAGCAACCTTCGGATCACAAGTCCAAGACTCGAACCACCAGGCCACGACTGCCCCTAAAAACACTTGTGATGTTCGATATGATCACTCAACTTCAGTGTCCGTCACACTGATAAACACTGACAGAATTCTGACGGATCACTCACTGAGCAGAGCTGGAGATGATTCCCACGTTCCTCACAAAGTTAATAAGACAACATAGCTGCGAGCAGCGATGACGGGACCTCAGTCTCCTGTGTCACCACTTTCAGAGAACAATCAATGGTATTTAAGTCCTCTGATGCAAATTTGGCGATTGGACAAACACCTCTGAAGCCATCCTGGGCAAGATGTTTCAGTGATTTTCTGAAAAGTCAAACAAAACAATAAGAATAAATAACAATAATGACCTTAAAAATGAAAAGAACCAATTACGATAAATGTTAAACAAGTCCTTAACAAACTGAAATTTGAGGTAATCTTAGGTTGGCCACTTGTCCTGCATTTGCACCTCCTTTAATAAAATTCCACACAAAAAAACCTTATTAAGAACACACTGAACATGAGAAGCACATGTAGGCATTATCACCAACAGCGACAGAGAAATGGATCTAACAGGAGGTCCAGACTTAGTTCCTATTATAAACAATAGACATGAATAAATGGGTCCTTCCTACATGTGCCATTTCAGGGTAGTAACTTTAGTGCATTTTTTATAATTTCAGCTGATGGAGGCCTTATTAAACTATAAACTGATCCAGATCAAGATAGATTGATAGAATAATTTGGACACACACACAGTCTGGTTGGGTGAATGCTGGCGCGATTTGGCTGCCGCTGCTCTCCGGTGTGTTTTTATTCCATAACACTCTCTATCTCTGCAGACTGCCATCGACTGACACGATGTGGATTTACCCTCTTTTCTCACGTGTGACCATTGTCTGGATTGTTTTATCGTCACTGCTTCATCCAACGACCTCGCTGTTTCTGTATACAGCGACTGAACTTTACCGGCTGCGGTGCTACTCTGCTGAGCCTCCGCCTTCACTCTACCCCGACCAGGATATTGTTCATCGTCCCCGTCCCAAATACATCCATCGCGGGCCTCGTCAGGGCTTTAGATACGATGACTCAAAGGATATTAGATCATTCTGGACCTGGACTCCTCGAGCAGCAATGAAAACTCAGCGGACTATTGACCAGAGCGCGCTAACTAGCGTATCCAGATCGACCAGCTCTTTGTTCGGTGGAAATGATCTCAGTCTCAGAAAAGTCGGACTCCTCAACATCCGTTCACTTTCCAACAAGGGTCTTCTTATCCGCGACATTATTGACAATAGTTAGTTTGATTTCTTCTGCTTGGTTGAGACCTGGCAGCAGGAGAATGACTTTCTTGAGTTGAATCATGCATGTCCTCCTGGGTTTGTTTAGATATCGCAGCCTTGTATTTCCAGACGCGGGGGAGGCCTCGCGATACTTCACAACTCGATATATAAAACATCTCCGCTGCCTGTACAAAACTACGTTTCTTTTGAATTGGCTGCACTACTCATCAGCGGTCCCACACCCACAATTTTAGCTGTTATTTACCGGCCTCCGAAATATTCCAGTACTTTTATAAGCAATCATTTTTTGCATTTTAACCCATTTGTGCACCTTATCACCCAATCTTATTCTCCTGAGTGATTTTAACATTCATATGGATACAGCCAGTAACCTACTCACAAGGGATTTCAGTTCTTGCTTAGACAGTTTTGGTATCCAACAATATTTGAATTTTCCAACTCACTCTAAAGGCCACACTCTGGACCTCATCTGCTGCTCAGGTGTCACACCACGGGACTGTACTGCAGATGTAATACCCATATCTGATCATAAATTGCTTTCCTTTAATGTTGATGTTACAACCTCCAAATCCAAAGAACAATGTTTGATGTCATTTCGGAATATAAAAAAGATCAATCCTTCTGTTCTGACTGACGCAATTGCTGATTTTCCACCAAGTGACAAGCTCACTTCTACTGACAATCTGGTCTCCTTTTATAACTTTCAACTACAGCAGCTTCTTGATACTCTTGCACCTCTTAAAACTCAGACTGTATCATTCACCCATTCTGCACCCTTATGTTCTCTTATAACTCAAATTATTCACACTTCTCTCAGCTCCAGCATTGTTCCATCATCTTTTAAATAGCTGCCATAACCCCTGTTCTTAAGAACCTTGGCGCAGACCCAAAAAATGTAGATAATTACAGTCCTATCTCAAATCTTCCATTTATCTAAAAAATTCTTGAAAAAGCAGTGGCAGCACAGGTTCATGCTCATCTTAGTAATAATAACTTGTATGAGTGTTTTTAGTCAGGGTTTCGTCCTAAGCATAGCACTGAAACTGAACTAGTAAGAGTAACGTATGGCCTGTTAATGGCTGCTGATGGCGGGTTGTTATCTATTCTTATTCTACTTGACTTGAGTACAGCTTTTGAAACAATTTCTCACAGTATTCCTTTGCATCGACTATCTGGTATTGGTGTCAGTGGTATTCCTTATGCCTGGTTCACTTCATACCTTTCAAACCGCACACAGTTTGTACAGCTAAAGAAATTTCATTCCCAACCTTCTCCTGTTAGCTGTGGTGTCCCCCAAGGCTCTGTCCTAGGCCCCCTATTGTTCCTAATTTACCTTCTCCCACTTGGCAACATCTTTTCAAAATTCAGTATTAAATTTCACTGCTACGCCGATGACACTCAGCTTTACATTTCTACAAACCCTGATTCCATTCTCCCTCCCTCCCGCCTGCCTTACGAACTGCCTTCATGAAATAAATGTTTGGTTTTCTGCCAATTTCCTCAAACTTAATGCCAGTAAGACTGAAGTACTTCTTATTGGTACTAATTCTACTCTCTCTAAGTCATTCAGTTTTTCATTATCCATTGATGATTCTTCAACTTTTCCCTCTCGCCAGGCTAGAAACTTGGGGTCATCTTTAACAGTGCCTTAGCATTTGTTGCTCACATTAATAACATAACCAGGTCTTGCTATTTTCATCTCCATAATATTGCATGCCTCCGTCCATTTCTCACTCCGCATAGTTCCTCTTTTCTTGTTCATTCGCTTGTCACCTCCTGCATTGATTATTGTAACTCTCTATTATCTGGTCGTCCACACAAATCTCTTCATAAAATCCAGCTTATTCAGAATTTTGAAGCTCGTATCATAACCCAGACTTCACTTATTGAACAGATCACCCTATCACTTCAACAGCTACATTGGCTTCATATCCCCTTTTGGATTAAATTTAAAATTCTCCTCCTCACATACAAATCTCTTCATAACCTTGCTCCACCTTACCTTTCAGACCTCTTACATCCCTACACCCATTCTCGAACTCATGCACCTTCAACTCGTTTAACCACCATGGGCCATAGGGCCTTTAGTCGTGTTTCTCCTCGTCTTTGGAATTCTCTCCCAGTTAACATCGGTAATTCAGACTCTTTAGCTCAATTTAAAGTCAAACTTAAAACTCATTTATTCAGAACTGATTTTCTTCTATGATTACTTTTGTGCACTCAAGTCCAGTATTTTTATATTTTCTTAGTTATTTATTACTGCTGTTTTTATTGACATAGTTTTTTGCTGTTATTTTATATGTTTTAATATTGTGTTTTAATTCTTATTAAAACACATATGTTTTAATATTTAATATTGTTACTGTTGTAACTTGTTGTACGGTGACCTTGAGGGGTTTGAAAGGCGCCTCAAATACAATGCATTATTATTATTATTATTATTACCAGATGGAGAACAATAACAGTGTGGACGGTAACAGGGGTGACACTTTATGCTAAACTTAGGCATAACTGCTCATGTGGTGAACAACAGGCTAACATATATCGACCAAAGAAAAGGATTATAACAGTTTAAAAAATTAAAAAAATTGCTTCTAAAAAAAGCATAACTAGTGTAATACTTAACCACGTCACTGAACTATTCTATATTGTGGAATAAAAAGCTGATAGTATTTCATTGATTTTATTTGTTATACTTTTAAGTGAAGTTAAGCAAACATGAATGGAGACATGAAGCATGAATTATATGAATGAATTAAAAAAAAACCTAAAAAATATGAATTCATGGTGCATTTAATCTTTACGTATTTTCTTTGAAGGTATATACTTTTATGGTCGGCAGTTGAGGCCACATGGTTTGAGTGCCAGACTTTACATTTACATTTACATTTAATCATTTAGCAGACGCTTTTATCCAAAGCGACTTACAATAGTCGAGGAGACAATGAACTTGTGATCACAAGGGTTAGAAAGTTAGACTTGTAAGCCGAAGGTTGTTGGTTTGAATCCCAGGTTCAGTAGACAATGACTGAAGTGTACTTGAGTAGGAGATACTTAGTCCTGTTTGCTCTACAGTGAGGATTGGCCATTGCACAATACTTGTAAGTCGCTTTGCCGAATTAGTAAATGTAAATGTAAGGTCGCTGGTTTGATACTCCTAACCCCACGGTTAGACAAATGATGTAGTATTTCTGTGCTCAATACATCCAGAATCAAAAGTGTACATCCCAGGAGAAGTCATCAGGAGGAGATTGGTCACGATTGCTGGCCATTCATACACCAAATTGAGTGTTTGGACCCTAATTTTCTGGAGGTTAATATGTAATTGGGATTATTCTTGGATCACTATGTGTGTTTGCAACTTGCAGACATTAAAGTGAATCAGTCTTTTCTCATCAGAGAATCTGTGTGACTTTTGTTTAGTATGAGGTGGAATTCAACTCTTCACAAGAGGAGGAATTCCCAACCACCAAGCATACTCGCAGCCTTAAGAGAGCAGCCGGAAAATGGAACGTAGCTGGAGGAAAATAAAAACTAGAGGTATTTCGCATTGCTTGGCGGGAAAGTAACTTATCCTTTAGAAAAGCCTTAAAAACTGCTAGATCCGATTACTTTTCTACTCTTTTAGAAGAAAACAAACAAAACCCCAAGTATTTATTTAACACTGTGTCTAAACTAACCAAAAATAAAGCATCAACAAGTGCTGACAGTTCCCAGCATCACAGCAGTAATGACTTTATGAACTATTTTACTTCTAAAACGGACACTATTAGAGATAAATTGTAACCATTCAGCCGTCAGCTACAGTTAGCATAAGATGCACTTTAAACCCCCTGAGGAACAGTTTCACCCATTCTCTACTATAGAAGAGGAAGAATTGTATAAACTTGTTAAATCATCTGAAGCAACATGTATGTTAGACTCTATTCCATTAAAGCTCCGAAAAGAGTTGCTTCCAGAAGTCATAGATCCTATTCTGACCAATTGTTAATTCCTAAATGTCGTTAGGATATGTCCCCAAATCCTTCAAACTGGCTATTATTAAGCCTCTCATCAAAAATCCACAACTTGACCCCAAAGACCTAGTAAATTATAGACCAATCTCAAATCTCCCATTCCTGTCCAAGATACTAAAAAAAGTAGTATTCTCACATTTATACTCCTTTTTAGAGAAAAATTATATCTTTGAGAATTTCCAGTAAGACCGTATAATAGCAGCAAGACTGCTCTTCTTAGAGTTACAAATGACCTTCTCCTCTCATCCGACTGTTGTTGTATCTCTCTATTAATGCTATTGGATCTTAGTGCTGCCTTTGACACTATTGACCACAACATTCTTTTGCATAGACTTGTACACTTTGTGGGCATAAATGGAAGTGAATTAGCATGGTTTCAGTTGTACTTAACAGACCATCCTCAATCCGTAGCAGTTAATAAAGAGATATCATATCGATCACAAATGCAGTATGGAATACCACAAGGCTCAGGTCTAGGGGCAGCTTCTCTTTGCATTATTCATGTTACCTTTGTAAGCAATCATCAGGAAACACGGTGTCAGATTCCTCTCTTATGCTGATTACACTCAGCTCTATATTTCCTCGCGGCCAGGTGAATTTGAAAATCTAAAGGAATACACAGTCGATATAAACAACTGGATGACAAGTAATTTCCTACTTCTATACTCTGAAAAAAAAGAAGTTTTAATTACAGGACCTAAAAATTCTGCATCTAAAGACCTAGAACACTGTGTAAGATTTGATAGCTGCCCTGTAAACTCTTCAGTTAGGAACTTAGGTGTGTTATTTGATAGACATCTTTTCCTAGAAAAATATGCTTCTAGCATTTGTAGAACTGCCTTTTTCCATCTCATAAATATATCCAAATTACGGCCTATGAATGCCAAATTCAGAAATGTTAATCCATGCAATCATGACCTCAAGGTTAGATTATTGTAATGATTTATTGGGACCTGGAGGGCACAATGGTTGATGCTCCTAGTTGGATAGAGAGGTCGTGATGAGTCTTCGGGTTGGCCGGGATGAAAAGAAGTTCTGTTTTCGCAAGGTTTAGTTTTAGGTGGTGTTGCATCATCCAGAGCGAAATGTTGCTCAGACATGCATGAAATTTGTTTAATTAATAAAAAATCAAAATACAGGAAATGAAAAAAGAGAGATTATTGAAATGTTAACAAAATAACATGACATGACAGACTAAGCGAGAGTAAACCATGTTCTATGACCTTTTAACCATAATGAAGTTCAACTTTGACCTTTGTGAGTCATCTGTCTCTGTTGTTTGTGAAGTGGATATGGACCTCATGATGGAACGATTTTATTGATTTCTCCATAAAGACACTGCATTAGGAGAGGCCATTAAAGCTCTAGCTGTACTGTAACAACACTTACACCACATCACATCCCATCCGTCTCTCCTCATCACATCAATTGATGCCTTTAAATCATGAATCCACAAGATCTCTGTAAAGTGACAAACATGAATTATATCTAAACAACATCACATGATATAAAACACTCTAAACACAACTGAACCTGTGCTTGATATATATGTTTAAAGGTCTCAAATAAACTTGAAACAGCAAACACATTATTTTTCTTTTTGTAAAATTTGTAATATTTAGCAAGTTCCGGTTTGATTTGAACATGTGGTCACTCCAGGAGCTCCGCAAAAACGTACTCTAAATATATTGTTTACTCCTATTATATCTTTCTTTCATTTATATACCTAAATATTTATGCTTTACTCTTATCCACACAGCAAAACATATTCTTAAGTAACTTAAATAGATTTTTAAAGACATCTACAACCGCGCAGCTGGCTACAGCAGCTGGATAAGTCCAAAAAGGCAGAGTACTTTTTCCAGGTGGGTCTATTTGAGTTTGAATCATGTTCTCACCACAAACTAAGCACTTCAGTGTTTATTTGAAAGTGTACAAGGACCACCTCTTCAAGTAGGTCTCGGAATGCTTTTTTGGCCTGCTTTTGATGCATACGCGGGTACGACTGTTACATTCACACCTGCCCAATCGAACCGCACCAAGTAGAAAAATTAACTCTAGTGCGAACTAAATGAGGCAGGTGTGAAAGAAACCTAAATGAGTTCACCCTGCCCCATCCTATCGGCCAAATGCAATGTGACAGAAGAGCTAGATTAGAATATGTACAAATGTTTTATAGATATACAAGTTATAAGGTGCTATATGTGGAATGTTTAAGGTAAAGTATTGCACACATATAAATCACAGTAGGCTATATGATATGTTTATAGGGATGCTATTGGATCTGTTGGTTTACACTTATAAAGTATTGATGTAGACACATAGAGAGCATCCTGACGAGCTGCATCACTGCCTGGTTTGGTAACAGCACTGCTGGCAACCGTAAAGCTCTGAAAAGGGATGTGCGAACTTCCAGCCACATCGTTGGAGGTGAGCTTCCCTCCCTCCAGGACATCTACACCAGGCGGTGCTTAAGGAAATCCCAAAAGATCATCAGGGACTCCAGCCACTCATTTCACAGACTGCTCTCTCCGCAGAATCCGCTCCCAGCACTAGTCGACTCATGAACAATCAGAACTGATACACTCCCACACACAATATGTCACACACTGCACTTTATACAACAGTCTACCATCATCCTATGCACATCTACTTACTGTATTAGAACTACGTCCACTCTGCTCCACCTTAACATATTTTTATGCACACCTTGTTTACATTATGCAGAACGTGCACACTCTGTGTTTAGTGTTTAATGTCTAGTGCTTTATGTATTTATGTTCACTCTGTGTTTAGTGTTTAATGTCTAGTGCTTTATGTATTTATGTTCACACTGTGTTGAATGTTTCCACTGTGTTTGTCAAATAGTACACTGTGTGTACTGATTATATGTATGTGCATATTGCACACTGTTGAAGTCTGTACTATATGTTACATGTTACATGTACTGTGATCTTGTTGGAACAAGCTCCTAAGAATTTCACTCACCAGGGCACATGTGCTGTAGTGATGTGACATAAAAGTGAATTGAATTGAATAAGACAATGCACATGACTCATTAGAAATTTGCATTTAAAATGCTGCTTAATTCATTTGGTTTAATTCAACATATCAACCGATCTACTTATCGTTTTAACCACACACTAGAAGTAATTCTATCTTGTGGATTAGATTTAACTAACATGTAATCCCGCAAAGCGAAGATATTACCAATAACTATCTTATAACCTGTACATTGTGCACTGCGGAAGTAAGTTGTAAAACTCATTATCGCCAGTGTAGAACAATTATGTCAACTACTAAAGATTAATTCACAAACCATTTGCCAGTCTTGGAACAACTACTGACCGAGCCAATTAATAACGAAATATTCAACTCTATAACTAGCAACTATTTCTCAATACAACTATTTCTTGCTCTTTGAGCTTGGCACCTTAGCCCCATTTGCTCCCCGGGCGCTGCAATGATAGCTGCCCACTGCTCTGAGTTTGTGTGTCCATGACTTACTGTGCATGTGTTCACTACTCACTGGATGGGTTCAATGCAGAGGACAAATTTTGAGTATGGGTCACCATGTCTGACAAATAAGTCCTTTTCACTAGTTGAAGACAAACTCAATTAGAAGTTTCCAAATTGCATGGAAAGAAAGCATAGGCCACTATAAAAAGGCTCAAAAGCTGCAAAAGCTAAACACCTCCATTATCTCCCAGAAAGCAACAAAAACAATCAGAGGATCTTATTAATTACTGTAGCTAAACTTACCAATAAGCATACAACACCAAATCAGGATTTCCCGCCACACCTTGGTTGCAATGACTTCAATTAATTGTTTTACAGACAAAATTGAATAAAAAATATAAGAAGTTCAACCCTCAAGTTTATCTAGTAAAATGGCACCAACTATGGAAAATCTTTAGTATAATTAACCGATATTACAGGAGAAATTAACTAGAATTATCACAATATCTAAACCAACAACATGCCCACTAGATTATATACCCAGTAAATTATAAAATAGCTACAACCAGTTGCCATAGCAACCATTGATAATATTATTAACTGGTCAATATTAACCAGTATTAACCCAGGACCTTCTAAGGTGGCTGTCATTAAACTTATTATTTAGAAACCAAACCTAGGTCCCGCCGAATTAGGAAACAACCGACCGATTTCAAAGCATACCTGTCAAAATACTAAACAAAGTCGTGTCTACTCAGCTGTGCCCTTTCTTACAAAATAATGACATGCTTGAAAAATTTCAGTCAGGCTTTAGGCCGTATCACAGCACAGAAACTGCATTGGTCAAAAAAATGAGGAAACATTTCATTTCTGGTTCTGCATGACCTTAGTGCTGCTTTTTATACTGTAGACCACGACAAACTTCTAGATCGCTTGCAGAATTACACCAAATGGCGAATCTTCAAATCTAGCGCATGCATACTGTGGGTTACCACAAAGATCCGAGCCTATACTCTTCTCTATATCCATGCTGCCTCTTGGTTATATTATAAGAAGACAGGGATTTCCTTTAGACCTGATGAAACCTTCCAATAATAAAACTGTCAGAGTGCATCCAAAACATAAATCAGTGGATGACAAATAATTTTCTACTCTTAAATTGAAATTAAATCAAAGTTATTCTTAACGGTCCAAAAAATGAGGTATTTTAGACTATAACTTGCAAATAGAAGAGAGCACTGTTACCCCCAGAAATGTAGTGACCCGTCTTTTAAAAACCATATTTCAAAAGTTACAAAATCTGCCTTCTTCCATCTCAGGAACAAAGTCAAACTAACAAAAATGTAGTGTATTTCTGATGTTGAAAAGCTAGTTCATGTATTCATGACCTCCAGACTGGACTGCTGCATTATGTCTAAATAGACTACAGATGCAGAATGCAGCCCCCAGCATACTAAATCTAAAAAATATGGTCACACTACCCCTAAAATCTCGACACTGGCTATCTATGATGCATCGTATAGAGTTAAAAGTTCTGTTGGTTACTTACAAAACCTTAAACAGTTTAGCTCCTGCATACTAAACAGAGCTCTTATCACACTACAATTCGCCCCGCTCTCTTAGATCCTAAAACTACGGATTTCTAACTGTACCCAAAATAGATTAATGCAACAAAGGGGTTAAAGCGTCCTCATAAGCATCACATGAACTTTTGAATGGCCTTATTGACGATGTCGGGTTCCATTACAGTCTCCCAGTTTAAATCTAGATTTAAAACACATTTTTGTCAATGGAAAATGTAAAAAGCACTATATAAATACATTTGACTTGACTTAAATGATCTAAGAGTGAAACGAGAACAAAAGTGTTTAATCTGTTGATAAAAGTCATAATGAATGTGGTGTGCTGTCTGTCCTGAATCAATCTGTTCTTACAGCAGCTGGACTCAAACCTGCGACTGTACACACACGCGCGCACACGCACACACACTGAAATGTTTTTGCACATTCAGCACATAAACATTCTCACAGAACAGCGGAGAGATTCATGTTGTTACGTGTTCACAGTGATAAGATGCAGACAGAAATGTAAGACAGATCCGGTGAGAAAGAGCCTTAGTGTTAAATCACAGATAAATGCATGGGAGAGAGAAAGAGAGAGAGAGCTGTGTCTGTTCCTGCCCAGTCGATCTAAATCTATTACCCAACCCCTATTAGCTTGTGAGAGAGATTCAGTATAAAAAATATGTAAATGCCACAGGCAGATCTTCAGTATTACACGTGTAAAACATTCTGACTGTCAACTGTAATGAAGATGGACAGAGTTATTAACTGATAAACTAAAAGATGTTTCATTAGGTGTTTTTTTTTGGCTGTGATTCAAATTTAGACAACTCA
The DNA here is from genome assembly GCA_033220385.1 of Triplophysa yarkandensis. Taxonomy (NCBI): domain Eukaryota; kingdom Metazoa; phylum Chordata; class Actinopteri; order Cypriniformes; family Nemacheilidae; genus Triplophysa; species Triplophysa yarkandensis. Next base: position 22,711,365 of record CM065656.1, read on the forward strand.
ACTTACTACTCACTGTACTTGGGCACCTCTATACGGAATACAGTAATGATGTCACTTCCTGTCACTGTTCATCAGAACCAGTCAATCTATGCCTGGCCTGGAGTCTAAAGCACATGAACAGATGAATGATGGGAGTAAGAAGTAGAATGAGTTATGACCAACTTCTCACTCGCTTCCTGAACACAGGACATGACATCACTTCCTGCCTCTACACAATTAGCTTGACTTCCTTCCCTGCTTAGAAATGTATATGTTCAAGGATTGTGATGGCACTTTCTGTCAGATGTGGCATGGACAGTCTGATTTTAAAACAGGAAGTGAAGTCCGAACTCTCCCGCTCATGGTGTAGACAATCAGTGATCCAAATTTTGAAAAGTACTCATTCTTCGAGACCAGTTCTGATTGTGCTTCAGGATACAACCCTCACAAAAAAAACAAGTTATTTCAAGTGTGCTAAAAGTGTGTGTGTGTGTGTGTGTGTGTGTGTGTGTGTGTGTGTGTGTGTGAGAGAGAGAGACCAGAGAGAGAGAGAGAGACCAGAGAGAGAGAGAGAGAGAGAGAGAGAGAGAGACAGAGAGACAGAGAGACTGATTCATTGTTTCATGATTATCGACTCTGACAGACACACAACATTTGATACTCTTATCTATCTGCATTCTGTGTTTGTGTTTAATTTGCAAGAGTCTTCCTCAGTGGATAAGTGTTCTATAAACCTTTACCATAAAAACATCAGTAAATAAACATCAAAAACACAAACAAACTAACAGACTCGGTCTCAAAAGAGTTTATGAGCATGACTAAAGGATTGTTTGTTTAAAGCTTTTGGGATGTCTGAGCCTTTCACAAACACCTGTCCCACATAAATCACAATTCAACATGTGTGACTTCACTTTCTGAATCAGAGTCATAAACAGCAGCACAGTCACTTCAACACTCTGATGAGGATGATACAAGTCTGCATGTTTCCCTCTCTCTCAGTTATAGAAACATCATATAAAGATTGACAGACAGAACATCAGACTGAAGAGCTCGGGATGTAAAGAGCGATTCATTCTGATCAAATTTCAGAAAGAACACACTGACGTCTAATAATGTACTTATAACACATTAACACACACACATATGCATACACACACACACACACACACACACACACACACACACACACACACACACACACACACACACACACACACACACACACACACACACACACACACACACACACACACACACACACATTTCTAATAGAGAGATTGTCAATGAAGATGAAAACAACAAACAATACAAACACTTTAACACTAACAAACTAAACAATGCTGGAAATCTGTGTTTTCTGTTTCCCATCTCTGAGGAACTTAAACAGTGACACACTAAGCTATTGACCTTTATTCTTACCACGCCTGGAAAAAAAACAGGAAATTGACCAGGAAATTAGACATGCAACAAGGGAGAGAGAGAGAGAGAGAGAGAGGGAGAGAGAGAGAGAGAGAGAGAGAGAGAGAGAGAGAGAGAGAGAGAGAGAGAGAGGGAGAGAGAGAGAGAGAGAGAGAGAGAGAGAGAGACAGAGAGAGAGAGAGAGAGAGACCAGAGAGAGAGAGAGAGGGAGAGAGAGAGAGAGAGAGAGAGAGAGAGAGAGAGAGAGAGAGAGAGAGAGAGAGAGAGAGAGAGAGAGAGAGAGAGAGAGAGCCAGAGAGAGAGAGACCAGAGAGAGAGAGACCAGAGAGAGAGACAGAGAGCGAGAGACCAGAGAGAGAGAGAGAGAGAGAGAGTAAAAGAATGTGTCCTTCTGTCTTTATTGCCTAAAGCTGAACATTTGAAAAGAGAGCGTTCCTCTGATCCATCTCTTCATTCAGGAGGAATTCTGCTCTGCTTCATGACAGCGATCACACATACAGATGCCTCTGTCTTTCCTACTGCATTGACATGTTACATTTACACGTATTCATTTGACAGGCACTTTTATCCATAGCGGCTTATAAGTATGGTGCAGTGAACATCTATCACTACAGATCAAACAGGGATAAGTTACTCAAGAAAACTTCAGTCATTGTGTGCTGATAATTAGATTTAAACTAACAACCTTCTGTTTACAAGACGCGTTCCTTTACTATCGGACCACAACTGATGCTCTCTGTAACAGCACAAAAACACATTCAGTTTTAAATTTAAACCTTATTGAGTATGAATGTGACATGAGGGGCAAAGATGTGCTACATGCCAGTTGCCAATGATGCCCAAAACACCTGGCAACCACAAACATCACTCACACTCTCTTAAGAATATACACAAATCCACATCTATTAATTAAATGTGAAATTATTATCACGTAAACGCAAGTCACCTGTCGTTTTCTTGTTAAATATAAGATGTACAATATATATTTCATGTTTTCTTTCAGTGTGTTTTGCACTTCTCTCTTTAGGGGGAGTCAGATAATTGCCCTCTCATGGCAGTGACCTCAGGGCTAAAGGTCACATATGTGACGGTTCTGGCATGTTGAGATGTGGGTGACGTGTGACCTCTGTCAGATGTGTGTTGAACTCTGCGTGTCGTGTTCACAGGGTGAGATTTTTAACAATGATCAGAGGACTGTTGTAACCCATTATATGATTGTGTAATTCTATCTGACATTTTCTTCAAAATAAAGTTTTTCACACATTCTTAGTCTTTGATAACTTATTTACACTATGTCATGGTTGTTTTCTAAAAAAATGCAAATTTGGACTTTCTTGAGAAAACAAAAAAGTTATATTTTCAAAATTGACTCATAACTTGGTCCTGCGAGCCAATCAGTATTTTGAATGCACACAAGAGGACCAATCGGAATCAGCATTCTTTGTTGTTTATTTTTATAGAATAGCTAGCAGTTCTAACTTCCTAATTCCTGTGTCTAAATACACCCTCATAATGTGTTTAATATCTTAACTTTAAAATTTTTATCGTATATTATTTTATAATATGTTTTATTTAATATGCTAAAGGCTACTTATCTTTAGAAAGTAATGTGACCTGTCTAATTTTCTGTGGAAAAAAAACATTTATATGCAACAATAAGCACCGCTTTTATGTTTCAAAAATATGTTTTCAAAAATACTTCAAATATATTTATGTATAAAGTGTCATAAAACCATGTAATTCATTTTAAATTAAAACATTGTGTTTGGCATAAAATAATAAGTAAGTTGTATGTGTAGCTTAAATATGTATTGTTTAAATATATGTTCTGCAGATGGAACCTTATAATTTTAAACAGAAAGTGATTTTTTTCAATCTGAAGTTCCTATATGCGTTTTATCTGTTTTATAAAGCCTTATTTACAATATTCAGGAAATGTCGAGAGATGTTTTATGTTTGAAAAATGTTTGTTCCTCTTATCATTTTTACAAAATGCAAAAGCATTGTAGTTCAATATGACAAAACTACTCAGAACGCAGTTAGAAATATATAATTGTAAAAAGATTACTTATAGATTTAATATGCAGTGAAAACGTATTTATCTCCAGCGATGCACACATAAACTGTGTGATATAAATTCAGCAAACAATAAAATAAAGAAATAATCAACACAAACGTGACATATTCTGGTACTCAACCTTAAGTTGATTCACACCTGTATATGTTTCTTTGTACACACTACACAACAGTGAAAAAACACAACAATAATAAACATAATCCTATTAAAATAGTATAAGAAACAAGCATTTCAGTATTCAGCTTGATATTGTTCTTTTTGTGTCATACAGAAACACATGACAACAGTTTTATAGCATTCCAGAGAATGTGTTGAGCCCTGAGTCATTTATTCCTAAAGTCCTGATTCTTTCCCATGAGTTCAACACAAAGACATGAGCCTGATAATATCTCCTCTTTTCAGATAATGTAGAGGAATGTTTTCAGAAGTCTCAGTTCTGTAGGTCACGCTGGGCGTCTCAGAGAGGAAAGGGTTGGTATGGCTTTTGTAGGTGGTCATTAAACCTCTCTTCTAATGTGTCTAGAAGGAAAAAATATATATAATTCCAGTCTTTTATCTGGAAAACTCTTCTGCTAAGTTCTGGATGGGGGGAAACACTGCCACTTATCTCAGCTCTGACCAATAATTGAGTTTCCTCCCTCGTGTAAATAAACTTCACATTTATCATTAAACAATCATTTTTCTGTGGAAACACACACGACAACCTTCAGATGGGTGTGTAATGTGCCCGGAAATGTGCCCTGCTTATCAAGACACGGATGCGCTCTGTGTTATCGTAAACGTGTCTTTAATTTGATCAATTTGATCTGGAATCAGACCCGGAGAACATAGATGAAGAGGATCGAGTTGAACCTGTGCAAGCACAACCTTACATAATACATAGAACGATGATTCATGTCTGCGCTAAACTTTACCCGATATAACCAGCAAGTATTTAAACAGTGAACAATAGATATAATCGACAAATAATTTAAACTGATCATTATAAACGTTAACAATCAATGGTGTCCGCTTAAATTACTACACTTTTTCTGTCGGATTAGTTTCAATTATCATCTAGTTAACAAAACTAAACAGCGTTGCTCTTTGTGTAATAAGTTACAGAAACTGTTAAACGCGTTAACTTAAATCATTAAATACATTATCTGGATGTGATCCATAAACAAGACCTTCTCCAGATAAAGAGGAAACTGCTGCGTCTCTCAAAAATAATCTTTGTGTAAATCCTTTAAACTGATTGAGATTGAGGAAGTCGTCCTCAGTAAAATGTGCTGCACATAGTTTAACGTTAGGGTTATAATTCTCGAGAGTCAAGTTAAACATAAATTATAATCATTCATCTCTAAGCGTCGCTGGAAAGCCAAACAAAGATGTTTGGACAGTTTCCACACATCCTTCAAGACCACACCCCTTTGTAAGCGTTAACTGCGGGTGTGATGTCACTAAAGCAGGAAGTAGAGGCGTGTAGCCTAAAACGGCTGTTTTTTTAGATGATTTGTGTTTGACATTGAACTTTGAACTTTATACTTTTACAGATAGTATTTATACTCTTACAACAACATTACACACAAACTTTAGTCATTAATGATTTATCTGTGAAGCATTAGTGACGTCAGAATATGACGTCATCCACATTAAACACTCGATAAGACCCCACCTGCTGACACAACATATAACTACAGTCAGGAATAAACACTCTTAATAAGAATATAATGTGAATAACTCTTCTTTTAAACACTCGAGAATGTTCTTTAATTACTCTTTTAACACACGAGCGTCACTACTTTAATAAAGAAGAATCTGACAGAAACTCGTCTTAATGTTTCAAATAAATGTCACGAGAACACAACAGAACTTTACAGATGACGAGTTTGTGCAGAAACACTTTATAAAGAAGTTAAATTAATGTCGTTAAAATGAAGTTTATACATATAAAGTCACGTTACCGTCTCGCGCTGTTTTCGTGATAATGGCGCCATCTTGAGGAAATATCGACTTTAAACATCAGCAGGTGTCGCTCTGAGGGACTTGTTATTACTCTATCCTCCTAAATTATCAATTATTTAGATTTCCTCTTGAAAAATAATTAAATTAGTATATTTCTGAATCTGAGGGCATCGCTGCATCAGCTCGAGTTTCAGCCGCCTCAGCGGGTCACTTTTCACCTCGCGCTGCGTGAAAGATCGCCTGATGACATCATACTACCGCGAGAACTCACTGAACCTTCATATGTCAGTCGTTTCATCGCGAGACATGATGTCACAGATCGACCAGATCGTGCAGAACACGCACACACACGCACGCATCAGTATTTATCATGTTTGTATGCATTATATTGTTTAATTTGTATTAATGAAACGCTTTTGTCTTGCAAATAATTTTATATCGTAATGTGATAAGTTATTTCCGCTCAGTTTGAAGTGAATAAGTGAAGAGTATGCGCATGCGCAGTTCCACACAGCGCCGCCTCAGGTCACACTGAGGTACTGCTCTCTTCATTAAATATTCAGATTAATATTCTACCTGATTTAACTTTAAATAAACAATTAAGCGTCATAAACATCATTAAGCGTCAAAGTGTCAGAGTGATTGTGCTAGTTTATAATTAGAGTGAAATGAAGGTTTGTTTGTAGGTGTTGTGAGTTCACAGCATCCGCATCAGTGATGACGGCAGATCCGGTTACACACGCACACACGCACACACACACACGCACACACAACATCTACACAAGTGTGTCATCGAGCAGCAGTTGTGAGTTATGATGGATGTGTTCGGGTTATTTCATATAAACGAGCTCGCAGTCGGACTGTCAGAGATCTCCATGTTTCCTTACTTTGATTTGTGTCATTATATCATATCAGTGATGAGTCTGAGGGAACAAACAGGTGAGAAAAACTCTTCTAATACTTGCCATTACTCTTCAGTACTCTCTAACACTCATCATTACTCTTCAGTACTCTTTAATACTCATCATTACTCATCATTACTCTTTAATACTCATCATTACTCTTCAGTACTCTTTAATACTCATCAGTACTCTTTAATACTCATCAGTACTCTTTAATACTCATCAGTACTCTTTAATACTCATCATTACTCTTTAATACTCATCATCACTCTTCAGTACTCTTTAATACTCATCATTACTCTTTAATACTCATCATTACTCTTCAGTACTCTTTAATACTCATCAGTACTCTTCAGTACTCTCTAACACTCATCATTACTCTTCAGTACTCTCTAACACTCATCATTACTCTTCAGTACTCTCTAACACTCATCATTACTCTTCAGTACTCTCTAACACTCATCATTACTCTTCAGTACTCTTTAATACTCATCATTACTCTTTAATACTCATCATTACTCTTCAGTACTCTTTAATACTCATCAGTACTCTTTAATACTCATCAGTACTCTTTAATACTCATCATTACTCTTTAATACTCATCAGTACTCTTTAATACTCATCATTACTCTTTAATACTCATCATCACTCTTCAGTACTCTTTAATACTCATCATTACTCTTTAATACTCATCAGTACTCTTTAATACTCATCATTACTCTTTAATACTCATCATTACTCTTCAGTACTCTTTAATACTCATCAGTACTCTTTAATACTCATCATTACTCTTCAGTGCTCTTCTAATACTTGTCATTACTCTTCAGTACTCTTTAATACTCATCATTACTCTTCAGTACTCTTTAGTACTCATCATTACTCTTCAGTACTCTTCTAATACTTGTCATTACTCTTCAGTACTCTTCTAATACTTGCCATTACTCTTCAGTACTCTTTGATACTCATCATTACTCTTCAGTACTCTTTAATACTCATCATTACTCTTCAGTACTCTTTAGTACTCATCATTACTCTTCAGTACTCTTCTAATACTTGTCATTACTCTTCAGTACTCTTCTAATACTTGCCATTACTCTTCAGTACTCTTTAATACTCTTCAGTACTCTTCAACACTCGTCAGTACTCTTTAATACTCTTCAGTGCTCTTCTAATACTTGTCATTACTCGTCGGTACTCTCTAGTACTCATCATTACTCTTCAGTACTCTTCTAGTACTTGTCATTACTCGTCAGTGCTCTTTAATACTCATCATTACTATTCAGTACTCTTTAATACTCATCATTGCTCTTCAGTACTCTTTAATGCCCATCATTGCTCTTCAGTACTCTTTAATACTCATCATTACGCTTCAGTACTCTTTAATACTCATAATTACTCTTCAGTACTCTTTTAATACTTGTCATTGCTCTTCAGTACTCTTTAATACTCATCACTGCTCTTCGGTACTCTTCGGCACTCTTTAATACTCATCACTACTCTTTGATGCTCTTCGGTGCTCTTTAATACTCATTACTACTCTTCGATACTCTTCGGTACTATTCAGTACTCTTCATTACTCTTCAGTACTCATTAATCTGTTTTCTTGCCCTTTAACACTCATCGGTACCCATTATTACTCTTCATTGCTCTTCATTACTCATTATTGCTCATCATTACTCTTCGGCACTATTTAATACTCACCGGTGCTCATTATTACTCTTCATTACTCTTCATTACTCTTCAGTAGTCATTATTACTCTTCAGTACTCATTGTAGGCTTTGTTACTCTTTAATACTCTTCAGTACTCTTCACTGCTCTTTATTACTCTTTATTGCTCTTTATTACTCATTGACTCTTCAATATAGAATATACATGCAATAGAAACACTGTTGTGTGTAAAAGTGTCATTCCTTCATTTGTGTAAAGTTCACTTCCAACACTTTGTGTTCAGGATTATGGTGTCAGTAATGTGTATGTGTCTTTATTAAGTTTAAATGTGTGTGTGTGTGTGTGTGTGTGTGTTCAGTGTCCAGAGCAGTGGTCAGATGGATCAAACACACACACACACACACACACACACATGTTTTACATGAACCACACATGTGTAAATGAACTAAACCTCATCACACTTGTGTGTGTGTGTGTGTGTGTGTGTGTGTGTGTGTGTGTGTGTGTGTGTGTGTGTGTGTGTGTGTGTGTTATTGTGTAGACTCTGGTAGTTGTGGTATGATGATCACAGGCTATTTTTGAAGCGTTTGCCCTTCAGGACAGCTGATCGGCTGTCTTCTATTGTTCCCCTCATGAGTTTTGTTGGCCGTGTCACAGAAATATCTGGATGTTCCTTTAGAGACCTGACAGGACCTTGTGTTTGCTTCCAGAGATCATTCAGAGGTCCAACAGCAAACAAACACAATACAAGAATACACAACATGAAAACTAGGGCTGCACAAGTAATCGAGAAAATAATCAGGATTACAAAAGCTTCAAAGCATCGGGAAACTTAGCTGCAATTACTCGTGTGTGTGTGTGTGTGTGTGTGTGTGTGTGTGTGTGTGTGTGTTTCTTTCAGCTCTGTGTTTGGACACCAAATACAGTAAATAATCAGAGATTGTTAAATAAGTAGATTGAAAGTTATTTGTTTTTGATTTTTTTTACATACAACATAAGTCCCATAATTATTTGTTATTCACGTGTTAATTACAGTATTTTATATAATATATCATGCAGCTGCTTCACATAAAGTTATAAACCATTTTCTAACTTCAATGCAAAATCTATGAATCGTCAATAATTATCACAATAACAATATCATGGTGAATAATCAACAATTGTGATTTTTCACATAATTGTGCAGCTGTAACTAAAACTTAATGTGATCCACCCAAAATTGAAAACTGTTATTCATTTATTTCGTCATTCATCCTTTTGACTGTTAAAAACATGTATGAGTTTCCTTGTAAACCAGAAATCAAAATAATATATTTTGAAGTAAGTTAAAAAATGAACAGCAATGGCACAAATTGACTTCTGTTGAATTGAAAACAAATATGTTGCTTATTGGGTACAAACTACTGACATTCTTCGAAAGATCTTTTATTTTCTGCTTCAATGGAAACTCATACAGCCTATAACATGAGGAAGAGCAGAACTACAAATTTAGATATTATGAACTGAAACTTGTGCTCTTGGCTGTTGTTTTGTGTAAAGTAAATGTACATAATTATTAAATATAGTAAATGTAAAGTATATTAGCAGATTTTTTATTGTGTTTTAAATGTTTGTTATGTTTATCAGACTTAGAATCAGAATTATTACCTAATATGTTATCACATAGATGGAATTTGACCCGGCGCCATCTGCTTTCAGTGCAGAAAAAAAAGAAGTACATTCACCGTGCAAACACACATAAGTGACTAAAAGTAAAACACTTAAGTAGGAAAATAATGCAGTATGAACCTAAATAATATTATAATGCCCCATACACATAAGAAGTTTCAGTACAGTTCCAGATAATGTGCAAAAGATTTCATAGCATTTTCAGATATACTCGGTGTTTGGTGAGATTATTCTTCTGTTGTTTATCCGGCTCTTCAGTTCGTTGCCCTATAAAGGCAGAGAATGATGTGGAAAATCTTTTCTTCTTCGCCTTGCCTCCGTGTTTTTGATATGTGTGAAGTCAATAGTGTTTCATGAGGGGTTTTATATGTATATTAGGGCTGTCGATTTAGATATTATGTAAACACAAACCGCATGCGATTAATCGTTTTGAATATTTCCTTGGGTCAAAGTTTTTAAAAGCTCTTTTTTTCAAATGCCAGGGATGAATATTTATTAAAGTGGCCCATAGATTGTTATAAACAAACATATTAATAACTGTATTCTTTGAGTACTTAACTATACATAAATACCATAAAATGTTCAAAGAATGCATTATTAGTTGTATTATTTACCTTTACCTTTCATTATGTTTGAAAAGCACTCTTTAAGCTTTGCTTCCCAGTGTAATGTGATTGGTCAAACAGTCTTGTTTACTGTTATTGGTCAACTCTGCCGTTAGCACCATCATCGGTGATGACATGTTATCATGTGAATCCAGCTTGTAACGGCTCTGTGACGACACGTCACTGAAGTCGTTTTTACAGATACTAAAATGAGAAACTGAAAAAACCCAGGAACATCCTCACAGTGCAATGTTCGGACAGCTTAAGTTTGATCCTCTTAATCTCCTATAATCCCACAAACCACAGGAGGGTCACCTGACCTGGGCCACGACTGACGCAACACCAGAATACAACTAACCATGATGAAACGAAGGATCCATGAAGTGTCAGAAGAATGAATCACTTTTATCTTGTGTTGTTCATGGGAACAAACGCAGTATGTCGTTTCAGATAAGACAGGTTTGTTGGTTGACTGTAGATGTTGTGTGTTTGTGCAGGAGCTCTGGAGGTGTCTCAGAAGAGTCCGCTGGCCTGCTGGTTCAGTTCTATGTTGTATTGTTTCGGTGGAGCGATTCTTTCAGCCCTCATGATGGCAGACGCACCCATCGCACCCCTGTCCAACACCACCAACCTACTGCTGGCAACTCTCATGTGGTGAGATCTTCTCTTTAGCCCGTCACCCTACACTTTCTCTCTTTGTGATCTCATGAACCTTAATCTGAATCACAATATTTACATTTACATTTAGTCATTTAGCAGACGCTTTTATCCAAAGCGACTTACAATAGTCGAGGAGACAATGAAGCGGTAAATAGCCGATACAACAACAATATGAATGTAATATTACAGTCCCATCTGATGGCTGAATGGAGTCATTACTAGAAGATTCTCAGTTTAACAGCAGGATTTTTTACATCATGTAAATGCAAATTATGCAGTTGCACAAACAGATAACACAATACTATAGTCTTAAACGATTCCTCAATTCTGATTGGTCAGCAGCTGGGTTTTATTCATGACATGGCACAGCTCGGACTACTTTAAGGGGGCAGTCGTGGCCTAGTGTGAAGGGAGTGGAACTTGTGAACAATCATATACAGCTGTGACAACAGGCACTGCATTTTACAGCGGAAGGCAGTAAATGATTTTAATTAATGAAAATTTAAAACATAATATAAACAAATGAAAAATATTTTTATATTTTGTGGCAACCGTTTTATAAAATCAAATATGAACTTGCAAGAACTGATTGCTGAAGGGTTTGCAGGCACAACGTGATTTATTCATGATATAGCTGTGCCTCTCATACCTTATTGCTTAAATATAACATCATAGAATGTTCCTGTGTTC
>CM065656.1:22725480-22728603 GCA_033220385.1 Triplophysa yarkandensis
CATTGAAATGACAAACTCTCAAGATCTAAATGGCATTGAATGTAAATGTTTTCTTTGTCCAAACTACACATTAATAGTGTAGTGATGAAAATCCCTGTGATTTATCTGATCTGACCTTCACAGTGTTTTTTTTAATCTTTACATCAGTCTTGAAAGAGAAACGTCTGTTTTTTCAATAGAATCTCTCTCAGTTTGAAGTGCTTAATGCAGTCTCACAGTAATAGCCTCTCGTTCCGTGTGTGTGTGTGTGTGTGTGTGTGTCTGCGCTTGTGTGTGTGTGTGTGTGTGTGTGTGTGTGTGTGTGTGTGTGTGTGTGTGTGTGTGTGTGTGTGTGTGTGTGTGTGTGTGTGTGTGTGTGTGTGTGTGTGTGTGTGTGTGCGTGTGTGTCTGCGTGCGTGTGTGAGTGCGTGCGTGCGTGCGTGCGTGCGTGCACACGCATGTGTGTGTGTTTCTCCCAGAATGCGGCAGGTAGAATAATTGGTTTCTGTATTGATCTGAGCTCGTCTTCAGTCGACACTTGTTGTCATGGTTTTTCTGCGGGTGGCATTTGAAAGGCTTTATGAAGAACACAAGACCCATCTCAGTCATATTCTGTTGTCAGTCGCCGTGGAGACGGCCGTCTGCGTCCAGGAGATGAGAATTTAAACAATTTAGGCCGCTTGCCAATGTTATTGTTTACGAAGCATTCTAGCTCATTTGAGTAAGACACAGTAAAACATCCGACACTGTCTTGAATCTTATATTACTTTAACCGTTGACCTCTGTCTGTCTGCAGCCCGACTAAGGTCACTCTGCTGGGAGCGGTTCTGTTTTCTCTTCAGCAGTGTCGATACCTCCCGATTCAAACCCATCATCTCATCTTCATCTATACGCTCTTCATCCTCACTAATAAGGTTTGTGTTGCAATCTTTACTGACACACATGATTCATTCACTGCAGTGAGTCAGATCTTGATTTCCTGTCTAACATTTATGCGGTGAATAGTCTTCTACATGATTATAAGCTGTGATGTCGTTTGATTGATCTGTGATGTCGTGTGTTTTAATTGGATGGCAGATGAAGGTGTACGTCTTACATCAGTCAATCGAGTGAATTTAAAAACCTGAGCTGCTGAAGCTCATCAAAGTAAATCTCATGTGTCATCTTGTGTTTCTTCTCCGATGATCCGTCGGGTATCGTGACTTCAGCCCTTTAGTCTTACGGATTCCAGTGTTTTTTTTCCATCATTTTCATGTAATTGCATCATTCTGTCTTAAAAGAAGGCAGTTCGTCCTCCAGACTTCATCTGTCGATGGTAAATCTTGATGTTTGGAGTGAAATATCTGTCTTTCCTCATGTTCACCTTTTGACCTCTAACTGTCACTTTTTCAGACTTCTTTACACTTTTTTCCTCCAGACATTACAGTTACATTTATTCATTTGGCAGACACTTTTATCCACAGTGACTTACAGTATTATACAGTATTCATCTATCACTGTAGAGTAAACAGGGGTAAGATGTCTCAAGAACACTTCGGTTATTATCTGCTGACACTGGGATTCGTACCCGCAACCTTCCGATTACAAGTCCAACTCTCTAACCAGCACTAGACACAATGTGAATTGTGAATGTGTTCAACATTATTTTAGTGATGTTGGATGAATAAAATATATGAAGGTGTAGACATACATCTGAAAAATGTAACTAACCACAGAGGAACAAGACAGTCAATAGATGCTTGTGAGTCACATTGATATTTTTCTCTTTCTCAGATGCGGATGATGTTGATGGGATCCTCTTCTTATCCCTTCTCTACATTGGAGTCTGTTCTCTATAAGACTCTGTTTGTTCGACCATTGAACTCTTCTGCTCTGAGTGACCTAAAACAAAGTTCAAATGAAACCTGCTGTGCCTCCCAGAACCCAAACAAACCCACCGCTTCCGACAGCTCGACACCCACCCGCACTCAGACCCAAAACACAGACCAAACCGACTCCAAGGACTCAGCCAATGGCAAAAAGACCAACTGATTGTCAATCTTCTGTTTCTACAACAGAATTTTCTAAACGCTTCCTGCTGAAATTGTTTTTAAATGCACAGAATGTCTTTTATATCATGATATCTCACTCTGATGTGTACATATTTTCTATTCTGAGATGATTCTATTCTTTTCTATCCTGCAGCTGAAATGATGATAATATATATTTTATTATTTATAGTGCATTTCTAAATGCCACCTCTGAGAATGCTGAATATGTTTTACTGTGAAATTCTTTAATATAACTCTTCTGACACCAGTCTGTCTCAGTGTCTTCTCTCGTGGTTTATCTGAAGTCACATCATATGACAGTATCCTACACTTTTTGTTTCAAACAGAGATGATGATGATGATGATGATGATGATGAAGATGATAATAGGGTGGCAAAAGTAATTAATGTTAACTTGGAGATATCTCAACTCGATGACGTTAGTTTACAGACAGAACAGCACACAATCTAAGTCATACATTAATGATGTATTCATGTTGTATATTAGACGAGTGTTAGTGTTTATTTGAGTGTGTGTAATACAGTTGTAGGTTTGTTAATGAGTACATCATTTCATTTACAGAGCGTTCAAACATCTCAATTATTCTCTCCTCTAATATCATCAACCATTTCCAAAAACCCCAGGGCGGCTCTGAACTCTGCCAAGACCGCTGGAGTGCTCTTGTTGCCGTGCCAACAACATTCTGATGGAGAGAACAGGAACCTCTGTGATGATGTCACACTCAGAACAGTGTACAGTTTGCACACAATGGCCGAAGCACTTTCTGTTGTGTTGTAGTTTTGATCACTCAAGATGTTTTTGGCATAAATGTTTAAAACAAGAAGCTCTTCTGGATGTTTGTGCAGGTGTGATGTGACTGAAAGAGCATGTGTGTAGTGCTGTCATCTGATGTCCACTAGGTGTCCTGCTGAGTGTGTGACTGTCTGGTGGGTGGGTCTCTCTCTCTCTCTCTCTCTCTCTCTCTCTCTCTCTGGTCTCTCTCTCTCTCTCTCTCTCTCTGGTCTCTCTCTCTCTCTCTCTCTGGTCTCTCTCTCTCTCTCTCTCTGGTCTCTCTCTCTCTCTGGTCTCTCTCTCTCTCTCTCTCTCTCTCTCT
>CM065656.1:22731603-22736603 GCA_033220385.1 Triplophysa yarkandensis
AACCCTAACCCTAACCCTAACCCTAACCCTAACCCTAACCCTAACCCTAACCCTAACCCTAACCCTAACCCTAACCCTAACCCTAACCCTAACCCTAACCCTAACCCTAACCCTAACCCTAACCCTAACCCTAACCCTAACCCTAACCCTAACCCTAACCCTAACCCTAACCCTAACCCTAACCCTAACCCTAACCCTAACCCTAACCCTAACCCTAACCCTAACCCTAACCCTAACCCTAACCCTAACCCTAACCCTAACCCTAACCCTAACCCTAACCCTAACCCTAACCCTAACCCTAACCCTAACCCTAACCCTAACCCTAACCCTAACCCTAACCCTAACCCTAACCCTAACCCTAACCCTAACCCTAACCCTAACCCTAACCCTAACCCTAACCCTAACCCTAACCCTAACCCTAACCCTAACCCTAACCCTAACCCTAACCCTAACCCTAACCCTAACCCTAACCCTAACCCTAACCCTAACCCTAACCCTAACCCTAACCCTAACCCTAACCCTAACCCTAACCCTAACCCTAACCCTAACCCTAACCCTAACCCTAACCCTAACCCTAACCCTAACCCTAACCCTAACCCTAACCCTAACCCTAACCCTAACCCTAACCCTAACCCTAACCCTAACCCTAACCCTAACCCTAACCCTAACCCTAACCCTAACCCTAACCCTAACCCTAACCCTAACCCTAACCCTAACCCTAACCCTAACCCTAACCCTAACCCTAACCCTAACCCTAACCCTAACCCTAACCCTAACCCTAACCCTAACCCTAACCCTAACCCTAACCCTAACCCTAACCCTAACCCTAACCCTAACCCTAACCCTAACCCTAACCCTAACCCTAACCCTAACCCTAACCCTAACCCTAACCCTAACCCTAACCCTAACCCTAACCCTAACCCTAACCCTAACCCTAACCCTAACCCTAACCCTAACCCTAACCCTAACCCTAACCCTAACCCTAACCCTAACCCTAACCCTAACCCTAACCCTAACCCTAACCCTAACCCTAACCCTAACCCTAACCCTAACCCTAACCCTAACCCTAACCCTAACCCTAACCCTAACCCTAACCCTAACCCTAACCCTAACCCTAACCCTAACCCTAACCCTAACCCTAACCCTAACCCTAACCCTAACCCTAACCCTAACCCTAACCCTAACCCTAACCCTAACCCTAACCCTAACCCTAACCCTAACCCTAACCCTAACCCTAACCCTAACCCTAACCCTAACCCTAACCCTAACCCTAACCCTAACCCTAACCCTAACCCTAACCCTAACCCTAACCCTAACCCTAACCCTAACCCTAACCCTAACCCTAACCCTAACCCTAACCCTAACCCTAACCCTAACCCTAACCCTAACCCTAACCCTAACCCTAACCCTAACCCTAACCCTAACCCTAACCCTAACCCTAACCCTAACCCTAACCCTAACCCTAACCCTAACCCTAACCCTAACCCTAACCCTAACCCTAACCCTAACCCTAACCCTAACCCTAACCCTAACCCTAACCCTAACCCTAACCCTAACCCTAACCCTAACCCTAACCCTAACCCTAACCCTAACCCTAACCCTAACCCTAACCCTAACCCTAACCCTAACCCTAACCCTAACCCTAACCCTAACCCTAACCCTAACCCTAACCCTAACCCTAACCCTAACCCTAACCCTAACCCTAACCCTAACCCTAACCCTAACCCTAACCCTAACCCTAACCCTAACCCTAACCCTAACCCTAACCCTAACCCTAACCCTAACCCTAACCCTAACCCTAACCCTAACCCTAACCCTAACCCTAACCCTAACCCTAACCCTAACCCTAACCCTAACCCTAACCCTAACCCTAACCCTAACCCTAACCCTAACCCTAACCCTAACCCTAACCCTAACCCTAACCCTAACCCTAACCCTAACCCTAACCCTAACCCTAACCCTAACCCTAACCCTAACCCTAACCCTAACCCTAACCCTAACCCTAACCCTAACCCTAACCCTAACCCTAACCCTAACCCTAACCCTAACCCTAACCCTAACCCTAACCCTAACCCTAACCCTAACCCTAACCCTAACCCTAACCCTAACCCTAACCCTAACCCTAACCCTAACCCTAACCCTAACCCTAACCCTAACCCTAACCCTAACCCTAACCCTAACCCTAACCCTAACCCTAACCCTAACCCTAACCCTAACCCTAACCCTAACCCTAACCCTAACCCTAACCCTAACCCTAACCCTAACCCTAACCCTAACCCTAACCCTAACCCTAACCCTAACCCTAACCCTAACCCTAACCCTAACCCTAACCCTAACCCTAACCCTAACCCTAACCCTAACCCTAACCCTAACCCTAACCCTAACCCTAACCCTAACCCTAACCCTAACCCTAACCCTAACCCTAACCCTAACCCTAACCCTAACCCTAACCCTAACCCTAACCCTAACCCTAACCCTAACCCTAACCCTAACCCTAACCCTAACCCTAACCCTAACCCTAACCCTAACCCTAACCCTAACCCTAACCCTAACCCTAACCCTAACCCTAACCCTAACCCTAACCCTAACCCTAACCCTAACCCTAACCCTAACCCTAACCCTAACCCTAACCCTAACCCTAACCCTAACCCTAACCCTAACCCTAACCCTAACCCTAACCCTAACCCTAACCCTAACCCTAACCCTAACCCTAACCCTAACCCTAACCCTAACCCTAACCCTAACCCTAACCCTAACCCTAACCCTAACCCTAACCCTAACCCTAACCCTAACCCTAACCCTAACCCTAACCCTAACCCTAACCCTAACCCTAACCCTAACCCTAACCCTAACCCTAACCCTAACCCTAACCCTAACCCTAACCCTAACCCTAACCCTAACCCTAACCCTAACCCTAACCCTAACCCTAACCCTAACCCTAACCCTAACCCTAACCCTAACCCTAACCCTAACCCTAACCCTAACCCTAACCCTAACCCTAACCCTAACCCTAACCCTAACCCTAACCCTAACCCTAACCCTAACCCTAACCCTAACCCTAACCCTAACCCTAACCCTAACCCTAACCCTAACCCTAACCCTAACCCTAACCCTAACCCTAACCCTAACCCTAACCCTAACCCTAACCCTAACCCTAACCCTAACCCTAACCCTAACCCTAACCCTAACCCTAACCCTAACCCTAACCCTAACCCTAACCCTAACCCTAACCCTAACCCTAACCCTAACCCTAACCCTAACCCTAACCCTAACCCTAACCCTAACCCTAACCCTAACCCTAACCCTAACCCTAACCCTAACCCTAACCCTAACCCTAACCCTAACCCTAACCCTAACCCTAACCCTAACCCTAACCCTAACCCTAACCCTAACCCTAACCCTAACCCTAACCCTAACCCTAACCCTAACCCTAACCCTAACCCTAACCCTAACCCTAACCCTAACCCTAACCCTAACCCTAACCCTAACCCTAACCCTAACCCTAACCCTAACCCTAACCCTAACCCTAACCCTAACCCTAACCCTAACCCTAACCCTAACCCTAACCCTAACCCTAACCCTAACCCTAACCCTAACCCTAACCCTAACCCTAACCCTAACCCTAACCCTAACCCTAACCCTAACCCTAACCCTAACCCTAACCCTAACCCTAACCCTAACCCTAACCCTAACCCTAACCCTAACCCTAACCCTAACCCTAACCCTAACCCTAACCCTAACCCTAACCCTAACCCTAACCCTAACCCTAACCCTAACCCTAACCCTAACCCTAACCCTAACCCTAACCCTAACCCTAACCCTAACCCTAACCCTAACCCTAACCCTAACCCTAACCCTAACCCTAACCCTAACCCTAACCCTAACCCTAACCCTAACCCTAACCCTAACCCTAACCCTAACCCTAACCCTAACCCTAACCCTAACCCTAACCCTAACCCTAACCCTAACCCTAACCCTAACCCTAACCCTAACCCTAACCCTAACCCTAACCCTAACCCTAACCCTAACCCTAACCCTAACCCTAACCCTAACCCTAACCCTAACCCTAACCCTAACCCTAACCCTAACCCTAACCCTAACCCTAACCCTAACCCTAACCCTAACCCTAACCCTAACCCTAACCCTAACCCTAACCCTAACCCTAACCCTAACCCTAACCCTAACCCTAACCCTAACCCTAACCCTAACCCTAACCCTAACCCTAACCCTAACCCTAACCCTAACCCTAACCCTAACCCTAACCCTAACCCTAACCCTAACCCTAACCCTAACCCTAACCCTAACCCTAACCCTAACCCTAACCCTAACCCTAACCCTAACCCTAACCCTAACCCTAACCCTAACCCTAACCCTAACCCTAACCCTAACCCTAACCCTAACCCTAACCCTAACCCTAACCCTAACCCTAACCCTAACCCTAACCCTAACCCTAACCCTAACCCTAACCCTAACCCTAACCCTAACCCTAACCCTAACCCTAACCCTAACCCTAACCCTAACCCTAACCCTAACCCTAACCCTAACCCTAACCCTAACCCTAACCCTAACCCTAACCCTAACCCTAACCCTAACCCTAACCCTAACCCTAACCCTAACCCTAACCCTAACCCTAACCCTAACCCTAACCCTAACCCTAACCCTAACCCTAACCCTAACCCTAACCCTAACCCTAACCCTAACCCTAACCCTAACCCTAACCCTAACCCTAACCCTAACCCTAACCCTAACCCTAACCCTAACCCTAACCCTAACCCTAACCCTAACCCTAACCCTAACCCTAACCCTAACCCTAACCCTAACCCTAACCCTAACCCTAACCCTAACCCTAACCCTAACCCTAACCCTAACCCTAACCCTAACCCTAACCCTAACCCTAACCCTAACCCTAACCCTAACCCTAACCCTAACCCTAACCCTAACCCTAACCCTAACCCTAACCCTAACCCTAACCCTAACCCTAACCCTAACCCTAACCCTAA
>CM065656.1:22741603-22996603 GCA_033220385.1 Triplophysa yarkandensis
GAGTGTTTGACTCGTGATCCCAAGGTCGCTTGTTTGAGACTCGGTACCAGTGGGAATACCAAGACTGATGTGAGTCCCTTGAGCAAAGCACCGTTCCCCTGAACTGCTCCCCGGGCACCGCAGCATGGCTGGCCACTGCTCCTGGTGTGTGTTCACAGTGTCTGTGTGATCACTTACTGTGTGTGTAGACTGGGATGGGTTAAATGCAGTGCACAAATTCCGAGTATAGGACACCATACCTGGCCACACGTCACATCACCTCACGTCACTACAGCGTGTGTCTTTACATCTAAAAATGATCCATGAAGGTGTTTTCTCTAGGCCATGGCTCATTTAAAATAGACTGTGGCAAAGTGAAGAATTGAGCTGTGGTCCGAAGAATCTAAATTTGAAATTCTTTTGGAAAACTGGGACGCCTGGTCATCCAGACTAAAGAGGACAAGGACAACCCAAGTTGCATGGGCAGCTTACACATCTGGGAGGGAACTATCAATGCTGAAAGGAATATCAGAGTTCTAGAACAACATATGCTCCTATCCAGACGTTGTCTCTTTCAGGGAAGACCTTGCATTTTCCAACATGACAATGCCAGACCACATACTACATCAAGGTTACGGGTACTGAAATGGCCAGCCTGCAGTCCAAAACTTTCACCCATAGAAAACATTTGGCGTAACATAAAGACAAAGATGCAACAAAGAAGACCTTAGACAGTTGAGCAACTAGAAGCCTGTATTAGACAAGAATGGGACAAAATTTCTATTCCTAAACTTGAGAAACTTGTCTCCTCAGTCTCCAGATGTTTACAGACTGTTACATACAGAAGAGCGGATGCCACACAGTGGTAAAAATGGCCTTGTCCCAACTTATTTTAAATGTGTTGATGCATTGAAATATAAAATCAACTTATTTTTCCCTTTAAATTATACATTTTCTCAGTTTAAACATTTGATATGTAATCAATATTGTATTCTCAATAAAATATTGAAATTTAAACTTCCACATCATTGCATTCTGTTTTTATTAAAAATTTGTACAGTATCCACATTTTTTTTGAATCAGGGTTTGTTCAAATAACTGCATTAGTTTAAATCAAGGTACTTTAATGAAAAATGGTTGAAAACACATTTTAATTATTCTGTTTTATTCCTACTTTGTTTAATAGGAGACAAGAACAAATAAAAAATAATAAAGTTTGACTTGTTGTTTTATGCACAGATCTTTCTACGTTCTGACAATGGAATGTGGACAGTGTAATGTAAATTGTGATATGCATTGAACAGTTTTAGTGGGGTTATTTCATTAGTCTATTATTTTTACTTTTTACTTTTTTACTTGTTGCCCAAAGAATTTGATTCGCATAATGTCCACCCCGACACTCGTGATGTAGTATATGAAACGAGAGTATGGTCCTGGGTGTTACAAGTCTGACACATGCTGAGCCCAGTTGACCAATTGACCTTTTGATCCGGGTGTTTAACAGAAGAGAGTTATGATGTGAAGTAACAAGGTAAATGATAAAACAATGCATTCTTTGAAGATTTAATACAACACATTTTTGTAGCTAAAGTCAACAATATGTTTGTTATTTTTTGCTATGTTTTGCATATTGGCAGCAGTGCTTCATTTTTTTATATTATAGGATTAAAGCATCTGCAACAAAAATGATGAAAGAGACGTTGTTCTAATGTCTTATGTTGTCAAAAATATATTTGTTATATTTGTTTTCCCTTTAACTGCTCATGATACCTTTAAGAGACTTTTCTTAATGAACTGTACAAGCATGGCTCTTCAGATATCATTCATAGAAAACATTTAAGGCAGTTTACTAATTATTGTTGTTAAGCTGCTTTGATGCAATGTATTTTGTCTAAAGCGCTATAGAAATAAAGGTGACATTGACATTGACATTGTATACTCACCATATTTACTTTTAATGTAGGATCCATTATCAGGAAATGTAATGTGAGGATATAGAAGACTTGATGCTGTTTAAAAAAAGTTTAAATTGGTTATCCGGATCAGTTTTTCTTTTTCTTATTACTCTTATTCTGCAGAGATACATAAATCTATTGGTAACAATTAAATTAAATATAGAAACTCACGTGTAAAAGCTTCAGACTTTTTAGAGGTTACAGAAGTAGGGCTAGAAACTTCTATAACTGCAATTTAAAAAGAAAACTGGTCAAATACATTTAAATTCAGACAAACTGCTCCTCTTGCATGTACTATTTGATCTGATGAAGCAGTGTTTAAGTCATACAATATGGACAGTTGGCAGAACTTACAATATTTGTGATCACCGAAAGCAAAATGTTGTGTATTTTTTAAACACAGGTAAAGGCTCAGGTATGCTGAAAGAATCTGGAGCAAATCTAACGAGCCTGCAGATCTCTCTCTCAATCAGTCTCTTTTTTCTTCTTTTTCTGCAGATGTCTCGGCTGCTCAGACTCAGTTCTACCATGCAAAAGTTAACAACTCACCAGACTCTTGCCCTCTCTTCAAGACCTTCTCTGCTCTCCTCTGCCCACCCACCCATCAACTCCGCCCTCTTTGGACCTAACAGATTATGACTTTGCATCCTTCCTTGTGAAGAAAACCATTGCTATCAACAGTCAGTTCTCGACTCCCTCTCTGCTGGACCATGCCCCTGCTCCTCTGACTGCCTCTCTTCACTCGTTCTCTCTGTTGACTGAGGATAATGTTGTGAGAATCATCGGCTCGAACCACCTGCCTACCTGCCCCGCTGGACCCTTCACCACCCGTCTCCTGCTCTCCATCAGTAGTCCCTGCTCTTACCCACAACATCAGCTCCTCTCTCAACTCTGAAAAGACTCCCTCTCTGACATCATTAGGGTCCGTCATTTGAATGCATAGCTTCTCCTATCACTGTTCTGCGGACGACACTCAACTACACCTTGCGTTTCGCTCTGAAGATAAGACGATTTCGGCCCGAGGCTCAGCATGCCAAGTAACGAGCTTTGAATGAAGCACCATCAACTACAGCTACACCTTTCAAAACCTAAACTCCTTGTCATTCCCGCCAACCTAAAGACCCGTCACAACCTTACTATTCAACTAGGATCATCAACCATTGTGCCATCTAGGACTCCTAGAAACTTACGAGTAATAATCAGTAATCATATATCTCATATATAATCTCATATATAATCATATCGCTCTGCTAACGAGAAATGTCTTGTGGTGAAGTCCCATAAAGGTAAGAAATAACCTTCTCTGCATCGGTTCCTCAGTCTCCTACTTTAAAAAACGCCTAAACTCTTCCATTTACACCTAATCCACTACAAACCTCATTCCTAACCCATTCCCCTTTCCCCTTCTACGGTTATTATCTTGCCTTCTGTAACTTAGTAACCTTGTTGTAGCACTTGTTCACCTATTGTTGTCTCTGTTATTTACCGCTTCATATTCTCCTTGTTTCAATGTAAGTTGCTTTGGATAAAAGCGTCTGCTAAATGCCTAAATGTAAAACATGTAAATGTGAATTTATTTACCTGATACGCTCCAAGTTCTGCTCACATTATACTGGATATTGTTAAGAATCACTTTTAATCTATATGTGTAGAATCCTTGGTGTTCCACAGAGATGTTTCTGATTGTCAGTATTATTCCTCTTTCAATTGTGTACTGTCCTTCATCAACAGGGAGAGATGTGCTCTGAAAATCCTGTCAATCAAATTCAAACAAATTATGAATAAATGATGAATAATAGATTTTGTTTCATCGTACATTCATTATATTTGGCCTACCTTGTACCATCTTGGATTTTCTTTCCTTTTGAAATATTTCAAATGAGGACAAATAATTCTGGTATTCTCTCCTGCGTGTGCAGTGTAAGGCAGTACAGTCTTGCTGGCTTCTTCCGTTTCATAGATTGTTATGGAAATACTCCCAGTCAAGCAGAATTTGTCTCCTCTAAAAAAATAATGCAGACACCACTTAGTGGTCAATTTACCATTTGACGCCACAAATTATTTTAATTAAACAGATTATTAGTGTCATTCCAGCATGTTTAAAAGAAAACAAAGAAATATTGCGTACCACTGGACCTTTGTGTTACCAATGTTAAATAATGTACATAATACACACATTCATATAACCAGTATAAAAGGGAAATGTGACAAACACATCTTATATAAATATTTTTTATTTTATTTTCAGTAATTTGTAAACAGATTTTACTTAAAACTTAGTTGGCAAAATAATCTAAAATCATTCAAGCAGATGAAAGGTTACTTAGAGGCTCATAAGAAAGCTTTATAGCTAAGTTATTCTTGTAAATGTTCACTTTTAATAAAATGTAGTGTCACGACTCAACAGTGGGGGTTTTAGTCACTTCTACCTACAAAAGTTAGAATTTGGCTATATGTATCATAGGGGTCAGTTGTGGTCCGGTGTTTAGAATGGTAGAGATATAACCAGAAGGTTGTGGGCTTGAATATTAGTGCCAGCAGATAATTACTGAAGTATCTTTGAGCATGGCACCTAACCCTTGTTTACTCTGCGGTGATAATTGGCAACTGCACAATTCTTGTAAATCACTTTTGATAAAAGCGTCTGGCAAATGAAATAATGCAAATGTGTACATAATCTTTATATAAGGTGTCGAACGAAACCTAACCTTAAAACATAGGTGTAAATTCCAGAATCTGAAGGGTGGGATGGAAGAAGCAAGATACCACGCCCACTCTCAATCACTCGATCACAACAACTCTTTAGACTTTTGATGTATCTCTGGTTGGTGTGATTGATGTGGAATGTTGTGCTGTTGTCCAATTGCAGTTTCCTGTAATGAATTGCATCTTCAAGAAATGGGAATTTTATGATAACAGCTTCACCTTGAACGTGAAAATCAGGGATCTCTGGACCAACCACCACACAGCTGTCTAAACCAATTACAAAATGTTATTGAGGAACTAGAAGAAAGACGAATTCAAAATGATATAAATTACAGTTGGCCAGCAAAGTTAGTCCATAAGATTTACATTTTTATTCTTTATATATATATATATATATATATATATATTATACATTAAGGGCAACCATATACTCCACTAACCTGCTTTTTAATTAATGTACATTTTTTAAGTGTTTTAACTTAAAATGATTATTTTTAAATATATTACATTTGTATTATTTACGAAACCAATAATAATCTTACATACCTTTTAGAGGAAGTGCAGATGTAAGTAAAAAAGTCACGGAAAGCATTAGAATGTATGCGCAGAAGTCAAAGACACACTGTCAAGAAAAATATACATCACAACAGATTAAAGCTAACAAACCTACATTCATAACATCTAATGCACAACATTATTTACACACAATCTTTGTTGTAAGTGAAGATGTTGTCATTAGCATGAACCATACATTTAATGAATTCTTTATCAAAATATTTTATCTTGAAGTCTTTTATAGTGAGAATATTCAGTATACATTTGAAACCACATTGTATTAATTCTCACCTTTCTATCGATGGTCATGATAAAATAAGCAAGTCTTTTTGAAAAGAAGCAGAGCAATGTAGACTTGAATCAGCTGTCAGCAGTTCTTAGTTTTATGTGCAGGTTATGGGGGAATCCCTGCACCCATGCACAGGAAGGTTCCTCATCAATAAGTGGAAACTCCACATTTTCAAACCAGAGCCCTGAGTATATTTGATCACATTTCTGTGATACAAATAGATACATATGAACACAGAAATATTTGTTTGACGCTGTGAATACTTTTTGATGTGTGACAAACTCTTTGCAGCCAAACAAACAAAACACAATTCGATTTTTTTGAGAGATTTAACTGTTTGACCACAATATTCTAACATGCATCTTCAGAATTAAACACAATTTCTGAATATGTGAAAATGCACTGATAAAATGTAAGTTTCATGCTGTAAGTATGTGTTCAGCAGGATTTTGATGCAATGGTTATTTCATGTGTTTCTTGTTTGTACATTTTGGAAAGAAAAGGGGAAATTATTGACACAGTTCCCCTTGTGACACTGAAGTTGTTTTTAAAACAGTTTAAGTTATTTTAAGTTAATAGACAGTCTAATCTGCATATAAAAATCCAAAATTAACATCATAACTCTGAGTATGTAGTTAGATATCCAAATACACAATGAAGTACACATAGTAAACATGTAAATTATTTTAACTTTGAATATGTAATTCTAGGAAATACAATGTTCAATATATTTAAATAAACCTTATTTAGCATTGCATTAAACACATGAGAAAATAATCAAAAAGACTCACACAAACTTTTTTTGTTCACAGTATCAAAAATGAAGAAACTTGACAATGGGGATTGCGTTATTTTTCCTTCAAATATTGCTTACAAAAAACCATTTTTTTTTTGTCATTTGTTTAGGTGCCCTTTAATATAACATGTTAAAAATTCAATAAAATTGGTCACCTGAGTGTCATGGCTGTTTTAACACGGAATTTCAGAATTCACACCACAATGTAACATGCTCTTGCGTACTCTAGTCTATACTATTGAGTAAGTCACAGACACTACATCGTATCCAGTAGAATTTCTTTCAAAAGAAGTGCCTGTAGTGTCTTACACCATCGTTGTGGGTAGTCTTGTTTGCTAAAAACATTTCTTTCTCTTTTTTCTTATCACTGTGTTGGGACTCTTTACATTAAGAATTAATCAAAAACTTTTACAGTGGCTGTACTTCCCAACTAAGGTAGATAGTACATGTCTGTATGATAACTGTAACTGTGATATGGAAACATCTGTGTACAAATATCTAATTAATATCTTAAAAATTTCAGTTTTACATACATTTTTAATCATAAACATATTCTATCTGACAGCATCTGACACACATCTGTGTGCTGTGCTCTTATTCCAGTGATCGTTAGAGGCAAGTTCTTCATACAAGGGTTGTACTTGTCATGGTCTTCGCTTTGTTTGAGGGCTGTGGAGAGCTTTTCTAGTACCCGACCCAGCATCTAGTCCAGATATATACCGACTACGGCTTAATGCAATGTACCTTTGATCCAGGGATATGGCCTGGCTCTAGTGGCCCTGGGGAAAGCTAGGTCCAGTTGGGGAGCCAGTTTCATCTGACTAGATTTTAACCAGTAGGTCAATTCCTGGCTGCAGCAAAGTCTCCTGTGGTCCCATCCCGATGGTTGCCTCAGGCAAGGTCTTGTGAGGTATCGGCATCTGGAATTCCAGTCTTCCTGGTCTCCTCTGTCCTTTCGGGCCGTAGAGGTCCTTTCTTCACCATCTGGTCTGGACATGCACTGGATCCTGGTGACTCCGATGCCCTCTGGTCTGGATACGCACTGGATCTGGTGGTCCAGATGACCCCGAAAGAAGAGAGAAACAGACCAATATTAGCGCAGATGCCATTCTTCTAATGATACAGCAAATATATTGTTTGTAGTGGAGACTGTTCCTGGTTCCGGTTTTCTTAACTCATCCAGCCTTTATAATCCTTTAACAGATTTGGATATTAGAAGCATGTTAGTATTTTTTGTGTATGCCAGGTTAAAGAGATGGGTAATCTAGATTTAAGCTGCAAGAGTGTACCTGCCTCTCGAACACTATTAGGTAAGTTATTCCATAATTTAGGCGCCAAGTAAGAAAAGGATCTGCCGCCCGCAGTTGATTTTGATATTTTTTATATTTTGGACTAACTGTAATTTGTTAACTAAGCATGTAGAACAACCACCCAATAAAGCATTACAATAATCCCATCATGTTAACATTTCTGCATTTGACATTGAAAGCATAGGCCGTAATTTAGATATGTTTTTGAGATGAAAATGCAGTTTTACAAATGCTCAATACATGGTTTTCTTAGGAGAGATTAACCTATCTGTTGACGAAGAGCTTACAGAGGAGCCATCAAATCTAAGACATTTTTCTAGGTTGTTGCATGCAGAGTTTTTAGGCCCTATAATTTAAAAAAAAGTATTTATATCGACTATGCATTCCATACGTTTTTTGAATTGGTGTGTTTCACCGGGTAGTGAGGAAATAAAGAACTGAGTATCATCAGCATAACAGTGGATAACTCCCAAAGGTAACATGTATGTAGTGTAAAGAGCAGCGGGCCTAAAACTGAGCCTTGTGGTACTCCATCTTCATTTACTTCTACGAATTGATTACGGTCAGTTAAGTAAGACTTAAACCATGCTAATGCACTTCCATTTATGTCCACAAAGTGTTGAAGTCTATGCAAAAGAATGTTGTGGTCAAAAGTATCAAAGGCAACAATAAGATTCAGTAACACTAATAAGGGAATACAGCCACGGTCGGATGTGAGGAGCAGGTCATTTGTAACTCTAAGGAGAGCGGTCTCTGTACTATGATACGGTCTAAATCCTTATTGGAAATTCTCAATGAGTATAATTGTGAGGATACTACCTTTTCTCTTTTTTGATGAGCAGCTTAATAAAAGCCGGTTTGAAAGATTTGGTTACATATCCTAAAGACAACAAGGAGTTATAGTATAGTTATAGTTAATAGTCAGAAGAGGATCTACAACTTCCAGAAGCACCTCTTTTAGGAGCTTAGATGGAATAGGGTCTAATATTCATGTTGTTGCTTTAGAAGATTTTACACAATTCTTCCTCATCTATAGAAGAGATGAGTGGAACTGTTCCTCAGGGGGTTCAAAGCACAATGTATTATGCGATACAGTAGCAAACGGATGAACGGTTATGATTTATCTCGAATAGTGTCGATTTTAGAAGTGAAGTAGGTCATAAAGTCATTACTGCTGTGGTGCTGGGAAGTGTCTGCACTTGTTGAGGCTATAATTTTGGTCAGTTTACACACTGTGTTGAATAAGTACCTTTGGTTATGTTTTTTTTCTCCTAAAAGATTTGAAAAGTAAACGAATCTAGCTGTTTTTAATGCTTTTCTGAAGGATAGGTTACATTTCTCGCCAAGCAATACGAAATAGTTTTGTTTTCGTCCAACTGCTCTCTTCGCTCATAGGCTGCGAGTTTGCTCATTATACCAGTGTGTCAAACTTTTTTCCTTGACCTTCCTTAAGCTTAAGGGAGCAATGGAATTTAAAATGCTAGAAAAGAGAAGGTTTTTGATATGCTATGGAATTCGGATACATCAGGAAGATAACTTACAAAGTCGTCTTTTGTGGTAGAAGTGATGGTTCTACCATACTTGTAACAAGAAGTAGAATTTACAATTCGGGCAATATTAATTTTGCAAAAAACTAAATATCTGATCTGAGATATCATCGCTTTGCATCATAACTTCAACATCATCAAGATCAATTCCATGTGACAATATTAAATCTAGAGTATGATATTAGCAGTAGGTGGGTCCTGAAACCTGTTGTCTAACCCCAATAGAGTTCAGAATATCTATAAAGGCTGATCCTAATGCATCATTTTCATTATCAACATGGATATTAAAATATACTATTAAAACTTTGTCTGTAGCCAGAATTAACTCAGATATAAAATCCCCAAACTCTATAATAAAGTCTGTATGGTGCCCTGGTGGCCTGTATACAGTAGCCAGTGCAAACATCAAAAGGGATTTATCATTCACATTTGTTTCTCTGGGTAGTGTTATATGAAGCACCATTACTTCAAACGAGTTATACTTCAAACCTGCCCTCTGAGAAATTTCTAAATATTGTCATCTGTTGAAGCAACACATCCACGTTCACCCTTTAGACGCGGCTCAAGGTCATAACAGTATTCTTGTGGGGTGGACTCATTTAAATAGTGTAGTCATCAGGTTTAAATCAGGTCTCTGTCAAACAAGCACATCTAAATTATGATCAGTGATCATATTATTTAGAAAAAGTGATTTCTTAGAAAGGGATCTGATATTCAATAAAACAAGCTTTATAATTTTTTTATCAGTAGCGTTGCTGTTTTTATTTGTTGAACCTCAATTAGTTTTTATTTTTAAATGGGTTTGTACGTTTTTTGTAATTTCTAGTTCGGGGAACAGACACAGTCTTGATTGAGTGATATCTAGGAGAAAGAATTTCTATGTGCTGAGAATGAACTGAGCTCTGTGATGTGAGAGAGCTAGCAGACAGTGGGTTAAGCCAGTTTGTCTGCTTCCTGTACTGAGCTGTGGGTTTGATAAAGTTACATTTATTATGGGTTTAATAAATTTAAAAATAAATCTACAAATGATATTACAGCCTAATCAACTTTATATAAGCTTAAAGTGGTTTTATATATTTATATACATACATTTGTATTTACAAAACATCTAAACTCTCAATATCCCCCTCAGATGTCTGTCAAAAATCACATCCTTACGATTTGGTTTGGGACCACGGTGTAGAGTTGTAAGCGAGACCAACTTATCCGAGACCTAGAAAAGACCAAACCAAGGAGCCATTGACAGAGTCGAGAACAAGTCCAGCACAAAACACTAAAATAAAAAATAAGTTGCTTGGGTGAATTTTGTGCAGAAAGCTATGTGTGTGGTCTATTACAAGTAATTTTTATGTTATCACATCTCAGATATCTTGCTTTATATGTATTTATTTTGCTGACCGTTTTTAAGGTAGTCTCCCATTTATCTCTTACTGTCAGTAAGAATCAGAATGAGTTTTATTGCCAGGTGTGCTTGCACACACGAGGAATTTGTTTTAATTACAGAACCTCTGGTACACAACGTAAGTGACAAGACAAGAAACAAGTAACTTAAATAGATATGTAAGTTGAACACACAGTGGGGAAAATACAATGGTACAGAAGTGCTATGGACGGAAAAGCACACAACCGTATTACTATAAGGAAATCTACAAATTTACAAATTATGCATATGAAAGTCTGATGAAAAGTTATTAATTGTACACGTTTATTGCACAAGATGAACATTTAACTGTTCATGAGGTAGATGACCTGTGGAAAGAAGCTTTTCCTGTGTCTGGATGTTTTTGTGCTTGGTGCTCTGTAGTGCCGACTAGACAGTAACAGTTCAAACAGAGAGTGTGCTGGGTGTGCTGGTCCAGAGGGATTTTACCAGCCCTTTTACTCACTCTGGATGAGTACAGTTCTAAAAGTGTGGGAAGAGTAGTGCCAGTGATTCTATCAGCAGTCCGGACTACTCGCTGTAGTCTACTGAGGTCAGTTTTGGAGCCAAACCAGACGGTGATGGAAGTGCAGATGTTTGATTCGATGACAGCTCAGTAGAACTGTTCAAGCAGCTCCTGTGTCCGGGTGAACTTCCTCAGCTGGTGGAGAAAGTTAAGTCTCTGCTGGGCTTTCTTCACAATAGAGTAAATGTGAGTGTCCCACCTCAGATCCTGAGAGATGTTGGTGCCCAGGAACCTGACTCTCCTGCAGCCACAGTGCTGTTCATGATGGTGAGTGGGGGGAATGCAGGGGAGTTTTTCCTGAAGCCCACTATCATCTCCACTATTTTGATCGTGTTCAGCTCCAGGTTGTTGTGCCTGCACCATGGAGCAAGCTGCTCCCCCTCCTGACTGTATGCAGACTCGTCACCATTCCGGATTAGTCCGATAACAGTAGTGTGTCCGCAAACTTCAGGAGCTTGATGGAGGGGTCTTTAGATGTGTAGTCGTTTGTGTACAGGAAGAAGCGCAGTGGAGAGAGAACACATCCTTGTGGGGCACCGGTGCTGATGGTGCGGCTGTCGGTAAACGATTTTGCTTATTCTAACTAGCTGTTGTCTGTCTGTCAGAAAGCTGGTTATCCATTGACAGACAGAGCTAGCGACAGACAGCTGGGTCAGATTGGTCTGGAGCAATGATGGGATGATAGTATTGAAGGCAAAGCTGAAGTCCACGAACAGAATCTTTGCAAAGGTCCCTGGTTAGTCCAGATATAGGGTATATGCAGTCCCATGTTTTCTGCATTATCCACGGACTGGTTTGCTCAATAGGCAAACTGCAGGGGGTCCAGCAAGGGGTCAGTGATGTCCTTCAAATATGCTAACACTAGTCCTTCAAATGACTTCATGGCTACAGATGTTAAAGCCACAGCTCTATAGTCATTGAGTCCATAGTCATTGGAGCGTTTTAAGCATGAAGGGACTTTGCAGAAGACAGGGGCCAGCTGGTCAGCGCATGTTTTCAGACAGGCTTGTGACACACCATCTGGGCCTGGTGCTATCCTTCTTTTATTCTTGGGTCTCAAATCTACAATAGAAATGATTGAGATCTTCAACAAGCTGTTTATTGCACTCGATGCTGGGGGGGATGTTGTCTTGTAGTTGGTGATGTCTTTCAGGCCTTTCTACACTGATGCAGGGTCTTTGGTAGAAAACTGGTTTTCCAGTATTTTGGCATAGCTTAGCCACTCCAATTTCCTTAGTCAATGTGTTTTTGGACTGACTTTACAAGATCCTGTCCCCGCTCCTGTAGGCATCCTCTTCGGCCTGATTTAGATGTCTTAGTTTTGGTGTGATAAATCCTCACAAAAACTGATGTATGATGTTACAGTTTCTGTGAGCTCATCCAGATCGTCGGCAGCAGCTTCAAAAACACTCCAGTCAGTGCATTCAAAACCTGCTTGTAAGACCTACTCTGAGTCATTGGTCCATCTCTTCACTGTCCTTATTTCTGGCTTGGCCAATTTAAGATATCATTTTTGTCTGTAAGTTGGTAGAAGATGAACCAGGCAGTGATCAGAAAGTCCAAGAGCTGCTAGGACGACGGAGCGGAAAGTATCTTTTATTGTAGTGTAGCAATGGTCCAGAATGTTATTGTCTCTGGTGGAGCATGGGACGTTTCGTTAGAATTTAGGCATCTCACGTGTGAGTTTTGTCTGATTAAAGTCTCAGAGAATAATAAAAACAGTAACAAAAACTGTATCACAGAGCAGCAGAGTTTGTAAAATCTTTGATTTTGTGTAAAAGCAGGTGAAGTTTGTCCATTTTGTTGGGTAGGGAGCGGAGATTCGCCAGATGAATGCTTGGTAACAGCGTTCTGAAGCCATGCTGTCTGAGCTTAACAAACATGCCGGCTCATTTCCCACACTTGCGTTTCTTACGATGTCCAAACAACGCCGCTGCTCCACGGAATGCAATACCCAGAAAAATGTCAGAAAAATCAAAAACTGGTTGCGAATCAGGTGGTGTGCACTGCCGAATGTTTAGCAGTTTGTCTCTTGTAAACTAATAGTTTGTGAAAGACATAAAACAGGACGAAATAACAAAAACAACAAAACAACTGCAGAGCTACACACCAAGGCGGCCATCCAAGGCGCCATCTTAAGAGAACCAGTAACAAAAGAATCAATGAAGAGACATGTCAATGAATATTTCCTGGAGCTTTACATTCAATTGAATTAACGATGTTAATACATTAATTAGACTATACACCAGCAATTTAAGGAAATTACCACAGTTGTAGTCGAATTTCAGGGGTATCAGCACAGGTTGAACAATCTACCAAGTGTTCAAAAGGGTTAATGTCAGGGAATTGAGATGGCCACTTTATCGACTCATCCTTTTCATCTGGAACCAAGGTGTCGCTCTCTAACTCATGTGCTTTTACTTATTGTTATTTTTAAAGACGCACTTTTCTACACAATAATCAATAACGCCTGCTATGTGATTAATGGGCCCAACGCTAAAACATCCTGATGCCATATTTGAAATGCTATGCTTAACTGTTTTCAGAGAGCTCCCAGAAGATACCTGCCATACTGTATATACACACCACCTACTAACACTAGAAATAAAGCAGTCCAATTACAAACAAATTGTCGGAAGTTTTGTCAGTGTACATAGAGACAACTATGTATCCATATATAATAAAAGATTATACAAAATAATTTACAATTTTATCACATCTTTCTGTGTTGTAGCAACTGTTTTAAATATCACACATTAGTTACATTAGAAACAAACATGATTTCTTAATTTATGATGTTTATTTTCAAAGGAATCAAATGAACCATCAGGATAATACAGGACTTCCTGCCATATACAGAAAAGACAAATAATACAGTGCCACTACTGAACAGAACACCAGTCAGCCCACATATTCAGAAAGTCAAAGCAGTGTTTAGAAAACACAAGCTTGATTATTATTCCTTATTCACAAGTTTTATGGTTAAAAGCAAAACGATGAATACAAAAAAGATAATAAATTGAATGACACAATCAGTACACATTAGTTTGAATCTTTTCTTATTTTAACCTTTGTTTGGTACGCCTTTCAATCAGTTGCATTTGCAAGCATAAGGTAACTACACATGTGAACATGTCCTAACAATGTTGAAATGGTATTTTTCCTTTCAATTCAAACGTTGAATGTGTTTACTTTAATTAATGGTAAAAAAACAACCCTAACATGAACAGAAAATAAACTTTTGTATTTGTATAATTAAGGTCCGGAAAAAATTGAAAGAATTGTTTAAAAATTATTGGGTAGATCATGTCAGCCTTTGTATTAACACATCAATCATAAACCTTTTAGTAAATAACTTTTTTCATGCTGTTAATGTTAGGAAATCCATACAACTTTTCTTGAACAACACAGTCAAAGCAGTGTTTCTGTAATATCTGTTTCTGTCTCACTTGTGTTCGCCAGAATTTACTTCTGCATATAAGAATTCTTTATTTCAGTTTGTCTTCCTCTAGTAAAATTGCTAATTACAAAAAAAGAGAATTAAAACATGAATTGTAACGTATAGAAATTATTGTCAGTGGGAAGAGGGGACATGAAATATCATAGAAACAGAAAAACAGTTAATACAACATGACTGCATTAGAGATTAAATGAGAAAAACCCAACAGATCGACTACACTCAAATTAAAACTTCAAAGTGTAAGAGTGTGTGAAATAAAAAAGCAGAGAACCCTTGGTTGGGGAATTTAGTTCTGTTTCGTCATTCAACACTTCAGTACTGCTATTTATCAAACAAAATTATGAACAACATTTAATGTTCATGACCAATGTAATTAATCTGCAAATAAACAATAGTTTATATAATCCTTGAGAGTACTACTAATAATAATAAAGGTAATAAAGATTTGGCTTGTTGTCTTGAGCAGGAGAGCAAACTGCTTCATTGTGAAGTTAATCATGATTAAATCAAGAAGGTGAGGGAGCGAGTGGCTGGTAAGATGAAGCATAATTCATCGCGTCAGTAAGATAAGTGATTGTAGTTCAGTAACCTTGTGTTATTACTTAACAACCTCCTCCCTAAACTTCAGAAACTACATGATTTATAAAGAGACAGTATAGAAAAGTGTACAATACACACCACACCTCAGTTTTCAAAGGTGTGTGCCTTCAAATTAACCCGAATATTGGCCAAAAATATTTACCATGAATATTCAAAGAAAAAATAAAGTCACTTTTGTATCGTTGTTTGACGTTTTAAAGAAACAGACCATTCATATTGATATACTGTATTTTCATGTGAAAAGAGAAGAAAAGTTAAGAGATCAAAAGAGAAGAAAGAGGCAACAACATGTCCAGCACACCTGCAACAAGACAGTCCACATTAAATCCGCTTTAGATTTACATTAAATCCAAATCAGATTCACATTTATTTTTCCAGATTTAACGCCGCCTGCTTCCTTTTTTAGTTTCTGAGGAAAGATAATTCATGATCTAAACAATAAAAACATGACTCCCCTTCACTTCAGGAATCCTGTCACGTAACACCAAGTTATAAAAACAAAAAATAAATAAAAATCAACAACATTAAAAATAAATTACAAAACAAGCCATTTAGTGTTTCTTCATTGCCATGACACTAGTAGTGACTGTCTAACAGAAACAGCACGGTACCTGTCAGACCAGTCAGGTTCTACTCAATTCTAGAGAAAGACATTTACACAGACGAGCAATAATACTGTAGGACTCTCCAGCCATTTCCAACGCAGCGTGCTGCAAAAGGACGTCATTGGATTTTTTGTCTAATCGCAATTGGTGTAATTCATAATGTCAGTCAGTCACACCAGGCTGTGATCGTTTGTCGCCCGGCCTCAGGCCGTCATGTCGATTTTTAGATTCTGACAACAGTCCTGTTAAAATTCTGGGACTATTACCAACTGAGCAAAGACGTGCGACCCAACGTCATGAAGTAGACCTGGCTGGAACCTCCAGAACGCACAGATGCAAAGAACACCTACGAACAACACACAAAAACAAACTTTATATTCCAATTCAGGAATGATTAACTAAATGTTTTTTTTAACTAAACAACCAACAAAACATCTGTTTGCATAGATCAGAGATAAGAGAACATATTAGCAATCTTTTTAAAAGGTTAAACATTTTCTTGATATAAAAGTATAATTTTGACACCCTAATAGTTTAGTAAATCCCAGCTCAATGGCTTTTTATCAGTGTGTAAAACGCACATATTAATGAGCAAAGTTAGTTCATTCTTCTTTCACTTTAGAAACATGAAGCCGGAATTTGAACAGTATTTCCTCATGTTTCAAACTCATTAAAGGTCCCATTCTTCATGATTCCATGTTTCAAACTTTAGTCAGTGTATAATGTTGTTCTCGGCCCACACCAAAACACACAACAGAGAAGAGGAAGAGATGCATTTGTAGAGTCTGTTTGTCAACATTTCGTCGAAACAACGTTATTTTTATTAGAATTTAGTCTTATCATCTTTGTTTGGCCTACCCAGGGTGCCTGTACTTAGATTTTAACAACTACAGTTTATATTTGTATAACTCAATTCCCGAATATCATAATCCACATGTAAAACTACGTGCAGCACATTTTACTAAGGACAGCTTCCTCAATCTCAAACAGTTCAATGCCGGATTTACACAAAGATTATTAGTTCTCTCGTTGTCTGTTTAGCTTTGTTAACTAGATGATCATTGAAACTAATCAGACAAAACTTTTAAAAGTGTAGTTATACAACCAGACACCATTGATTGTTTGTGTTTATAATGATCAGTTTAAATTATGTTTATTGGTTACTGTTTGAACACATGTTGGTTTAGATCGGGGTAAAGTTTAGCTGCAGTCACGTGAATCATTGGTCTATGTTTAGGCAGCTCAAATTGATAACATTAAAGACATATTTACAATTACAATGAGTGTATAAATCTCCAAGTTATAAAAAGAGGCGTGAACCTTCTGGCAACATGAGCTAACTTTGCTGTCGGATTACATAACAGGACCCGCTGGCACAAAAAGAATTCATTAAAACAAGTTCTGAAGGAGGGACTAAGAACAAGGAAATTATCAGTCTTTCGTTTTTAAGACAGTAAAAACGACGGTATACAGATAAGTAAATTGTGTGAAAAATATATATTTTTTAAATGCAAAATATTAACATATGTTATATGGCACACTGTTAACACAATCAAAACTTCAACAAAAACACGAAACCAGGACCTTTTAAACTAAGCTTAATAGAAAACCACACATCAGCATGAACTAAAATGATAGAAAATTGATTTGAAGTGTTATTCTTTGCAATGATTCTGTTAGTTCAATATAATGAGCAGGGTTTGTGATCATGCCACCAAAGAAGTTTGAATTTAATTTAATTGATGTGACATTAATAGCACATCTGGTTAATAGTGAGAACTGGACCGTTATCTTAAGTGCAATCTATGTCATTTGTTACTGTATTGTTTTCTGGGTGAAATGGAACAAGAGTTGGTTATGGGATCCACATGATAGTAGTGAATATTTCCAACATAAATATGAAAAGGTCACCTTGTCATTTCTCTCACACAGAAACTTGAGTCTTTGTGCTCTTTTATGCATAAAAACTCCATCCAGGTGGCCGGTCTCTACGGAGCGGATCTCTATAGCCTTTTCTCCCCAGCCCATGATCTGATTTGAGCGAATATAGGCTGGAAGACAAGATAAACATGAGAAACAGCCACAAAAGATAATCTGGAATATAAAAGTGCTTAAACATTTTGTATTTTTTACTGGACTCTAATAACAAAGAGAAAAAAAAACAATAAAGCATTTTAATTTTTTCATTGTGTCTATAAACTCACATATACCCACCTGATAACAATCCACCTCACAC
Source organism: Triplophysa yarkandensis (assembly GCA_033220385.1). Classification (NCBI taxonomy): domain Eukaryota; kingdom Metazoa; phylum Chordata; class Actinopteri; order Cypriniformes; family Nemacheilidae; genus Triplophysa; species Triplophysa yarkandensis. The sequence continues at coordinate 22,759,588 of CM065656.1, forward strand.
AATTCAAGATTATTTTCTATAGCAAACTGTCTGCAGTACACTACAAATATGGTGAAAAAGACTTTTCACATCTGACTGTCTCCTACTGACCCTTCAACGCAGAAGACTTTCTTTAGTTATTTATTATGAAAACGTGAACCTTTTAAAAATGTCTAACACAGGTAACTCACATACTTACTTTGTACTTTGGCTCTGTAGATACAGCATCAACAAATAAACATGCACTACATGTTTGTGGTGGGTCATTCTTACTATCTCTAACATTGAAGTCACCTTAACAAGGTGCTGCATTAATATTATATATAAAACATATGTTTGCGGTAAAAACATTTAGCCCTTTAAATAAACTGTCCCCAGGACTGTATTTGAATGTAAAAGTTCTCAAATGTTAGGTTTGTTTATGGCTGCTAGAAACATTTTTATGTTTGGAAATGTTTAAAAGCAGTACATTTTTAGATAAAATACGTGCACCATGCTGTCATTTAAATACCATGAAAATGTTGAAATCTTTAAACCCAGGAAACTCTCCACATGAACATATTTTATCCATGGAAATGACATGAACATTATTAAAGGAACAGAAACATGTACAGTTATAGGAAAGACCCACACAAATACTTTGTCATGTCAAAAACCTTAAAATTCATACATCCTATGAAATAACTATTTTACAACAATACCAAACATTTGATACTCAGCACTCTGTCTATGTAAAAGCTGCTGTGGAACAAAGCAAAATTACATAAATACATTTCAATCCATCTTGTATTGAGCCCATATGAGGTCTCCTTATGCTGCACTTATTTACTACTACGACAGCCTCTTCTATCTTCAAACTCAGATCAAAGAGATTGTTTAAAGCATATGATCATTGGGGTAAGTAACGTACCGACAGAGGTGGGCATCTCGCCCCACTGGAGCACCACGTCTTTGGTTATGCGGCCATACGTGTTGACATACACTCCTTCATCTTCATAACACACCAGCAGCTCAATACCATCAGTGTTTGGCAAAATGATGATGGCGTGAGACTGAATGCTGGTCTGAATCTAAAGAAACACACAAAATAAAAGATGAGCGACCTCTGCTGCTATTTAAAATAAAGCTCTTCTACCTTTATACATACATGAGTCGGAAGATAGATGTCATAAACTGCTCCTGAATCCACATCCACAGCATGAAACCCAGAGCATGACCCATAGATGACCTTTAACCTTTGACCTTCTTCAACAGTCAGATCCACCAGCAGTGGCTTGTGTATCAGATCACCAAATGACTACCACAACAAGAACAAAAAAGCTTTCTACCAAGCAGAATTCAGAATAACATTCACAATCATCTGTCATTCATCAGTTTATGTGTACAGTATCCATGTATCATTGTTGTATATCAGAGATGTCACACGTTATCCCTAACTCGTAGTTACCTTGAAAGCCATAAATTTGTGGTAGGGTTTGGGGGCCCAGGCATAAACTTCTACTGAGTTTTTCAGAGCCAGAACTAAGAACTTGATTCTTTCGTACTTCACTGTAGATGAGAGAAACTGCATGATTATAACGATTACACGGTTTATTTTGAGTTATTTGTGCGTTTCCGGCAACCTAATTAGATAGCAATAACCAATGCACTGTCAATGCAATGAATAAATGTTGCTTTGATTTTTTTTCTATTAAGTGCTGTATTCACGATCAAAGTAATAATAAGTAAGAGAGAGTTCTATATGTCTGTATTGAACGGTAAACGACGCTGACATACCAACTTTATAGTGCACACAGCCCTCGAGATCTCCAACAGTCACCCAGCCCTGTTTTTTTTCCACCTCTGGGTCATTATGAAGGATTTTGTTTCTCAACCAGGACAGATAATACACACGCAATTTATTCTTTTTCCCTAAAGAACACAAAAAACACTTATTTTCAAAACTTCAAATCATTTCAAACACTGTCTCATCCATCATATCTACTCAAACATTTTTTTTTTTACTGTAGACCAGTAAACTTTTTCCCACCTTAATTCTAGAATTTCAACATGTTTGTGTGGAATGTAATAATTTAACAACTCGCAAAAAAAACTAACACGTGCATTACACAAACTCTTAGTTCCTATCGTCAAAATGTTAATCCCAGCAATTTCCACATGAAATGTCATGAACAAGTCTTGCGACACACTTACAGACAGAAATAAAGACGAACACGTGCTTTGAGTTTAAATAAGACTAGGACTGATGTTTCGTAACAGAGACTCAGTGTGTATGTGTGTGAATGCGGTGATTGTAACATAGCAGAGTTTCTCACCTGATATTGTCACCAGAACATTAAGTCCTTCGAGAACATCCATCTGTTGAAAGCGTCTGCGGCTTATGAGAGGGTAAACTTTCCCTTGACCACTGCGATCTAGTAACATAAGACCGCTCTCTGTCCCAACTAACAAATTTACACCTTGGGAGAACAAACCAAACGTTTGCGAAAACACATTCAGATTGTCCTGTGGATCTAGTCAAGAGATTCACATTCACATGAGAGCATTGTCAAAACAAACCACAATCCCATAGTAGAATACAATGCACAAACACATGTGAGATATTAGTTATTATGTCATACCTGTGCACAAACTCTTACCCTGTTATAGCCTTTGTTGACGTGAGTGTGTGTGTGTGTGTGTGTGTGTGTGTGTGTGTGTGTGTGTGTATATATACATGTGTCGGTCAAATGTAAATAAAATGTGTCTGCTTTTCATGCAGGTGCAGTAATTCTACACTTTGATTTAGAAACCTAAACAAATATAGCTGCAAGGCGAGGATGACGGACCCTCACACTCTTATGTCACCACTACATGGTCGCTCTGGAAAAACAATGCACGATGGGCATGTGCATTTAAGTTCTCAAGTCCAGTCTGAATCGTGCAGTGTTCACTATAGATATGAGACACTTCATCAGGGCTTTAGACTAACATTTGAGAGGTGGCACTGGTGCTATCAAGGCATACAGTTGGTTGAGCCAACCCTTAATTTGATAAGGACTACCAGTCCTTCACATTCATTACGGTATGGAATGCAACTATGCGTCACATATTTTTTGGGGGCGTTGCACTGTAAGATAAGTAAATACATAAAGAAGTGGAAAAATGAAGTGACTGGATACAACAGTGGTACAATATGTAACATTTAAACATTATATCCAAAAGTTATGTACAGAACTGGGCAAAAGTTTAAGGCCCATCAGCATTTTAAATGCAATCAATGCTCTTAAGTCAGGTATTTAAATAATTTAGAAAATTGTCTCATTAGAAAATATGAGTTTAGACTTCAAAACATTCATTTTAGCATTACTCAAAAATCCTGTTAGAGCTTTGTATATACAAGTTTTATGACAATAACAAGTTCTCCAAACAGAGATCTGATGACAACACTATTTTAGATATCCTAAAATCTTGTCAATTTTATATCAGCTATATCCCTACATTATTCTGGCCAAGGCAGGAATGAATATAATGGACCAAAATCCCACTTTTGAGAGCAAACATTTCCCATTTCCAGTTGGTGACACTATAACCAGGAGACATCATGACTTTACATACACATTATATTTTATCAACATTTTTTGATGTATGCATTAGATTTGAGGCATTTCCTGTTTGACCGAATTGGCCATAAATATATGGCCTATTTTATCATCCTCAATGTCTTGACATCATGTTCAGCAAGTGGCTTGCCAATTAGATAAATTCCATAGGAGGAGTATTTAAACCTTTGGAACATGCATTAACATAAAATAACTCACTTCCTGTTGGGCAGAGCCTAAAAAAGTGAATGTTGTTCAGCTTCGTGAAATCAATATGCAAAACAGACAAAATCTTGTTTGTGTGCGATCATGTATGTGTGCACTGTCCACTGGGATATGTTTTCAATTCTAGGTGGTGCTTCAGAGAAACCCCTCCCACGCCCGCATACCATACTTTGCTGTGGGACCCGCCATTTGTGCAAATTTTCAAGAGTTTTTTTTAGCAGGTAAAGGCCCCAAAAACCCTAAAACCTTGAAAAATATATAAGTAAATTATCCTAAGAAACAATTGGGCTGCCAGCCTTGCTCCTCTGTACTCAGGCACTTCTCAGTTTGAGTAGCAGACACAAAGTACTGGACATTGCCATTTTTGTTCTGGGGTATACTCCTGCATGCGCACAAACTAAATACATAATACACATGCATGTGATGTCAGTTTTTGCAGTTAACAAAGAGATGATAACGGCCTCATGTACACTAACAGCCAAAACACATTAAGTGGTTTCTGCACATAGTTGAAAACATAGTGGTGTGAAAGTCCTCCTCAAGAGCTTATCATGATATAATTCCTTTATTATTTGTATGAAAGTATGTTGACACTAACCCCAGAGGGCAGCACACAGGATCTCAGAGTTAAACCTCTTCTTGTATTTCCGGATCTCCGGTGTGTCATTTTGTGGTCTGGTGTTCACAGGGTTGACGTTGACCACGGAGCCCTTACGAGAGGCGTCCTGTCGCAGAGCTTCCTGCAGTCGAGCGTCATTACTGTAACCTGACAGCGAAACATCCAAACACTGAGAATCTCTTCATCACACACTTTTACAAGACTTTTCACTTTCTCACTTTGCATCCAATATTACATAGTTTTACATGCAATATATTTAAATAAATCTATCACACATTTATACATTGTAAAATAACACTGTATAAAACGGCAAAGTATCTGTGACGTGTTGAATAAAGACGGACATGTTTAGGGCTGGTATGACAGAGAACTGCAGGTCATGATTAAAACTATTTCTAAATTATTATTGAGATAAAAACATCTTAATTGAACCTGGTGTATTCTGACAGAACAGATTAATTATATAATGGCAGATATGCGGTCCATGAGCCAACATTTCAAAAAAGTTTTGACATAATTCAAGTTCTGACTAACCAGCGTTATTGAGAGCGCTGCCAGTGGACGGAGAAACCTGGAGGAGACGCGGGTCAATGAAGGGGGTGAATGAGGAGGAAGACTTGTGCTTCGGCACGGTGGGCGTCTACGAGAAGTCCATGAGCACAGTATGAGAAAAACTAATGACCATAAAGAGGTGCACTTTAAAAGAAAAGTGCAGCATAACATAAATCTGAAATGAAAATACTTGCGTAACAAAGTTTGTAAAAGATCTACATTCTAACAAAAAGATGAAAAACACACATGGTAAAGGATTTGATAGTGGTTGGTGATAAAATGGTGATAAAATAACTAATGGTTTTAGAAAGAATGAAAAATTATTGGATGAAAGCAAACATGAAATAAATCATATGAAATCATTTTGTTCTCTAGCTTTCACTTCCTAAACCTCAGTGTTCTGAAATGAATCTCTTTCTCTCTGAAAACAACTGGAGTGTCTGTACATCTCTGAAACGGTGTCACGTCAATTCTGAATGAAGCTCAAATTAAGAGTCAATTCATGTTTGACATTGCGTTTTCCTTGATTCCAATCAACCAAAAGATGAGAGCAAATAATAGCTTTTCATATAAAAGTAACCATTTTTCCAAGCAGGATGTTTGAAATCAAAGTACTTGAGCAGCTCCTCCCATCATTTAAAGACATCAAAACTTTCTCACGCTATTATTTATTATAAGAATGCAGACGTCTTGATGTTTAATTATAAGTATTGTTTTTATTGTGTTCGGTCTTTAAGAAGGTGGGTCTGGCGTAGTCATAGGGCCCAAAACCATGTCAAGATTTTGGGAAATAAACCTATAGTAGATATTTCTGATATCGCGGGGCAGGACAGCAAAAGCATCAGCACCACCACCATCAAAAATCTATCACAAAGACGTCCATCGGCAGACACAGATGGAGGCTCCAGAGACAGGACGTACCTCTGTCAGGCATGCGTGTTTGTCCGAGGGGCTGAGGGGAATCAGAGGAGGACTGCTGGGACAGGAGGAGGAGGGTGAGGGGTGACTCTGCTGGAGCAGATCGGGCAGGAGGTGATTTCTTTCCTGAATCCCTACACGATTGGCTTTAGGAGCAGCTTCCCACCCTGAACCCCACATTGCCAGACACTCTTTAAGACCCCCTGAGCTCTGGAACTGAAAAAGGTACAGATCTTTGTCTTTACATCTGCACCCCGTTATCATCTACTGAGGAGCGGCTAACTACTCACTGAAAAAATCCGACTAGAACAAACAAAAAAGCTATTCTCCTAGCATGAACCTTGACTAAATGAAAGCAATAGTATTTAAATGATCTTTAAGTAATGAGACTGAAAGAGAAACAGCAACTGAAAAACAAAAAAACAAATATTCCATTAAAACATTAATGATGATACAAAAAGAAAAAATGTGGATAATGGAAAACAGAAATAATAAAGTAATGCAATAAATGTTGAGCCTGTTGATAGTGTTTTTGTATGTGACAAGTAGTAAGAGCCCGCTACTTATCATATAATAAACAAAGAAATAAATCCTGCAATGTTTTGAAAAGAACTCAACAAAAGTCAAATCCAGCATTCATGAAAGTGCATTTGCTCTTACAGTGAGATCATCATATCAGGTGTAAGCATCAGTACATTCTGACGCTTTTAGTGAACCCTTACAGAATGTAATCAGCATTAAAGATCAGAAATTATTTATTTTGAATATTTATCATGTAAAGACTAAAAATGAATAAAGAATTTTTATAAAAATCCAATGACACAGTAACTGTTTTTTCACAAAAGATACTATTAGGAATTGTATTAAGGAATTGTCATGAAAACGCACATGTTCTGTTTTAACTACAGTTTCTATTTCTATTTAATCTCAACACATTTATTCACTGAAGAATTAGGAGACATGTCGAATTCAGCTGCTTGAAAAGAAACCTAACTAAATCATTGAATTTTGACAAACATTCAGAATAATTTGTTTGTGTGTGTCACCTGTCGTACGACTAATGTGCTGTCTTTGCACGGTGTAGAAGAGGTGTCATCATCTTGAACAACCATTGTCTTTGCTGCTTCCGTCTCCCCATTACTGAGTCTAGATGAGCTGTCAATCAGAGAGAGATTCAACAACTTCAAAGATAGTTTGGTGTATATAATAGGTTTGTTAAAAGCCTTCTAAATAGTAATGGACAAATATAGCTTTTAATGTTTTAAGGTTTGTTTAAACATACCCTCCTCGTGAGTCCTCTGGACCAGACGTGGACTCCTCGCCAACATCCTGGTCCACCTCCTCATCGTCTTCATCATCTGTGGTACCAGAGTCATCACTAGATGAGGAGTAATCAGTAGCCTTGTGCTGCGGCCTCACATCCTCCACAGCTCGCAGTTCTTTAGCCAATGCTGTCAAATCCTGTAGTTCATTGTGATCAAACAAATACATCATGTGAAAATTTGTTACAGAAACGGCATATAACCTACTAATTTTTTATAAAGTCACCTGTGGGTCACTGGGCCGATGTATCTGATCGGAGGCGCTGCCGTTAGAGAACGAGGATTCTCGTGGTGGGACGGCAGGCGGCTGTTTCTGCACTGCAACTGCCTGAGGAGAACCCTGAACATTTCTTCTGTGACGTTCATCCACCTAGTATAGCCAATCACAATCAGATGTACATAAACATACATCAAATGAAACAAACAGTAGTTAAATTTCAACAACAAACAAATTTTTCAGATTTTTTTTATTTCTCTTCTTAAGATTATGTGAGTTGTGCTTCAAGATACTGTGAGTGGTAACTGGTACATCGAAGATTCCTGGGTTGTTGTGTGGTAGATAGAACGATTGCGGGATGTTGTGTGGTGGAAGGCGGCTTGCCAGGGAGTTGTGTGGTGGATGAAGGGTTGTCAGGGAGTTGTGTGGTGGATGAAGGGTTGTCAGGGAGTTGTGTGGTGGATGAAGGGTTGTCAGGGAGTTGTGTGGTGGATGAAGGGTTGTCAGGGAGTTGTGTGGTGGATGGAGGGTCACTGGAAATTTGTGTTGAGAAAGAGGGTTGCCGGGGAGTTGTGTGGTATATGAAGTGTTGCTGGGGAGTTGTGTGGTATATGAAGTGTTGCTGGGGAGTTGTGTGGTATGTGAAGTGTTGCTGGGGAGTTGTGTGGTATGTGAAGTGTTGCTGGGGAGTTGTGTGGTATATGAAGTGTTGCTGGGGAGTTGTGTGGTATATGAAGTGTTGCTGGGGAGTTGTGTGGTATATGAAGTGTTGCCGGGGAGTTGTGTGGTATGTGAAGTGTTGCTGGGGAGTTGTGTGGTATATGAAGTGTTGCTGGGGAGTTGTGTGGTATGTGAAGTGTTGCTGGGGAGTTGTGTGGTATATGAAGTGTTGCTGGGGAGTTGTGTGGTATGTGAAGTGTTGCTGGGGAGTTGTGTGGTATGTGAAGTGTTGCTGGGGAGTTGTGTGGTATGTGAAGTGTTGCTGGGGAGTTGTGTGGTATATGAAGTGTTGCTGGTGAGTTGTGTGGTATGTGAAGTGTTGCTGGGGAGTTGTGTGGTATATGAAGTGTTGCTGGGGAGTTGTGTGGTATATGAAGTGTTGCTGGGGAGTTGTGTGGTATGTGAAGTGTTGCTGGTGAGTTGTGTGGTATGTGAAGTGTTGCTGGGGAGTTGTGTGGTTTGTGAAGTGTTGCTGGGGAGTTGTGTGGTATGTGAAGTGTTGCTGGGGAGTTGTGTGGTATATGAAGTGTTGCTGGTGAGTTGTGTGGTATGTGAAGTGTTGCTGGGGAGTTGTGTGGTTTGTGAAGTGTTGCTGGGGAGTTGTGTGGTATGTGAAGTGTTGCTGGGGAGTTGTGTGGTATGTGAAGTGTTGCTGGGGAGTTGTGTGGTATGTGAAGTGTTGCTGGGGAGTTGTGTGGTATATGAAGTGTTGCTGGGGAGTTGTGTGGTATATGAAGTGTTGCTGGGGAGTTGTGTGGTATATGAAGTGTTGCTGGGGAGTTGTGTGGTATATGAAGTGTTGCTGGGGAGTTGTGTGGTATATGAAGTGTTGCTGGGGAGTTGTGTGGTATGTGAAGTGTTGCTGGGGAGTTGTGTGGTATATGAAGTGTTGCTGGGGAGTTGTGTGGTATGTGAAGTGTTGCTGGGGAGTTGTGTGGTATGTGAAGTGTTGCTGGGGAGTTGTGTGGTATGTGAAGTGTTGCTGGGGAGTTGTGTGGTATGTGAAGTGTTGCTGGGGAGTTGTGTGGTATATGAAGTGTTGCTGGGGAGTTGTGTGGTATGTGAAGTGTTGCTGGGGAGTTGTGTGGTATGTGAAGTGTTGCTGGGGAGTTGTGTGGTATGTGAAGTGTTGCTGGGGAGTTGTGTGGTATGTGAAGTGTTGCTGGGGAGTTGTGTGGTATGTGAAGTGTTGCTGGGGAGTTGTGTGGTATGTGAAGTGTTGCTGGGGAGTTGTGTGGTATATGAAGTGTTGCTGGGGAGTTGTGTGGTGGATGGAGGGATGCTGGGGAGTTGTGTGGTGAATGAAGGGTTGTCAGGGAGTTGTGTGGTTGATGGAGGGTCACTGGAAATTTGTGTTGAGAAAGAGGGTTGCCGGGGAGTTGTGTGGTATATGAAGTGTTGCTGGGGAGTTGTGTGGTATGTGAAGTGTTGCTGGGGAGTTGTGTGGTATGTGAAGTGTTGCTGGGGAGTTGTGTGGTATATGAAGTGTTGCTGGGGAGTTGTGTGGTATATGAAGTGTTGCTGGGGAGTTGTGTGGTATGTGAAGTGTTGCTGGGGAGTTGTGTGGTAAATGAAGTGTTGCTGGGGAGTTGTGTGGTATGTGAAGTGTTGCTGGGGCGTTGTGTGGTAGATAGAGCGATTGCGGGATGTTGTGTGGTGGAAGGCGGCTTGCCAGGGAGTTGTGTGGTGGATGAAGGGTTGTCAGGGAGTTGTGTGGTTGATGGAAGGTCACTGGAAATTTGTGTTGAGAAAGAGGGTTGCCAGGGAGTTGTGTGGTATATGAAGTGTTGCTGGGGAGTTGTGTGGTATATGAAGTGTTGCTGGGGAGTTGTGTGGTGGATGGAGGGATGCTGGGGAGTTGTGTGGTATATGAAGTGTTGCTGGGGAGTTGTGTGGTATATGAAGTGTTGCTGGGGAGTTGTGTGGTATGTGAAGTGTTGCTGGGGAGTTGTGTGGTATGTGAAGTGTTGCTGGGGAGTTGTGTGGTATGTGAAGTGTTGCTGGGGAGTTGTGTGGTATATGAAGTGTTGCTGGGGAGTTGTGTGGTTTGTGAAGTGTTGCTGGGGAGTTGTGTGGTATATGAAGTGTTGCTGGGGAGTTGTGTGGTATATGAAGTGTTGCTGGGGAGTTGTGTGGTATATGAAGTGTTGCTGGGGAGTTGTGTGGTATATGAAGTGTTGCTGGGGAGTTGTGTGGTATGTGAAGTGTTGCTGGGGAGTTGTGTGGTATATGAAGTGTTGCTGGGGAGTTGTGTGGTATATGAAGTGTTGCTGGGGAGTTGTGTGGTTTGTGAAGTGTTGCTGGGGAGTTGTGTGGTATATGAAGTGTTGCTGGGGAGTTGTGTGGTATATGAAGTGTTGCTGGGGAGTTGTGTGGTTTGTGAAGTGTTGCTGGGGAGTTGTGTGGTTTGTGAAGTGTTGCTGGGGAGTTGTGTGGTATATGAAGTGTTGCTGGGGAGTTGTGTGGTATGTGAAGTGTTGCTGGGGAGTTGTGTGGTATATGAAGTGTTGCTGGGGAGTTGTGTGGTATATGAAGTGTTGCTGGGGAGTTGTGTGGTTTGTGAAGTGTTGCTGGGGAGTTGTGTGGTATATGAAGTGTTGCTGGGGAGTTGTGTGGTATATGAAGTGTTGCTGGGGAGTTGTGTGGTATATGAAGTGTTGCTGGGGAGTTGTGTGGTGGATGAAGGGTTGTCAGGGAGTTGTGTGGTTGATGGAGGGATGCTGGGGAGTTGTGTGGTGGATGGAGGGATGCTGGGGAGTTGTGTGGTGGATGAAGGGTTGTCAGGGAGTTGTGTGGTGGATGGAGGGATGCTGGGGAGTTGTGTGGTGGATGAAGGGTTGTCAGGGAGTTGTGTGGTGGATGGAGGGATGCTGGGGAGTTGTGTGGTGGATGGAGGGATGCTGGGGAGTTGTGTGGTGGATGAAGGGTTGTCAGGGAGTTGTGTGGTTGATGGAGGGTCACTGGAAATTTGTGTTGAGAAAGAGGGTTGCCGGGGAGTTGTGTGGTATATGAAGTGTTGCTGGGGAGTTGTGTGGTATGTGAAGTGTTGCTGGGGAGTTGTGTGGTATATGAAGTGTTGCTGGGGAGTTGTGTGGTATGTGAAGTGTTGCTGGGGAGTTGTGTGGTATATGAAGTGTTGCTGGGGAGTTGTGTGGTATGTGAAGTGTTGCTGGGGAGTTGTGTGGTATGTGAAGTGTTGCTGGGGAGTTGTGTGGTAGATAGAGCGATTGCGGGATGTTGTGTGGTGGAAGGCGGCTTGCCAGGGAGTTGTGTGGTGAATGAAGGGTTGTCAGGGAGTTGTGTGGTGGATGAAGGGTTGTCAGGGAGTTGTGTGGTTGATGGAGGGTCACTGGAAATTTGTGTTGAGAAAGAGGGTTGCCGGGGAGTTGTGTGGTATATGAAGTGTTGCTGGGGAGTTGTGTGGTATATGAAGTGTTGCTGGGGAGTTGTGTGGTATGTGAAGTGTTGCTGGGGAGTTGTGTGGTATATGAAGTGTTGCTGGGGAGTTGTGTGGTATGTGAAGTGTTGCTGGGGAGTTGTGTGGTAGATAGAGCGATTGCGGGATGTTGTGTGGTGGAAGGCGGCTTGCCAGGGAGTTGTGTGGTGGATGAAGGGTTGTCAGGGAGTTGTGTGGTGGATGAAGGGTTGTCAGGGAGTTGTGTGGTTGATGGAGGGTCACTGGAAATTTGTGTTGAGAAAGAGGGTTGCCGGGGAGTTGTGTGGTATATGAAGTGTTGCTGGGGAGTTGTGTGGTATATGAAGTGTTGCTGGGGAGTTGTGTGGTATGTGAAGTGTTGCTGGGGAGTTGTGTGGTATATGAAGTGTTGCTGGGGAGTTGTGTGGTATATGAAGTGTTGCTGGGGAGTTGTGTGGTATATGAAGTGTTGCTGGGGAGTTGTGTGGTATATGAAGTGTTGCTGGGGAGTTGTGTGGTATATGAAGTGTTGCTGGGGAGTTGTGTGGTATGTGAAGTGTTGCTGGGGAGTTGTGTGGTATGTGAAGTGTTGCTGGGGAGTTGTGTGGTAGATAGAGCGATTGCGGGATGTTGTGTGGTGGAAGGCGGCTTGCCAGGGAGTTGTGTGGTGGATGAAGGGTTGTCAGGGAGTTGTGTGGTGGATGAAGGGTTGTCAGGGAGTTGTGTGGTTGATGGAAGGTCACTGGAAATTTGTGTTGAGAAAGAGGGTTGCCAGGGAGTTGTGTGGTATATGAAGTGTTGCTGGGGAGTTGTGTGGTATATGAAGTGTTGCTGGGGAGTTGTGTGGTGGATGGAGGGATGCTGGGGAGTTTTGTGGTATATGAAGTGTTGCTGGGGAGTTGTGTGGTATGTGAAGTGTTGCTGGGGAGTTGTGTGGTATATGAAGTGTTGCTGGGGAGTTGTGTGGTTTGTGAAGTGTTGCTGGGGAGTTGTGTGGTATATGAAGTGTTGCTGGGGGGTTGTGTGATTGATTAAGGGTTGCTAGGGAGCTGTTTGGTTGATGGAGGGTTGCCATGGAGGTTGTGTGGTGGATGGAGGGTTGCCATGGAGTCGTGTGGTTGATGGATGGTTGCCATGGAGCTTGTGTGGTGGATGGAGGGTTGCCAGGAAGTTGTGTGGTGAATGGAGGGTTACTGGGTGTTGTGTTGGTAGGAGGGTTGCAAGGCTTTGGTGTAGTGGATGGGGGTTGCCAAGGAGTTGTGTTTTGGAAGGAGGGTTGCCGGGCTGTTGTGTGGTATATGAAGGGTTGCCAGGGTGTTGTGGTTGATTTAGTTGTAGCTGCAGCATTTCTTAGTGCACTGTTAAAAGGTCATGGATTAAGAGTTACAACCCTGTTATTGATTCTAATGGGGAAATAAAACTAAAAACTCATCTTTTCCGGCTACACCTAACTCACTAGGAGTACCTTCTTTTCTAACCTAAAAAAAAAAACTTCTAATCCACTTTCCGGTTTTTATCTCGCTCTGTGTAACTTGGTAACATTGTTGTAGCACTTGTTCACCTATTGTTGTATAGGCTATTTATCGCTTCATTGTCTTCTCGACTATTGTAAGTCGCTTTGGATAAAAGCGTCTGCTAAACGCCTAAATGTTAGATGTAATGAAATGAAATAATAAAAAAATAGTGGTGGGCATAGATACATTTTTTTTAATCTAGATTAATCTCACTGTAAATTGGAATTCATCTAGATATATCTAGATTAAAATGGCTAATTTGAATTCTGTCGAAGGCATTCAGAATATGTGTGCTACCCAAATAATGACCAAAAGTAAGTTATTACACAAGGTGCAAACAACCTTATGCAGCGTTCACACCACACGTGAATAGAGCTTCAGGCGCAAGTCATTTACATGTTAAGTCAATGCAGAGACGCGAGGAGATTTCCTGCGGCACTCTGGACGCGAAACGCATGAGTTGAAAAATTGACCTTGGCGAAATTTCTTTATCTAAAACAAACATGGAGGAGAAAGTCAACAGGGCTTTATGTGGAAACACAGAGCTTTATAAATACACATTATACTTTTATTATACTTTTATTATACTTTAACATAGACAGGAATAAAAGTGACATTTATTGGAATTTAGTAAAGAAAAAAAAGATCTTTACTCAATTTGAGCTTTATATGCATATTGAGACTATAAATAAAGCCGTCACATTAAGTTAAAATGCTTTATTTTACAATAAAATTACTTTTCGTCTTATAAATTGATAAGTTCCCCTGACAGAAGCCCCTCCCCTTGACAGAAGCCCCTCCCCCCTGCGCGAATGACACGTTGGACGTGAATTGTACACGCGAATGACCTTAAAAGTTCAAGCGTCAAACTACACGCGTGTGGCATGTAAACATGCAGAAAAATATCCGTCTAGTGTGAACGCAGCATTAAGTCTTGTCGAGGTTTCTAATTGGGAAGTTTCTTAAAAATAAATGTTCCCTGAAGCAAACCATGTGGGTTCACGGATGCGTCCATGTTAGCACATCACGTGTGAGGACGTCATTTCACAGTAGGTATACACACAGGTTAGAAGACTCGCTCTCGCCCCCACCTTTGTAATTCGGTTACGTATACATCCGCTCTAAAAGATTAAAGGTGAAAGGTCATCATAGCTTGTGTAGTATAGACGCAGCTCCCAACCCAACTTTGAGAAGAGATTAAGGGCCATATTTTTTTTATCGTGCCATGAGACTCTCATTGCGTTAACGCCGATAACGGCCACCACTAAAAAAACCTTTTTATGCTCACTGTTTTTGCAGTATTGTCATAAGTTTTAAATATCATATTAAATATTATTTTCAGATAATGTCTTTTGTACGTCATATTGGTTGGGGGCACAATCGTGTGCATTATGTTTAATAGGGAGCCTTCTGTCCTGAGCTCAGAAGCATTAGTTTGAGGCCTAGTAAAAGACTCACCAGATGCATTGCCTGCTCATGCAAAAGCTGCTGCTGTAGGATCTCAAGGTGTCGTTGTTCCTCTTCCAGCTGCCGGCGGATATATTCCTGTCAACATCACAAATTATGAAAATACTGCTTTTAAACTACCATTAATTGCAAAAAGATGGGTTCCTTACACCAAAACATTAAAACAATGACATTGTGTGAAATTTTACAAGGGTACCTGTTCACGGTCAGCCCTTCTCTTCTCCTCCTCCGCCCTCCTCCGTTCCTCTTCTTCTTTACGTCTCCTCTCAATCTCCTCGATGCGTCTTTTCTCTTCCTGCTCTCTCCTCCTCTGTTCTCGTTCCTGTTGTCTCCTCATCTCTCGCTCGCGTCTCTGTTGCTATAGAACAGAAGACAAGCTGTTTTAACACAATCCTTATAAATCGTTTTCTTGTCATGTCATTGATAAGGCATGTCATGGTGGTTACTATCAAGACAGACTATTCATGTGTATAAACATAAGTATGTGGCCCATTTTTTTATGTTTTCTTTCTCCACTTACCTCCTCCAGTCTTCTGCGCTGCTCTTTCTGTTGCTCGATGCGTTTCTGACGTTCAGCCAGCAGTTGGCGTTTGTATTCCTCCTGCTCACGCATCTGTTGCTCCTGGAGGAGTTGCTGTCGTCTTAAAGCCTCTGATCGTTCTTTATTCTCCTGCTGAAGACGAATGAAGTCTCGCCGAAGAGTCGACTCACCCGGGACATTTACTATAGAGCTGCATGAAAACAAAGCTCAACTTTTCAGTGTGGCTTAACCAACAGAGGCTTGTTGCAAGAAGACGGATTAGCAGGTTCAGCTGTTGAACAATATTTGGTTTTAAGGTTCTTTGTCAACTCATGTTTGATCCAGAGTTCATGAGGCATGTGCAACTAATGGCCACAGGCGGTAAACAGCCAATCAAATTGAAACATAGAAAGCATTTTCAGTTTGACTTCTCACAAGTCTCAGGGTATCATTATGTACTGAAACAAATTCACAGGGAAGAAAGTTAATGTGATTAATGTTTGAGAAGAAAGCTACTGATATAACAAATGAAGTGAATGTCATATATACATAATCCGTTTAAAAAGCTTTATGTAATGAAGCTTGCAATGAAAATAGTAATATAAAATTACATGCTGTATTTAATATTATTTGATTATCATTTTTAATCAACTCATTCAATAAATATAAGCAATAAAATATAAATACAATAAACAACTAGGCAAACTATATTCTTTCTGTATCAGATGTACAGTGTTCCCTTTCTTTTGTTCTAATATAAAAGCTGCTCCGGAGCAGGTTAGCCATTTAGAGTAAATAACCATGGTGAGGAAACTTGCTCAAAACCAATTTAATTCTTGAGTCTGTAAAGCCAGAGTATGCTCAAACTAGACTTACCTGGGTTAAAAAACGGCTTCATGCAACAGGCCTCAGGAATAAAAAACAATTACTGAATACACCAGAAAGCATACAACCAACACACCAACATCAATGTATAGACCTCCTTTCTTTTAAGAATTATCTATTTACATTTATATTTATTCATTCAAACAGTGGTTAGTTGTCTTGCTCAAAGACACTTCAGTCATTGTCTGCCAACTTCAACTTACAACTCCAAGTCTCTAACCACCAGAACACAGCTGACCCCCTGCATTTATGTGTGAAAGCCATGCTGATAAGAACTATAGTGTAGCTCATGTAGTTAGTAACCCATCCACTAATGCACTGCAGCAGCATCCACAATATGCCAACAATGAACGATTTAATGAACTCAAGCAGTTGAAAAAAAATGTCAAAGCTGATTTAGTACCTGGGCTCGCCCTCCTGCTCTTGAGCCTCCTCCTCCTCTTCCTCACTGCCGCTGTATTCATATTCTGTCTCATCTATACATAATGGCAACACAAACAATATTGCTCACACGGCAAACACAGTCGCTTTAGAAACGTGAAGCCAGCCTTGAATCCTGTACCTTTCTCGCCCCGTTTCTTGCGGCATCGGTCCAGATGGTCCTTCAGCTGGATTCGCACTTGTCTTTCATTAGGTTGATCTCTAATAAATGGATGTTTGAGGAGTTGATCGGTGGGCGGACGCTGTGTATAGTTCTTCACCAGACAACCCTCAATGAAACTGAAGAATTTCTTTGACCTGCGACAGAATGCATCATGGAAGGGACATTTAAAAAATGATGTTTCACGGTGCATTCAGACGAATGAAGGTACTGACCATTTCTTTGACTTCAGTCTGGGTGGGGGATTTCTGGGGATGAGGAAAAGCGCTCGCATTGGATGCATGTCACACAATGCTGCAAAACACACAATTAATCCCAATTCATACCATCATTTATTATTTTTTCTGTAAGTGTTGTCCTAATACTTCTCAAGACGATGTCTGAAAAGAAATAAGTACACTGTCCTACAACTTGATTGACAGTTTTCTGTTTAATTTACTCACCCTAGGGCATACAATACAAAGGTGACATTTTCTCTTCAGTAGAATGATAAAGAAGATATTTAGCAGAATCCTCATTGAATTACAGTGAAAACAACAATTTAAAATTACCTGTACAACGCGTTTAAGTAGTTTTTAGTTGCCATGTATGTTGAAATTAATAATTACTCTGGGTGTTTATAGGATGTTTTTTTATTTAGAGCAATTGGTACTGTTAATAATTTGTTGTTGTATGTAAATGTTTAAGGATAAAGCTTCATGTTTTTACGAACATATATTTATATGTATTAAGGTTTTGGATTAAGCATATTTGTCATTTGTTGAGGGGTTTCGTCTCTCTGATGATATACACGCATAAAGATGAATGGAAAAAGTTGGGGAAATTCCCAACTTAAAATAATGTACCATTTTCATGCTTAAGACATATGAATTATAAGAATGTACTGATTACTATTTTATAATTTATATGTGATAGCTTCCTCTATATTTAATAGAATTTATGGGAATATCAACATGATGGCATAGTGAAATCATATCATGGGCAATCCAGTTATATAGGTGCTGGTCATATAATTGAAATATCTTCAAATAGTGGATTCATGTGACTAATTCCATTTGAGAAGTGACACCTATTTAATGCATATAATTCATTCTGCACACACTGATATTTTCTAAGTGTTTATTTCTTTTAATTTGATGATTATAACTGACAAGTGAAAGTGAAGTGAGGTCTGGGCAAGTCCCATTCTTGGAATTCTCTGGAAGGAGATTCTCTGGAAGGAGAGTTCATTTTCCAACAGGACTTGGCACTTGTCCACAGTACCAAAGCTACCAGCACTTGGTTTAACAACCATGGTATCCCTGTTCTTACTTGACCAGCAAAACTCACCTGACATTAACCCAATAGAAAATCTATGAGGTCTTGTAAAAAGGAAGATTCAATGTGCCAGATCAAACAATGAAAAGGAGTTGAAGGCCACTGTCAGAGCACTGTGGGCTCTCATAACACCTGAGCACTTCCACAGACTGATGCACCTCATGCCACGCCACATAGGTGCAGTAATCAGACTTAAGGGATACCTAACTATGTATTGTGTGAAGTCAGTGAAATAATTGAACCTTTTGAAGGCATTCTCATTATGTGACCAGAATCTGTATACACTGAGTTCAATAATTATCAGATCACCCTATGATTTTGGCTGTTCTCCTACTTAGCAATCATGGGGTGGTCTAGAATGTTCAGCATATGTGAATTTCTGCTGTGAGAGACTGAATCTAAAAAGAAAAAACCCCAAATCACATTGTATGATTTAAATTCTTACAGAATGGTGATGTTGTTCAGTAGAACGCTGGATGAAGCGCTTTTGCTGAACCTAAGAATGCCAGTTAAATCAGGCAATTTTTTTAAAAAGAGAGTAACTTCTTCTGTATAAAAACGTTCTCTGGGAAACTAACCTGATCAGGACTAGGTTTTCTTAGGTAAACCTAGCGTTTCTTTCAATTTGTTCAAGCGCAAGTTGTTGACCTTATTCATTCATTTAATACATTCATTCATTGGTCAGATTTGATAACCTACAGACCATCTAAGTGACTAAAACTCCTTGTGCTTATTTCACAGGATCCTGTACATGAAGGCTACAAAAATCTTTTTAGCTTTACTTTCAAATAAAATTGAAGTGTGTTGTACTCACGGGGAGCTCCCTCAGCCATTTCTATAGCGGTGATGCCACAGGACCACAAATCACTCTGTAGAGAAACATCGTCATTATTATATCATTGTGTCTTCACAAAGTCAATTAGTCATGTTTAATATGTGTCCAGGATTGAGAAACAGATCCAGTGCTCATTTGACTGAATATTAACTTTTTACCATGACAGCTGTAAAAGTGTAGACTCTTTATTTCAGTGGGTACTATAGAGCATGGCATTGTAGAACCAATACTAGTGTTTAGAACCAGCAGAAAACCTCATCACCGGTGATAAAGTGTTTAAATCCAAAAGATCTGCCATCTCTATTTTTTACCTACTCAAAATTTTGAATGAATTCGACATTATAAATGAGTTATTATCATCTGCTGGAAATGGTTACCTAACCTAAACAACACTAAACCATATATTGTCTCCTCCTGTGGATTTCACTTTTGGGATAGTGTGTGGGAGTTCCTCATTTGTATAAGCAAGCATCCTATAAACCTAACTACTGTTTCATAGCTTGTGTTTTGTGCTTGTACCCTGTAGTCATAGGTAGCATCTGGGTTTTCGTCACAGGCGATGACCTCTGGAGCCATCCAATACGGCGTTCCAATGAATGTGTTCCTCCGGCCAACGGTTCGATCGAGCTGAGCGCTAACACCGAAATCAACTGAAGGAGTGAACCAGAGAGCTCATTTATCAGCAGCTACTTCAATCAAATACAGAAAAATATGATCTGTTCATAACTGAATCTAAAAAAAATACAAACAAACGTTTAATATTTAATTCAAATTCGAATCAAGACTGAGATTAAACATTGTTTGCTTCATTGCAAAACATGGCATACACAGGCCTGAACAGTTGAGCTGGGAGGGGATTTTAATTCTACAATGAGGATTTTAAATAAATTAAATTTGAAATGAAGATTTGGGATTTCCGAACCACTGAAAACTATAAACAAAGAAGTGTTTAAAAATAAGAAATATGATGTAAAGTACTACTAATAAAACCTCAAATATATGAAAACAATAAATATTATTTTAGTAAAGTTAAACATGCAAAAGTGCTACTTAAGTGTTAATATATTCACTTCTCAGGGAGTACTTTATATGGATGGGAATCTCCAGGCACATCACGATGCGATGCAAACCCTTTCTTAAATAACCTTTTTATTTAGCCATGCATATCTCCATTTTCTTGTTGTTTGACTATTTAAGTTAATGTGTTTTTAATAACACAGACTGATTACGCATATATTACTTCAAACATCCTTTATTAATAAAACAAATAGAAGTGATTTGGTAAGTGAACTGGAAGGTTAAGTTACATTTACCAGCATTGCACAGAACCAACAGGAATAAAGTACTTAGTGACCTGTATCAGCATAAAGAGTGTAGTAAATGAATGCATATTTTTTAGAATTGACATAGCTAAAATTGACATAGCTAAAATAACAGATTTGTAGGAAACATCATCCTGTTATGTAAAATGAGCAATACAATCCCTCAGAAAAAGAAATTTGTGTAACATGTAAAATTCTCATTTTATAAAATATTTAAGTTAGTCCCAATCCAACTTGCATACACTATGGACCATTTTTAAATGTAACCAAAAACCAAAATCTTCTGTTACATTAGCTTTTAATGTATGCCCAGTCTTTTGGCATCTGCTGTGTGTGCACCATAAACTTTCGGGCGTTATAGAGGTCCACTGAACAATTCGACATTTAGAGAATTGATTTCTTATCGTTTAAAAATCCAAGACCCCTAGTTCTTCGAGTAAAGCTTACATAAGCAATAGGGACATAAAAAACAAATCCAGCAATATTTAAACTGTTGTAAAGCTGTTGTAGTATTATATATTAAAATGCAAAATAATACAATTATAGTAAAATAATACAAATAAAGATTACCTTTATGTAATTATCAAACTCTTTTTGGCATTACATTTATAAAGCAAAGGATGGTGATTAGCAATAGTAGATGATATCTAGTCAAAAGAGGACACTCACTGCACTGCCTCATATGTCACAGGCAGGGTGGAAGTACTGTCAATCGACTGAAAATATTGTTTTTAAGAAGTAAGTGGTATTGCTATTTGTAGTTAACTACTTGCTAACCTTGACAAGCAGATACATAAACCCTGTTAGGTTACGCTGCAAGATTAAAGAAAGTTTGATCAATTTTGAATCAAGTGGTGCCCCAAAATTCACTCTGAGTTAAATCGTGAAGACCCGGATGATTCCCACACCTAATGTACAATACTGAGAGTGAGTAATGAGGGATCAGCCACAGAACTGTTTTTTAATGTTTAAACTGTGTGATGTTTCTGTAAAAAATCTCTTAAGTCAAGACAGCAAGTGGCGTAGCGCAAACTGTGTTGGGCCCGCAAGAGTGGAGGCGGACCCCTCACCGCATAATTAGATGGGGGATTCACCTTTTCATTCATTTTGCACTCATAAGCTTCACTCTCTAAACAGTTGCAGAAAGTCAACAATAATGGTCAGAATCGCCAAACACGGTAGGCTGCAATTACTACCAAAATAAAAGTCCTATACGTTCACCTTATAAAAACGTTTTAATTATTTATTTTCGAGTCAATTTTTGGGGGGCCCCCAACAACGCAGGGCCCCCCTGAGGTGCGTGCCCTGCGGGCCCGTCCGCTACGCCACTGAAGACAGCCCATTAACTAGTTTTATAGTGTTCCTAAACCAAGTTTGATATGAAGTTAACCGTTTACAAATCTAAATTGAACAACAATGAATGAAGCAGAATTACAACCAGGGCACAGATAAAATAAAAATGCTTTATGAATGTACACCATCACATTAAATAAACACAGAAAAGAAGTATTTATTACCTAATTTTACTTCTGCATTTTCAGTCAGCAGAACATTTTGGCCCTTAATGTCTCTATGGATGACGTGATGAGCGTGCAAGTGAGCCAAACCCTAGGGAGAACACAGATCAATACACACATACACACACACACAGACAGACAAGCACACCAAAACATACAAACGCGCATACACACGACATGCAAACATATACGCGCGCAGACACGCATGCACACGTAGACACATAGACAGACAGTCAGACGGACAGCCAGTCAGTCAGACAGACATACAAACAAACAGACAGTCAGACAGAAAACACACAGATACACACAAAGACAAACAGATGGACATGCACACAGACACACGCAGACATGAACACACACATACACATACACACACAGAAACACAGACACGCACATACAGAAACGCACACACAGACAACCACACACAGACACGCAATCACAAACACGCAGACAGACAGACACAAAAAAACCACACAAATAGACAGACAGACAGTCAGTCAGTAGACAGACAGACACAAAGACAAACAGACGGGCACGCACACAAACAGGCAGACAGACAAACAGACAGACACGGGCGCACAAACACACAGAAAGACAAGACACACGCACCAGGAATTTACTCATTCACTGTTAGTTGTGTTGTACACAGGACTGTTTCTGACAAACACTAAGGACAAATGTGTGTATTTGTCTTTGTGTGTGTTACCCTGAGGATTTCTCGAGAGATGTAGGCGATCCAGTCTTCCTTAAGTGTGTTTCCCTTTGTGTTTTTCACCAGGTCTGTTATCGAGCCAGCGCCACAAAACTCCATCACCAGCTACATTATCAAGGTTTAAACAGATTTAAACACATCCACAAAACGTGCAAACACACTCTGCTATGCTGAATAACTTTAGCAATTACATTCATGAGTAGGCTATAAAGTAAAATGGAGACTCATGTAAATGTTCTGCAAGTGTGTGTTTGTGTTACTGACCCACAGCTGGTCATCGTGTCCTGGAGGGCTCTTCTTTATAAAGGCTCCATAATATGTGGCAATGTTCCTGTGATGCGAGTATTTCTTCAGCATGTTAATCTCTAGTTTAATCTCCTCCTCTTCATCCTAGACACACAATTATTCCTTACAATCATCAAGTAAAACACCATGTGTGACATGTTGAGAGTTATACACACAGAAATCAGGTTAATATACGAACACTGTCAGCTATGACTATCACTATGGATTACATGGTTAGTTGAGCCATTCAATATATTTATAATGCTTCTTCATATGGACATTTGTTAATAATAGTATTGTTACAGCAACAACATTTTGACTGAAATACAGTAAATCGATACCATTACCAATCTCTTATCAATACTTAAACATTAAAAAATTATATTTAAAAATGATAAAATATATTTTTAAAAGTATGGTTTTTGAGGGTGGGGATTGACAAATTATTCTATAGTACTTTTTAAAATTATTTGTATAAGCCAATAGCAGGCAAACTGCATTTGAGTGACAAAGTTTTTGTATTTTAAAACGTAGTCTACTTATAAAACAACAATAATAATGCACTTAGTTAAGCTTAGACATTCAGATGTACTAGACAAGTCTTGCAATGGGTCAAGACGTTCTTTACTTCTTTACGCTCATATAGTTTATTTAGTATCTTCTTATTTCGATCCTTTTCATATAGCATGTGTATATAAGAATGATTAAGTTAACTTAGCACACAATGATTTGTTTGAGTATTGTAAATTAAGTGATTTTGTAAGTTCTCCTGCTTAGAAATCATGAAAGGGTCTAGAATTTTAAGCATAGGTGCATGTCCACTGCGAGAGACAGAATCTAAAAAGAAAAATCAGGAAATCACATTGTCAGATTTTTTAACAATTTATCTGTAAATTACTTTCAGACCCTCAAAGATCTCTAAAGTTGGTTTTAATAGTCCAGCTACTCACTGCTTATGGTTCTAAATTGGTAGCACCGGTTTGAGGTCATTAGCTGTCATAATGCCAACCGTGCACCCAACAATCAGTCAAAGGTCTAAGTAGCAACATAGGCAAAACCAAAAAGCACAAAAATACATATTTCCAAATAATTTTGCACACAGTGAGTGTGTATATGTATATAAACTCGGCAAAAAAGAAACATCCTTTGACTTTCAACAGTAAACTTAATGTGTGTAAATATTAATGTGTGTTAATGCGTTAATTCCAGACTCTTATCGCGCGTATCGCCGTTAATCTCTTCTCAAAGTTGGGTTGGGAGCTGCGTCTATACTACACGAGAGCGAGTCTTCTAACCGAGTGTTTCTCCAACTATGGGCCGTGGAGTTCTGCTCTGGTCCTGCAGCATCAACGCCAGATCTGTCTCTGTCACATGGCCCCGCCCCCTTGGCTTAACCTGTTTCAACATTCTGTGTTAATCCTTCCTGTCTGCATTGTTTTATTCTCTATATAACTCATTCATTCACACACAGAGAGAGATCCAGTGTTTTTCACACTCAGTTGTGTGTTCACACCAGACGCGGATTGACACTACACGCGTGTAGTTTGAGGCTTGAACATTTAAGTTCATTCGCTTCATTCGCGCAGGGGGAGGGGCTTCTGTCAGGGGGAGGGGCTTCTGTCATGGGGAGGGGCTTCTGTCAGGGGGAGGGGCTTCTGTCAGGGGGAGGGGCTTCTGTTAGGTGAACTCATCAACTTGTCAGAGGAAGTCATTTATTGTAAAATAAAGTGATTAAAGTTTATGTGACGGCTTTATTTATAGTCTCAATATGTTTATAGAGTTTAAATTGAGTGAAGAGAATTTTTTCTCTCACTTTTATTCCTGTCATTGTTAAAGTATAATAAAAGTCTCCAAACAGGCAATAGAAGGGCAGAGGAGCTGCAGCCAATGGTGGCGAGGAAAAACAACATTAAAACCCTGAGAGAAACCAGGTCGAGCCAGGAGAATCAGTTCTCTTCTGGCCAAACCGCTGCATCTCTACAAGATCACCAGGGATCGGACAACTAGGTTGAGCAAAAGAAATATAAAAAAACTATTCATTGAATGTGACTTTTAATGTTATTGTGGTAGTTATTAAGCGATAGAACCAACACACCTATTTGCCAATGCAATGCACAATATGCTACAACATGAAACAAATGAAATAAAAAGCTATAGCCAGGGGCGGACTGGAGGTGTCCCAGTAGCACAATGGGGACAATATGGAGTAGATGGAGGAGAGACCCCTAAACTCTTAGGACATTCATCAAGAAATAACTTCATTAAATCCAGGATTACTATATTCTTCAGCAAAGAGGTAACTTGACTATTGTGCTATAGTGGTGCATTGTACAAATTTACACAAAAAGTATAAAGAGTATAAATAAGTACAGAATCTCTTGTCGTTTTAAAGTTGTTGTAGTGCGATATTTTCCGCACAGTCAACTTTAACAAAAAATGTGCTACTGTACAGATGAAAATAATTTATAATTGTATAATATTACTGTCGTTGGTAACGTTATCACAATAAATACCTGAAATTACTGTGTTAATTTCCACATTTTTAGCATCTGACAGTAAGATTACGTTTACTACAACTTAAACCTAAAAACATGTCATAACCTCATTGTTTTAATAACTGATGATGTGTAGAAGTACAGACGGTATGATATAAAATGATCACTTACTTCAGTCACATCCATGACTTTAATGGCTGCCAGCTGCCCGGTTTTTACGTGTCGACCCTGAAATAGAAAAAAGTGGTTTAACTTTGGTACTGTTTGGTTATTACAGTAATAGATGAAGAACTTTTTAGTATTCTTTTGAAGTCATGTCAGCTCTTGAAGTAATGGTTATTAAACAACAATCTTGTTACATTCTTACATTGTATTGGTTCCATCATCGCCACAAGGTTTTTTTGGAATGATGGCTGTTGAAAAAGATGGAAAACCTAAATTTGAGCCGAATAAAGTATCTGAACGCAGAAAAGGTCTTTGTGCAAGGGTTTAAAAAGCTAAACGCTACAGAATTTGCGCAAACTTCTTAACAATCTATAACCAATTTTCTATAACCAATCAAAACCCACAACAATATTTAAAATATTAAGCACAATATATAGTCTTAATTTATTGGTTACTTTCAATTGGGATGTGGCTGTTATTGAACCTTAACCCCTAAAGTTCATCTTACAGCAATGAAATTAAAAATGTTCCCATTGTCGAGCAGAACGGGGTCAGTGTGACCCTGCTTCATCTTTAAAGAGCACAGGGCACCACTGGCATATTTGTCAATCTTGGTCTTCTCTGCCAAATGCCTTATGTCCTACATAGGTTTGATTTTAGTGTTGGAAAACACGTTTCCTTTATATTTTAGGGCAGAGTACTAACATTACTGAAGGGAATGCAAAGAGTGGGTAAGACCTTCATCCGCACACATAAATATAGCTCTATGGTGAACAAGGGAAGTGCTTCCTAACATGCTCCAGCGCAGTTTAAAGTACAAATCATACGTGACACCACGGCCAAAACTATTCCAGACATAAGTTTAGTCAGTCGTAATGGTCGCTACTAGATACAGTAGCCCTCTTTATAACGAGTGGCTTTTTGATATTACAGTACGGAATGCAGACTTAAAATCATAGATTTTATTGAACACATCTAATGAGATTATCTTGATGGAATATATTATGCTGCGAGAGAGATTGCTTTGTTTTTAAGTTAAATTAAGCCGTTGTATTTATGAAAGCATGCTGAGGTCCGGTTTGATAGAGACGGGTACGGGATGTGTAATAAAATATTGGTAAATGGATTTCTTGTAAAAAAGTATCGCTCAAGAAACTGTAACGAATTCATGATATCTGTATTGGTATCAGAATTTTTGCAAGGCAAGACACTTGTGACAAGCCCGATTCTCACAATTGTTCCCGTATTTTCGACCAACATCTCAGAAACAGCTTATTTGTTTTGTACCTCAAACTCTGACCAGAGCTTATTCTGAACTAAATCAGTCAAAATTATTATGTTATTGAGGGCTGGCCTATTGCATTCTGAAAAAGAAAGTAATGCTTTGATCCATGATCTTTTGATGCAACGGACAATCTGTTTCATTAAATATATCTAATGTCCAAATACATCTGTGTGGGGAGGCGTGAAGCGTTTGCTTTGTGAGGCCTTAAACCTTCGATGTTTTGGAAGCTCAGAGTGTTTTATGGATTCTAAGTGCTTTAGACTGTTTAACGTGGAGTATTCATGTTCAATGAGTCAATTTTGTTGAAAGCCGAGTTAGACGGATGACGCAGTATTTCTTTTGGGAGATATGAGAAAAAGGTTCCACACAACAGATACCTAAGATTAAGCTACGGGAGACAGAAACTACGTGTGAAACTCCTTTAAGCTGTTAGTTTGTTAAATCAGCGTCACAATTCCCTCGTATTAATAGAACTTAAACATGTTGTCTGTTAAGTGTTTAAGCCATGTAAGGGTCCAGTAAACCCTACATGTGCACATACACTATACTGGCAAAAGTATTGGCTCACCCATCCAAATAATAAAAATCAAGTGTTTTAAAAACTCTCAGTTTGAATGTTCAGCACACCAAGACATTTCGGAAAATTCCATGCTCTCAACTTTGTGGGAAGAGTTGGATCAGAGGCCTTCCTCTTCCAACATGACTGTACATCAGTACACAAAGTAAGGTCCATAAAGACATGGATGACAGAGTCTGGTATGGATGAACTTGACTATCCTGCACAGAGTCCTGACCTCAACCCGATTGAACACCTTTGGGATGAATTAGAGTGGAGAGTCATACCATCTCGTCCAACATCAGTGTGTGACCTCACAAATGTTCTTCTGGAAGAATGGTGAAAAATTCCCATAAACAGAGGCAGTCACCTTAAGCTCACGGTGTTGAGCCAGTCATGACTATAAACAAGGCTTAATTCAAATAACCCTTCTAAGAAAATCCCCTTCTGTGCTACGTGTCTGAATGCTTGTGATGGCCAGCAGTCTGTCTATTCATCAGGGGTCTCATTTATAAAACTCGACTATACATTTCATAATAAAAAATTTCTTACGAACAAAAGCTACATTTTGCGGGCACAGAAAAGTTTTCTGATTTATAAAACCATGCGTACCCCAGAAACTGCCCAAATCTCCCTTTATAAGTCACACTCTGAGAAAGAATGTGCGTACGTATATCTCCACTCTGTCTCCTCCCTTAAAACACCACATATGGATGGGTATGATCAGATTTTTGCCACTGATACAGAGTACCGATTTTTTGTCATGTTATCGGTAAATACCAATGCCGATTCTGATGGTTCAAGTTTATATAACTCATATGTAAGATCTCTGAACACGTTAACCTTTGTCACATAAATTAAAACTAAAGATGTTGCCATAGTAATATTTTTGTTAATTTTACTGTAAATATGTAATGAATGTAATGTAACTATTGTTTTAGCAGAGTACTGAATGATTACAATAAAGTATTCATTATACAGTGAATATTACAAAATGCCTTTACAATGGAGTTGCAACGCAAAAACATTTACATCCCCACTCATCATGTACCTTCTCATGCTTTGACGTCATCAATTGGAATTATTTCTTAAGATCGGCCAAATTTAGAGCGTACCGATCAAGTAATAGAATGTGATTATCAACCGAAATCAATCTCCAGCCAATCGATTGGAGCATCCCTTAATATGGAATTTATAAGGCCTAGATTTCCTATGCATAACCTCATCTGCATATCATTTTCATACATTTTCCCATTCACATGACACCATATTTAACAGCGCAAAAGTTCTAGACAAAAAGAAAATTGATACAAATAATAAATTACATTTGTGTCACACATAGTAAATTGCTAAAAATCTTTTAAAATCATTTTTATGTTTTATATCAACATATATATAGAAACAAAAATTATTAAATGTTTGCAGTTTCGAACATTTCTTAGTCACTATAGTGGAAACAAGTTTTTATATTGGTGTAAAAACAATTGTATCTGACAAATATATATATATATTTAAAAGGACCTGGCAAATGTTACCATTTGTCTAAGTTGTATTCTTCAAAAACTGTGGTATTTTTTTAATGTTGTGGAAATGCATTCCCACAAACACCATTCTCTGTGTAGATGTAGTTGTAAGCTATTTATTTTATTGGTTCTATTCAAACCAGACGTTCGAGCACCAAAGCTAGAAGTGTCCATCATAATATCGAATGTTAATCATTGCTTGGTGTTCTAGCTTAAAAATATTTTCTCATAACATGAAATCTACATTTAAAAAAATAATTAAGCACACCTATAGCACTCCTCAAGGTCATTAAAACATGACAAACTGCTGGAAACGTGAACAAGCGGTTTGAATTGATATCATTTGTGTTTAACTTCCACAAAATGATTTAATCTTGTTTCAGTTTGAAATTCCACACAAAAGAGCATGGCTGACGGCATATAAGTCCGTCATCATCATGTGTCAGGAATTCTTCATAGTCTCTAAACACTCAGTTCTAGTTTTCTGCCTGCAGTGGCCACCCGGCAGCGTTGTCAGGTGCAGAGAAGAAGCGTCAGTGCAGCGATCATTTCAAATGATACCTACTGTGTTATAATAACAATACTATGTTATAAAAAGATTTGTTTTTTACAAACTTAAAAAGTTCAATTAAAATTATTATGTGAGCCTATTTGTATAGCCTATATTACACATTATTATTACAAATACAAATTCCCATAAGAGGAGGTGTAATGTTGACATCATGACACTAAACGGATGCAGGCGTCGCAGCCGGGTCCAAGTGCAACTGCCAAGAAGACTGTTATTGACTCAATAAGTCTGATCGTCATCCTTTATCATATTCTTCTTCACAACGTATATAGCATGATTGCCTTCCTTTTATCAACTATAACTACATGCAAGTCAATAAGAACACATAAATTACATTTAATAATACAGTAAGCTTCTTGACCTCTCTGGATCGCCATATATTTTTAATTCGTTGTATAAACCTCCAGCCTAATGACATCGCTAGACATTATGATATCCTTTTTATTGTAAAATAAGTACTGTTAAAATGCATGTATTTATTATTAAGTGATGGGAATTAATACGCATCTTTTAAAGTTTATCAGTTGTCATTCCTTCGAGTCATCATAGATGTCGCCCAACTAGAATCTATCTAGAGAGTGCATTTTCCTGTCAAGTTTGTTTTTACTAGATGAAAAACTTTATATGAAAAGTATCATAGGCAGTTTACAACCTTATTTTGTGCATTGGCAGTATTTATAAATAAGATCCTAGGTCTTGTGTGGACCTAAAACCTGTAGCTCAGGGGTTGAAACCATGGGTTTGATCACAGGGATTGCACATTTTTAAAATGTAATGTAATTGTATGATGCAGGTATAAATCAGGGTTTATCACTTCGTCTGAGAAACAAACCCATCAGTGACCGAGATGTAAGAACACAAACTCCATGCGATCATTTGTGTTTCAAATAAAACTCTATCATAGAGAAAATCCTCTGGAGTGGACCTGCACCAGTCTGCCTGACTACAAATACCACCAACCAATCACAGAACAGAATGCGGTCACATGCTGATGAATCATACATGCTTACACTGTGTGTACATTACTTTGCATTACCTTGTTTTCATAATAGACAGAAAACACACAACAGAGGTGTAATTCTCTCTTTTTGTTTGTGTGTGTCCAGTAGAAACATATGAGTGTGTGTTTGTGTGTCACATTGAGCTGGAGTTTAAAGGAAGACCACACTTAATAGTATAACCCAATCTGCTCATTCTACATGGACATTCTGACGGCACATGGACGTGTATTGGATCAGTTTGACTTAAATCCTGTCTCATTCCACAGTGAGAACATGTTACAGTACAAACAGATACAAGATAACCTAAAAAATCGGTTCTTTTTCTACTCAATCTCTGCAGCGAGGAATAGAGAACTCAGCTGACTTTTCAATCAGTGCAAAATTTGCGTTTTCCTTAACGATAGAACTTTATTGGAAACACACATTATCTCATTTAGTTTGTTAAGCCTCAAGAAAGTGAGCATACTTCTGTACACATGTTGTTTGTTAGCCAGATAGATGTGCTGGGTGCCCTGCACGAGACCACCGTGCAGTAATAATGTCAATGTCAGTGCTCAGAGCGTACATGTATGATGATTTTGTCAAACAACTTACTTACTCAAGGACACTTTAGTCATTGTCTGATCGAACCAACAACCTGCTGCTTACAAGTCCAACTCTCTAACCACCAGAACACAACGGACCCCTGTCAAAATTACTAAGAATACTAAAAAGTCATTTTACAAATATTAAAGGAACGTACACTAGAGATTTATGAACTTTTGCTTAACTTTGTCCGCAAGATTCTTTAACGTGCTTCTTATATATTTTACATGGAAGCGCCTTTGGGAACACATGTGCTTGATCTCATGTAATAAACAAGAAGGCTTCATGTTCTCAGTGTGTTACAGTTATTTAACCATGTTTAACTGTTTCTACGCCTATTATCAGTCCGTTTCAATCCAAACTATGTTGACTGACATCAAGCATTCTAGACAAACTTGACATCTATGGTGTACAAGAATAACCGTACATCAGTGTTGTGTGTTTCTGAACAAAGTGTCTGTGTTACACGAATATTTAACATAGTGTGTACACACTTCAACACAACTCTACAAGAACATGTGCTTCGACTTTAAACTAAACGAGTTACATTTGTGTCAAATGTCTTCAGATGAAAGGAGAACACACAACAGATGTGTAGTGTATGTATCTATAAACATATATAAATATAAACATATACTAATATAAACATATATAAATATAAACATATATGAATATAAACATATATAAATATAAACATATATGAATATAAACATATATAAATATAAACATATATAAATATAAACATATATGAATATAAACATATATGAATATAAACATATATTAATATAAACATATATGAATATATATCATATATAAATATAAACATATATAAATATATATCATATATAAATATAAACATATATAAATATGAACATATATAAATATATATCATATATGAATATAAACATATATGAATATAAACATATATGAATATAAACATATATGAATATAAACATATATGAATATAAACATATATAAATATAAACATATATGAATATAAACATATATGAATATAAACATATATGAATATAAACATATATGAATATAAACATATATGAATATAAACATATATAAATATGAACATATATAAATATAAACATATATGAATATAAACATATATGAATATAAACATATATAAATATAAACATATATGAATATAAACATATATGAATATAAACATATATGAATATAAACATATATAAATATGAACATATATAAATATAAACATATATAAATATAAACATATATGAATATAAACATATATGAATATAAACATATATGAATATAAACATATATGAATATAAACATATATAAATATAAACATATATAAATATGAACATATATAAATATAAACATATATAAATATAAACATATATGAATATAAACATATATAAATATAAACATATATGAATATAAACATATATGAATATAAACATATATAAATATAAACATATATGAATATAAACATATATGAATATAAACATATATGAATATAAACATATATGAATATAAACATATATGAATATAAACATATATAAATATAAACATATATAAATATGAACATATATAAATATGAACATATATATGAATATAAACATATATGAATATAAACATATATATGAATATAAACATATATAAATATAAACATATATAAATATGAACATATATAAATATAAACATATATGAAAATAAACATATATAAATATAAACATATATGAAAATAAACATATATAAATATAAACATATATGAAAATAAACATATATAAATATAAACATATATAAATATATATTATGAGTCTCTTAAACACATCCATGTCATGTTTGTCGCATTGAGTGTGTGTGCGCATGCGCAGCAGATCACACCCATCTTCATTTACATCATATACATTTAAACACACACACACACACACACACACACTTATATATATGTGTGTGTGTGTGTACAATAACACATTAAAGGAATAATATCCCTATAAACACAAGACCAACCTTATATACTTGTCCATACGTGCCATTGCCGACCACTTCCACCAGCTCAAAGATGCCAGCGGGGTCCTGAAAACACAGAGCACAATTACACTTTTCTCTAAATATCTCCCTGTAAAATGTGCGCGCGAGTTCCTCGAGCTTCGAGGCTTTTCTGCAAACAAAGGCCAAATCTGACACACACACACACACACAGACACACACACACACACACACACACACACACACACACACACACACACACACACACACACACACACACACACACACACACACACACACACACACACACACACACACACACACACACACACACACACACACACACACACACACACACACACACACACACACACACACACTATAAACGTGTTGTTATTGTATAAAGATGTTCCACACTCACGCGCAGAGAGGCGAGGTCTATATCCACCAGACTCTTAGCGGGAGAATCGTTCGCCATTTTACTCGGATTATTGTCAAGAAAAGAGTCTGACTGTCTGTAATCCGTCACTTCAGATGTTTAATGTCACACACACGCGACGTTCTGCATCATTTATCACGAAATAATCCTCAGAGACAAGCGCGAGGCCCGACACTCAGATCTCTATTGTTCAGCACTGAGAGGGGAGGAGCCACAGCACTGAGAGGGGAGGAGCCACAGCACTGAGAGGGGAGGAGCCACAGCACTGAGAGGGGTCACAGCACTGAGAGGGGAGGAGCCACAGCACTGAGAGGGGAGGAGTCACATCACTGAGAGGGGTCACAGCACTGAGAGGGGAGGAGCCACAGCACTGAGAGGGGAGGAGTCACATCACTGAGAGGGGTCACAGCACTGAGAGGGGAGGAGCCACAGCACTGAGAGGGGAGGAGTCACAGCACTGAGAGGAGTCACAGCACTGAGAGGGGAGGAGCCACAGCACTGAGAGGAGTCACAGCACTGAGAGGGGTCACAGCACTGAGAGGGGAGGAGCCACAGCACTGAGAGGGGAGGAGTCACATCACTGAGAGGGGTCACAGCACTGAGAGGGGAGGAGCCACAGCACTGAGAGGGGAGGAGTCACATCACTGAGAGGGGTCACAGCACTGAGAGGGGAGGAGCCACAGCACTGAGAGGGGAGGAGTCACAGCACTGAGAGGAGTCACAGCACTGAGAGGGGAGGAGCCACAGCACTGAGAGGAGTCACAGCACTGAGAGGAGTCACAGCACTGAGAGGGGAGGAGCCACAGCACTGAGAGGAGTCACAGCACTGAGAGGGGAGGAGTCACAGCACTGAGAGGAGTCACAGCACTGAGAGGGGAGGAGCCACAGCACTGAGAGGAGTCACAGCACTGAGAGGAGTCACAGCACTGAGAGGGGAGGAGCCACAGCACTGAGAGGGGAGGAGTCACAGCACTGAGAGGAGTCACAGCACTGAGAGGGGAGGAGCCACAGCACTGAGAGGGGAGGAGTCACAGCACTGAGAGGGGAGGAGTCACAGCACTGAGAGGGGAGGAGTCACAGCACTGAGAGGGGAGGAGTCACATCACTGAGAGGGGAGGAGCCACAGCACTGAGAGGGGAGGAGCCACAGAACTGAGAGGGGAGGAGTCACAGCACTGAGAGGGGAGGAGTCACATCACTGAGAGGGGAGGAGCCACAGCACTGAGAGGGGAGGAGCCACAGAACTGAGAGGGGAGGAGTCACAGCACTGAGAGGGGAGGAGCCACAGCACTGAGAGGGGAGGAGCCACAGCACTGAGAGGGGTCACAGCACTGAGAGGGGAGGAGCCACAGCACTGAGAGGGGAGGAGTCACATCACTGAGAGGGGTCACAGCACTGAGAGGGGAGGAGCCACAGCACTGAGAGGGGAGGAGTCACATCACTGAGAGGGGTCACAGCACTGAGAGGGGAGGAGCCACAGCACTGAGAGGGGAGGAGTCACAGCACTGAGAGGGGTCACAGCACTGAGAGGGGAGGAGTCACAGCACTGAGAGGAGTCACAGCACTGAGAGGGGAGGAGTCACAGCACTGAGAGGAGTCACAGCACTGAGAGGGGAGGAGTCACAGCACTGAGAGGAGTCACAGCACTGAGAGGGGAGGAGCCACAGCACTGAGAGGGGAGGAGCCACAGCACTGAGAGGGGAGGAGTCACAGCACTGAGAGGAGTCACAGCACTGAGAGGAGTCACAGCACTGAGAGGGGAGGAGTCACAGCACTGAGAGGGGAGGAGTCACAGCACTGAGAGGGGAGGAGCCACAGCACTGAGAGGAGTCACAGCACTGAGAGGAGTCACAGCACTGAGAGGAGTCACAGCACTGAGAGGAGTCACAGCACTGAGAGGGGAGGAGTCACAGCACTGAGAGGGGAGGAGTCACAGCACTGAGAGGGGAGGAGCCACAGCACTGAGAGGAGCCACAGCACTGAGAGAAGTCACAGCACTGAGAGGGGAGGAGTCACAGCACTGAGAGGGGAGGAGTCACAGCACTGAGAGGGGAGGAGTCACAGCACTGAGAGGGGAGGAGTCACAGCACTGAGAGGGGAGGAGTCACAGCACTGAGAGGAGTCACAGCACTGAGAGGAGTCACAGCACTGAGAGGAGTCACAGCACTGAGAGGGGAGGAGCCACAGCACTGAGAGGAGTCACAGCACTGAGAGGAGTCACAGCACTGAGAGGAGTCACAGCACTGAGAGGAGTCACAGCACTGAGAGGAGCCACAGCACTGAGAGGAGTCACAGCACTGAGAGGGGAGGAGTCACAGCACTGAGAGGAGTCACAGCACTGAGAGGAGTCACAGCACTGAGAGGAGTCACAGCACTGAGAGTGGAGGAGTCACAGCACTGAGAGGAGTCACAGCACTGAGAGGGGAGGAGTCACAGCACTGAGAGGGGAGGAGTCACAGCACTGAGAGGGGAGGAGTCACAGCACTGAGAGGAGAGGAGTCACAGCACTGAGAGGAGCCACAGCACTGAGAGGAGTCACAGCACTGAGAGGAGCCACAGCACTGAGAGGAGTCACAGCACTGAGAGGAGTCACAGCACTGAGAGGAGTCACAGCACTGAGAGGGGAGGAGCCACAGCACTGAGAGGAGTCACAGCACTGAGAGGAGTCACAGCACTGAGAGGGGAGGAGTCACAGCACTGAGAGGAGTCACAGCACTGAGAGAAGTCACAGCACTGAGAGGGGAGGAGCCACAGCACTGAGAGGAGTCACAGCACTGAGAGAAGTCACAGCACTGAGAGGGGAGGAGCCACAGCACTGAGAGGAGTCACAGCACTGAGAGAAGTCACAGCACTGAGAGGGGAGGAGTCACAGCACTGAGAGGGGAGGAGTCACAGCACTGAGAGGGGAGGAGTCACAGCACTGAGAGGAGTCACAGCACTGAGAGTGGAGGAGTCACAGCACTGAGAGGAGTCACAGCACTGAGAGGGGAGGAGCCACAGCACTGAGAGGAGTCACAGCACTGAGAGGAGTCACAGCACTGAGAGGGGAGGAGCCACAGCACTGAGAGGAGTCACAGCACTGAGAGGAGCCACAGCACTGAGAGGAGTCACAGCACTGAGAGGAGCCACAGCACTGAGAGGAGTCACAGCACTGAGAGGGGAGGAGTCACAGCACTGAGAGGAGTCACAGCACTGAGAGGGGAGGAGTCACAGCACTGAGAGGAGTCACAGCACTGAGAGGAGTCACAGCACTGAGAGGGGAGGAGCCACAGCACTGAGAGGAGTCACAGCACTGAGAGGGGAGGAGCCACAGCACTGAGAGGAGTCACAGCACTGAGAGGGGAGGAGTCACAGCACTGAGAGGAGTCACAGCACTGAGAGGAGTCACAGCACTGAGAGGGGAGGAGCCACAGCACTGAGAGGAGTCACAGCACTGAGAGGAGTCACAGCACTGAGAGGAGTCACAGCACTGAGAGGAGTCACAGCACTGAGAGGAGTCACAGCACTGAGAGGGGAGGAGCCACAGCACTGAGAGGAGCCACAGCACTGAGAGGAGTCACAGCACTGAGAGGGGAGGAGCCACAGCACTGAGAGGAGTCACAGCACTGAGAGGAGTCACAGCACTGAGAGGGGAGGAGCCACAGCACTGAGAGGAGTCACAGCACTGAGAGGAGTCACAGCACTGAGAGGGGAGGAGCCACAGCACTGAGAGGAGTCACAGCACTGAGAGGGGAGGAGCCACAGCACTGAGAGGGGAGGAGCCACAGCACTGAGAGGAGTCACAGCACTGAGAGGGGAGGAGTCACAGCACTGAGAGGGGAGGAGTCACAGCACTGAGAGGAGTCACAGCACTGAGAGGAGTCACAGCACTGAGAGGGGAGGAGTCACAGCACTGAGAGGAGTCACAGCACTGAGAGGAGTCACAGCACTGAGAGGAGTCACAGCACTGAGAGGGGAGGAGTCACAGCACTGAGAGGAGTCACAGCACTGAGAGGAGTCACAGCACTGAGAGGAGTCACAGCACTGAGAGGGGAGGAGCCACAGCACTGAGAGGAGTCACAGCACTGAGAGGAGTCACAGCACTGAGAGGAGTCACAGCACTGAGAGGGGAGGAGTCACAGCACTGAGAGGAGTCACAGCACTGAGAGGGGTCACAGCACTGAGAGGGGAGGAGTCACAGCACTGAGAGGATTCACAGCACTGAGAGGGGAGGAGTCACAGCACTGAGAGGAGTCACAGCACTGAGAGGGGAGGAGTCACAGCACTGAGAGGAGTCACAGCACTGAGAGGGGAGGAGTCACAGCACTGAGAGGGGAGGAGTCACAGCACTGAGAGGAGTCACAGCACTGAGAGGGGAGGAGTCACAGCACTGATAGGAGTCACAGCACTGAGAGGAGTCACAGCACTGAGAGGGGAGGAGCCACAGCACTGAGAGGAGTCACAGCACTGAGAGGGGAGGAGTCACAGCACTGAGAGGGGAGGAGTCACAGCACTGAGAGGAGTCACAGCACTGAGAGGAGTCACAGCACTGAGAGGAGTCACAGCACTGAGAGGGGAGGAGTCACAGCACTGAGAGGATTCACAGCACTGAGAGGGGAGGAGTCACAGCACTGAGAGGAGTCACAGCACTGAGAGGAGTCACAGCACTGAGAGGGGAGGAGTCACAGCACTGAGAGGGGAGGAGTCACAGCACTGAGAGGAGTCACAGCACTGAGAGGGGAGGAGTCACAGCACTGAGAGGGGAGGAGTCACAGCACTGAGAGGGGAGGAGTCACAGCACTGAGAGGAGTCACAGCACTGAGAGGGGAGGAGCCACAGCACTGAGAGGGGAGGAGTCACAGCACTGAGAGGAGTCACAGCACTGAGAGGGGAGGAGTCACAGCACTGAGAGGAGTCACAGCACTGAGAGGGGAGGAGCCACAGCACTGAGAGGAGTCACAGCACTGAGAGGGGAGGAGCCACAGCACTGAGAGGGGAGGAGTCACAGCACTGAGAGGAGTCACAGCACTGAGAGGGGAGGAGCCACAGCACTGAGAGGAGTCACAGCACTGAGAGGAGTCACAGCACTGAGAGGGGAGGAGTCACAGCACTGAGAGGATTCACAGCACTGAGAGGGGAGGAGTCACAGCACTGAGAGGAGTCACAGCACTGAGAGGAGTCACAGCACTGAGAGGAGTCACAGCACTGAGAGGGGAGGAGTCACAGCACTGAGAGGAGTCACAGCACTGAGAGGAGTCACAGCACTGAGAGGAGTCACAGCACTGAGAGGAGTCACAGCACTGAGAGGGGAGGAGTCACAGCACTGAGAGGAGTCACAGCACTGAGAGGAGTCACAGCACTGAGAGGAGTCACAGCACTGAGAGGAGTCACAGCACTGAGAGGGGAGGAGTCACAGCACTGAGAGGATTCACAGCACTGAGAGGGGAGGAGTCACAGCACTGAGAGGGGAGGAGTCACAGCACTGAGAGGAGTCACAGCACTGAGAGGGGAGGAGTCACAGCACTGAGAGGAGTCACAGCACTGAGAGGAGTCACAGCACTGAGAGGAGTCACAGCACTGAGAGGAGTCACAGCACTGAGAGGGGAGGAGTCACAGCACTGAGAGGGGAGGAGCCACAGCACTGAGAGGGGAGGAGTCACAGCACTGAGAGGAGTCACAGCACTGAGAGGGGAGGAGTCACAGCACTGAGAGGAGTCACAGCACTGAGAGGGGAGGAGCCACAGCACTGAGAGGAGTCACAGCACTGAGAGGGGAGGAGCCACAGCACTGAGAGGGGAGGAGTCACAGCACTGAGAGGAGTCACAGCACTGAGAGGGGAGGAGCCACAGCACTGAGAGGAGTCACAGCACTGAGAGGAGTCACAGCACTGAGAGGGGAGGAGTCACAGCACTGAGAGGATTCACAGCACTGAGAGGGGAGGAGTCACAGCACTGAGAGGAGTCACAGCACTGAGAGGAGTCACAGCACTGAGAGGAGTCACAGCACTGAGAGGGGAGGAGTCACAGCACTGAGAGGAGTCACAGCACTGAGAGGAGTCACAGCACTGAGAGGAGTCACAGCACTGAGAGGAGTCACAGCACTGAGAGGGGAGGAGTCACAGCACTGAGAGGAGTCACAGCACTGAGAGGAGTCACAGCACTGAGAGGAGTCACAGCACTGAGAGGAGTCACAGCACTGAGAGGGGAGGAGTCACAGCACTGAGAGGATTCACAGCACTGAGAGGGGAGGAGTCACAGCACTGAGAGGGGAGGAGTCACAGCACTGAGAGGAGTCACAGCACTGAGAGGGGAGGAGTCACAGCACTGAGAGGAGTCACAGCACTGAGAGGAGTCACAGCACTGAGAGGAGTCACAGCACTGAGAGGAGTCACAGCACTGAGAGGGGAGGAGTCACAGCACTGAGAGGGGAGGAGTCACAGCACTGAGAGGAGTCACAGCACTGAGAGGAGTCACAGCACTGAGAGGGGAGGAGTCACAGCACTGAGAGGAGTCACAGCACTGAGAGGGGAGGAGTCACAGCACTGAGAGGGGAGGAGTCACAGCACTGAGAGGAGTCACAGCACTGAGAGGAGTCACAGCACTGAGAGGAGTCACAGCACTGAGAGGGGAGGAGCCACAGCACTGAGAGGAGTCACAGCACTGAGAGGGGAGGAGTCACAGCACTGAGAGGGGAGGAGTCACAGCACTGAGAGGAGTCACAGCACTGAGAGGAGTCACAGCACTGAGAGGGGAGGAGTCACAGCACTGAGAGGAGTCACAGCACTGAGAGGGGAGGAGTCACAGCACTGAGAGGAGTCACAGCACTGAGAGGAGTCACAGCACTGAGAGGAGAGGAGTCACAGCACTGAGAGGGGAGGAGTCACAGCACTGAGAGGAGTCACAGCACTGAGAGGAGTCACAGCACTGAGAGGAGAGGAGTCACAGCACTGAGAGGGGAGGAGTCACAGCACTGAGAGGGGAGGAGTCACAGCACTGAGAGGAGTCACAGCACTGAGAGGGGAGGAGCCACAGCACTGAGAGGAGTCACAGCACTGAGAGGAGTCACAGCACTGAGAGGGGAGGAGTCACAGCACTGAGAGTGGAGGAGTCACAGCACTGAGAGTGGAGGAGTCACAGCACTGAGAGGAGTCACAGCACTGAGAGGAGTCACAGCACTGAGAGGAGTCACAGCACTGAGAGTGGAGGAGTCACAGCACTGAGAGGAGTCACAGCACTGAGAGGGGAGGAGTCACAGCACTGAGAGTGGAGGAGTCACAGCACTGAGAGGAGTCACAGCACTGAGAGGAGTCACAGCACTGAGAGGAGTCACAGCACTGAGAGTGGAGGAGTCACAGCACTGAGAGGAGTCACAGCACTGAGAGGGGAGCAGCCACAGCACTGAGAGGAGTCACAGAACTGAGAGGGGAGGAGTCACAGCACTGAGAGGAGTCACAGCACTGAGAGGGGAGGAGCCACAGCACTGAGAGGAGTCACAGCACTGAGAGGAGTCACAGCACTGAGAGGGGAGGAGTCACAGCACTGAGAGGGGAGGAGTCACAGCACTGAGAGGGGTCACAGCACTGAGAGGGGAGGAGCCACAGCACTGAGAGGGGAGGAGTCACAGCACTGAGAGGAGTCACAGCACTGAGAGGGGAGGAGTCACAGCACTGAGAGGGGAGGAGTCACAGCACTGAGAGGGGTCACAGCACTGAGAGGGGAGGAGCCACAGCACTGAGAGGGGAGGAGTCACAGCACTGAGAGGAGTCACAGCACTGAGAGGGGAGGAGTCACAGCACTGAGAGGAGTCACAGCACTGAGAGGAGTCACAGCACTGAGAGGAGAGGAGTCACAGCACTGAGAGGGGAGGAGTCACAGCACTGAGAGGGGAGGAGTCACAGCACTGAGAGGAGTCACAGCACTGAGAGGGGAGGAGTCACAGCACTGAGAGGAGTCACAGCACTGAGAGGAGTCACAGCACTGAGAGGAGAGGAGTCACAGCACTGAGAGGGGAGGAGTCACAGCACTGAGAGGGGAGGAGTCACAGCACTGAGAGGGGAGGAGTCACATCACTGAGAGGGGAGGAGTCACAGCACTGAGAGGAGTCACAGCACTGAGAGGGGAGGAGCCACAGCACTGAGAGGAGTCACAGCACTGAGAGGAGTCACAGCACTGAGAGGGGAGGAGTCACAGCACTGAGAGTGGAGGAGTCACAGCACTGAGAGTGGAGGAGTCACAGCACTGAGAGGAGTCACAGCACTGAGAGGAGTCACAGCACTGAGAGGAGTCACAGCACTGAGAGTGGAGGAGTCACAGCACTGAGAGGAGTCACAGCACTGAGAGGGGAGGAGTCACAGCACTGAGAGTGGAGGAGTCACAGCACTGAGAGGAGTCACAGCACTGAGAGGGGAGGAGTCACAGCACTGAGAGGAGTCACAGCACTGAGAGGAGTCACAGCACTGAGAGGAGTCACAGCACTGAGAGGAGTCACAGCACTGAGAGGAGTCACAGCACTGAGAGGAGTCACAGCACTGAGAGGGGAAGAGTCACAGCACTGAGAGGAGTCACAGCACTGAGAGGGGAGGAGTCACAGCACTGAGAGGAGTCACAGCACTGAGAGGGGAGGAGTCACAGCACTGAGAGGGGAGGAGTCACAGCACTGAGAGGAGTCACGGCACTGAGAGGGGAGGAGTCACAGCACTGAGAGGAGTCACAGCACTGAGAGGGGAGGAGCCACTGCACTGAGAGGAGTCACAGCACTGAGAGGGGAGGAGTCACAGCACTGAGAGGGGAGGAGTCAGAAAAACTGAGGGGGGGTCAGAAAAACTGAGGGGGGGTCAGAAAAACTGAGGGGGGAGGAGTCACAAAAACTCAGGGGGGTCAGAGAAATTGAGGGGGGGGTCAGAAAAACTGAGGGGGGAGGAGTCACAAAAACTCAGGGGGGTCAGAGAAACTGAGGGGGGTCAGAAAAACTGAGAGGAGGAGGAGTCAGAAAAACTGAGAGGGGAGGAGTCACCAGCACTGAGAGGGGAGGAGTCAGAAAAAATGAGAGAGAAGCGCGAGAACCGACAAAGAGATGTCTATTGTTCACCAGCACTGAGAGGGGAGGAGTCACCAGCACTGAGAGGGGAGGAGTTAGAAAACCGGAGAGGGGGAGGAGTCAGAAAAACTGAGAGGGGAGGAGTCAGAAAAACTGAGAGGAAGTCAGAAAAACTGAGGGGGTAGGAGTCAGAAAAACTGAGGGGGGTCAGAAAAGCTGAGGCGGGAGGAGTCACAAAAACTCAGGGGGGTCAGAGAAACTGAGGGGGGGTCAGAAAAACTGATGGGGGGTAAGAAAAACTGAGGGGGGAGGCGTCACCAGCACTGAGGGTCAGAAAAACTGAGGGGGGCAGTCAGAAAAACTGAGGGGGGGGTCACAAAAACTGAGGGGAGGAGTCACAAAAACTGAGGGGGAGGAGTCACAAAAACTGAGGGGGGTCAGAAAAAATGAGGGGGGAGGAGTCGCCAGCACTGAGAGGGGAGGAGTCAGAAAAACTGAGGAGGAGTCACAAAAACTGAGGGGGGAGGAGTCAGAAAAACTGAGGAGTGGTTGGAACCTTGGGCACGAAGCCTCTCCGGGGGCTCTCACACCGTGAGGAACACCAAAACAAGAAGCGGCGCCACTGCAAGGTGTAAAGACACCGAGTGGTTGGGCCCTAGCCTGAGCGATTGAACCTCGGACCGCTGGTGGCAGTCCGCTCAGGAGCTCCTTGTCCCGTCCAGGAGCCAGACGTGGAGGTTCCACAGGTCTGGTCTGGGATGCCATGGCTTGCCCTTCCCCTGAGATAGAAGGTCCTTCATCAGGGGAATTTGCCAGGGGGAGTGATCGTCAGAACCAAGTGTGGTTGGGCCAGTGTGGGGCAACCAGGATAACTTGGTGCTCCTCTTCCCTTCCCTTGCACAGGACCCGTGCAATGAGGCTCACTGGGGGAAAGCGTACTTCCACTTGTCTCGTGGCCAGTCTTGCGCTAAGGCATCCGTGCCAAGGGGACCCTCGGTCAGGGAGAACCAAAGCGGGCAATGGGTGTTGTCTCGGGAGGCGAACAGGTCTACCTGTGCCTGGCGGAAGCGATCCCATATCGACCGGACTGCACTAGGATGGAGTCGCCAGCTTCCTGGCCGGATCTGCTGACAAGAGAGTGCCACGGCTGTCTCGTTCAGAGCCCCGGGGAGGTGCACAGCGTGCAGGGTCTTGATGACCCACTGACTCCATTTGAGGAGGCGTTGGGCGAGCAATGGCAGCGTCCGCGAGCGTACGGCAACTTGATGATTTATGTATGCTACAGCGGTGGTGCTGTCCGAGCGGACAAGTACGTGTTTGTTCCTCAGTAGAGGTAAGAACATCATGAGGGCCATGTGTACTGCAAATAGCTTCAAGGCATTGATATGCCAGCGTAGTCAGGGACCTGTACATCGACCCGAATCTACGTGCCCGTGACACACTGCGCCCCAGCCGACCAGGGAGGCGTCCGTCGTCACACGACGTGCCTCGAGACCTGCCCTAGCGGGACTTCCGCCCGCAGAAAAGTCACTGAGGACCATGGGGCGAGAAGAATCCGGCATCTCAACGTGATGTGAATCTGTCTGTTGCCAGTGTGCCATGCACTCCTCGGAACCCAACTCTGTAGCCAAAGCTGAAGTGGTCTCATATGCATCAACCCGAGGGGAATTATCCAGGCCGAGGATGCCATATGCCCCAGGAGCCTCTGAAGTGTCTTCAGCGGGACCACTGTGCTTGAGGCCTGAGCCAGACACGCCAGCAATTACCATGCGCGCTCTTCTGTGAGTTGTGCACACATAGTGACAGAGTCTAGCTCCATGCCGAGATAAGAGATGCTCTGCGTAGAGGAGAGTTGGCTCTTTTCCCGTTTGACCCTGAAGACCCAAACGGGCTAGGTGCCTAAGCACTAGGTCCCTGTGCATACAGACTACCTCTGGCGAGTGACCCAGAATGAGCCAGTCGTCGAGATACTTTAGTATCCGCACTCCTCTCTCCCTTAGGGGCACTATGGCGGCCTCCGAGATCTTCGTGAAGACCCGGGGGGACAGGGACAGCCCGAAGGGCAGGACTTTGTATTGATACGCTCACCCCTCGAACGCAAACCGTAGGAACGGCCGGT
The DNA here is from genome assembly GCA_033220385.1 of Triplophysa yarkandensis. Lineage (NCBI taxonomy): Eukaryota > Metazoa > Chordata > Actinopteri > Cypriniformes > Nemacheilidae > Triplophysa > Triplophysa yarkandensis. The sequence continues at coordinate 22,803,832 of CM065656.1, forward strand.
GTCGAGGCAGGATGGAGACGTAGAAGTACGCGTCCTCCACGTCTATTGCCACGAACCAATCCTGATATCCTGAAAGGCAATCTGTGCAGATATTTGTTCAGGGTGCGCAGATCTAGAATGGGGCGCGACCCTTCGCCTTTCTTGGGTACAATGAAGTACGGGCTGTAGAAACCCTTGAACATCTCGGTTGGTGGAACAGGCTCGATTGCATCTTTTGCCAGAAGGGTGGCAACCTCGTCCCGAAGAACGGACATGTCCCGACCTCGCACCGAGGTGAAAAGGACAGACCGGAACTTGGGCGGCCGTCTGGCAAACTGGATCGCATAACCGAGACGGATTGTCCTCTCGAGCCACCGTGACTGGGAACAAATCGGCATAACCACTGATCTGCTTCACTGTAGGGTGGTTCTGTGGCTGCCGGGTCTGGGGTCCTGCAAGGATTGTCCTGGGGGGACACGGGGACCCGAGATGCCTGCCGAATACCGCTGGCCAACGCACCATCCTGCGGAGGGCGCTGAGGGCTGCGGGATGCCGTTTCTGCCAGCCGTGCACCGTCTGGAAGAGGGTGAACACGGCGACTTTTGCCTGGGGGAGGATTTGGTCTTTCATTAACCACATAGGGTGGCCCTGAAAAGGGCCGTTGTGGTAGTGGAATGGGGCAGGAACCGTCCCAGATGTTATCCACTCCTCCAGGCTGGGTCCGTCAGGAGCGCTTCCTGGCACGTTTGCGAGGAGGCTGCTGACGGGTCCCCACCACCTGCTTCCTCGGGGCCGGCTTCCTAGTGGGCGCCGGCTGTAGAGGGGGGCACTCTAACCAAAGGCAGAACGGAGGAAGGGCGTGGCTGTTTGGGAGCAGAAGGAGTTTGGGGCCGGGGCTGACCTCGGCCAGCTGGGCCCCTACGGGGCAATAAATGTTGCATCACCTCCTTCTGCATCCACCCACTGCGGAGAACTGGTGGGTAAAGTCCTTCACAGTGTCTGCCAAAAGCCCCTCTTGCGCGATGGGTGCGTTGAGGAAGTGTGCTCTCTCGGCCTCACTCATCTGCGCAAGGTTCAACCAGAGGAGTCAGAAAAACTGACGGGGCCCCTTCAAGGAGGGAGTGCGTTACGGAGGCCACATCCTTCTGTAGGGAGGTTAATATGTGGGGATATGCCAATGCCTACACCCCTGGTGGAGTGAGCTCTGACTGTGAGCGGGCAGGGTAGGTTCTGGCATTGGTAAGCCATGGAAATCCTCCATAACAGATAAAAAGCTGCTCAGAGCTCCTGAAGCTCTGTGTAAGGTCTAGGTAAAAGCGCACGGCTTACCGGACACAGCACTGAAGGAGTTGGGTCTTTCTCCCCTGTGGGGAGCGCCTGCTGGCTGACTACCTGGTCCTGAAAGGGATTTGTAGGAACCTTGGGCAGGTATCCAGGCCGGGGTCTCAGGACGACGTGAGAGTAATTTAGTCTGAACTGTAGGCACTCGTTAGATGTGAAGGTGCCCTACCCTCTTGATAGAGGCGAGCTCTACTAGGAGTGCTGTCTTCATCGTGATACGAGGTAGGTCAGTCTCTACTAGGGGCTCAAAGGGGGTCTCGGAAAAGCCCACTAGGACCACGTCGAGATCCCAAGAGGGTATGGATCGTGGACATGGGGGATTAACCTGCCTCGCACTCCTGAGGAACCTGGTGACCGGGCTATGCTGTCCATGAGACTTACCTTCCACCAGCTGATGGTGTGCAGCAATAGCGGCAACATATACCCTGAGCATAGATGGTGAAAGGTTGCTCTTAAGTTTCTCTTGGAGAAAGGGCAGTACTGCACCGTGTGAGGAGCACTAGGACGAGAAGATGCGCCACTTCGTGTCGTACAAACGCCTCGTGGCTGTCGCTCTTGCCTGAACGATTGTATCCGCCTCTACCGGAGGTAACTCGTTCAGGATCTCCTCGTCCCGTCCAGGGACCAGACATGGAGATCCCAGAGGTCTGGACATGGTTGCCACACTGTAGCCTTCCCCTGAGAAAGAACATCCTTCCGCATGGGAATGGGCCAGGGGGGAGCTATCGCCAGAGGTATTAGCTCCGCGAACCAAGCCTGGTTGGGCCAGTATGGCGCAATTAACAGGACCTGGTGTACCTCGTCCCTGACCTTGCAAGGATCTTGCAAGAAGGCTCACTGGGGGAAAGGCGTACTTCCACTTTTCCCGGGGCCAGCTGTGCGCTAGGGCATCCGTGCCGAGGGGACCCTCCATCAAGGAGTACGACAGGGGGCAATGGGTGTTGTCTGGCGAGGTAAACAGGTCTATCTGTGCCTGGAAAAACTGGTCCCATATCAGCCGGATTGTCCCAGGATGGAGTCGCCATTCTCGCTCAGTCAGAAAAACTGAGGGGGTCAGAAAAACTGAGGAGGGGGAGGCGGACGAGTCAGAAAAACTGAGGGGGGAGAAGGTGGACGAGTAAAAAAATTGAGGGGGGAGCAGTCAGAAAAATTGAGGGGGGGAGGTGGACGAGTCAGAAAAACTGAGGGGGGAGCAGGTGGACGAGTAAAAAAACTGAGGGGGGAGCAGTCAGAAAAATTGAGGGGGGAGGAGGAGTCGCAAAAACTGAGGGGGGAAGAGGAGTCAGAAAAATTGAGGGGGGAGGAGTCATAAAAACTGAGGAGGGAGGAGGAGTCAGAAAAACTGAGGGGGAGCAGTCAGAAAAATATAAGGGGGAGGAGTCCGAAAAATTTAGGGGGGAGGAGAAAATTGAGAGGGGGCATGGACTAGTCAGAAAAACTGAGGGGGAGGAGGAGTCAGAAAATTGAGGCGGGAGGAGGAGTAAGAAAACAGAGGGGGTGGAGGAGGAGTCAGAAAAACTGAGGGGGGGAGCTGGAGGAGTCAGAAAAACTGAGGGGGGAGTAGTCAGAAAAATTGAGGGGGGGAGTAGTCAGAAAAATTGAGGGGGGAGGAGGAGTCGGAAAAACTGGGGGGGTCAGAAAAATTGAGGTGGGAGGAGTCAGAAAACTGAGGGGGGGAGGTGGACGAGTCAGAAAAACTGAGGGGGGAGCAGTCAGAAAAATTGAGGTGGGAGGAGGAGTCAGAAAAACTGAGGGGGGAGCAGTCAGAAAAATTGAGGGGGGAGGAGGAGTCAGAAAAACTGAGGGGGGAGGAGGAGTCAGAAAATTTGAGGCAGGAGGAGGAGTCAGAAAATTTGAGGCGGGAGGAGGAGACAGAAAAACTGAGGGGGGGAGCTGGAGGAATCAGAAAAACTGAGGGGGGAGGTGGAGGAGTCAGAACAACTGAGAGGGGGGTGAGAAAACTGAGGGGGGAGGTGGAGAAGTCATAAAAACTGAGGGGGGGAGTAGTCAGAAAAATTTAGGGGGGAGGAGGAGTCAGAAAATTGACTGACTCCTTGACTGACTGACATGCGCCTCGAAACCTGTCCGAGGGGTACTCCAGCTCATAAAAAGGTCCTTGAGGACCATGGGGCTAGGGTTCATGCAAACATGGTGACAGAGTCTAGTTCCATACCGAAATAAGAGATGCTCTGCGCTGGAGAGAGCTTGCTCTTCTCTCTGTTGACCTGTAAACCCAATTGACATAGGTGCTGAAGCACCATGTCCCTATGTGTACATACTAGATCTCGCGAGACAGTTTAGTACACGCACACCCTGCTCTCTGAGGGGGGATAGTGCGGCTTCCGCGACTTTGATAAAGACGCGGGGAGATAGGGACAGACCGAAGGGCAGGACCTTGTACTGGTAAGCCGACCCTTGAAGGCAAACCGTAGGAACGGTCGGTGCCGAGGAAGTATCGAGACTTGGAAGTACGCGTCCTTCAGGTCGATTGCCACGAACCAATCTCCGTGTCTGACAGACTCGAGGATGCGCTTCTGTGTTAGCATTCTGAATGGTAGTCTGTGAAGACACCTGTTCAGTAAACGCAGATCCAGAATTGGGGGCAGCCATCCACCTCTCTTGGGGATGATGAAGTACAGGCTGCAGAACCCGACGACATCTGGGCTATGGGAACGGGTTCGATCGCTTCTTTTGCCAAAAGAGTCGCCACCTCTGCCCGAAGGATGGCAGAATCTTTCCCTCGTACCGAGGTGTGAAGGATTCCTCAAAACTTGGGAGGATGTTTGGCGAACTCGATCGCATAGCTGAGACGGATCGTTCTGTCTAGCCACCGCCCGGTCTGCCGAGCATGGACCATGCGTGCAGTCGTTGGGCAAGCAGGACCAGAGGAACGATCTCCCTCACCACATCCATGGAACCTTCTTGGCCTCTCGCATTTGCGCAAGGTTAAGCCAGAGATGTCTCTCCTGGACCACCAAAGTGGACATCGTCCGACCCAGGGCACGCGCCATAACCTTAGTGGCCCCGTAGCCAGCGACCCAAAGGGAGCTGACGAAATGGTGGCTCGCTAGCCAAGGAAAGAAGCCACCCATGACCGCAATGTCTTGATCGACATCTGCTCACAGTGTGGGCAGTTCGGTCCCATGAACTCCGGCTCAGCATGCTGGAGACCCAAACAGGAAAGGCAAGCATCATAAGTGTCCCCATCTAAGACAAGTTAGCCACAACCAAGAGAGCAGCTGTGCGCCATGAGGCAACACGCTGCTAGAAATTGCTCTTTTATTGAAAAAGAGAAGACACTCTCTGTCTTCTGCTGAGACGCCCAGGGGAGCCGCTGAAGATGGACAATCCGCTGCAAAACGCCAGCAGGAAGGTGATCGCCAGAAGTCGATTCTTGCTTCAGACTCGAAGTCATCTGCCAGGTTCCGAAGAACAAAAGGTGATGAATGAGCACACCGTCTCCCCTTTTATACCCGTATGTCCGGGACAGGGCACGGCATGCAAATTTCATTCGTCAAATTTCATTGGCCTTTTAAGTATAGTCAGAGTCGATTGGTTCTCAAGAGCGAACCCCATACTGTCCTCTTCGACACAACGTCGAGAGACCGACAGAAAGGGAACTGAGGGGGGTAGGAGGAGTCATAAAAACTGAGGGGGGAGGAGGAGTCAGAAAAACTTAGGGGGGGAGGAGGAGTCAGAAAAACTGAGGGGGGAGGAGTCAGAAAAACTTAGGGGGGGAGGAGGAGTCAGAAAAACTGAGGGGGGAGCAGGAGTCAGAAAAACCGAGGGGGGAGGAGGAGTCAGAAAAACTTAGGGAGGGAGGAGGAGTCAGAAAAACTGAGGGGGGAGGAGGAGTCAGAAAAAGTGAGGGGGGGTCAGAAAAAGTGAGGGGGGGTTCTTTGGCAGAGGAGAGGAGTGTATCACACAGTGCTGTCAGCAACTGGAATATATTTCATAAAATGTTTTTGGTTTTAATAAGAAATACATAAATGTGTATAACACAAACATGACGACAGACGAGTATAAATATATTTTTATGGCATATAATTTAATTCTCTTATAAATATGACAGGGTGCAAAAGTAATAATATATAAATATATATGTATATATCATGGACGGATATATATATATATATATATATATATATATATATATATATATATATACCAAATCATGAACGCTTCTAGAATATTCAGCATAGGACCATTTCCACTGTGAGAGATAAATCCAGAAATCACATTGTATGATCTTTTAACAATTTAATTTAACTGGGTACAGAGGCCTTTGTTAACATTTACAGAGGTCAAACTGTTCCTGTAGTTCTTCACCAGGTTTCACACACTGCAAGAGATTTTGGTTCACTTGTCCATTCAGATCTTTTCTAGATCTGTCAGGTTTCAGCTCCTTCCAATGATTGGCCACTCCAGAACCTTGCTATGCTTCTTACAGATTCACTCCTTGGTTTTCTTGGCTGTGTGCTTTGGGTCATTGTCATGTTGGAAGACTCAGCTACGACCCATCTTTAATGCTCTGACTGAGGGAAGGAGGTTTTTGCCCAATACAGGACTTTATCCCATGCCTCCCCGGATCATAGAAATGGTCCCTGTAAAACTTTAGACGGGCCTTGACATGGGCTGACTTAGGAAGGGAAACCTTCTGTGTGATGCATGATTTTTAAACCATGATGTCTTAATGTATTACTGACTGTAGCCTTGGAAACGGTGATCCCAGCTCGTTAGTTCTGGGCGGATTCTTCACCATTCTTAGCCATATTGATTGTGAAGGTCTACAATTCTGTCTCTTGTGTCTTTTGTCAGAGGAGAAATTCATTATTGCTTTATAATAATTATTATATTAATATTTTAATATTATTATTTTATTTTTATTTTTATAAATGAACGGAAACAGGGACACAACGAATGATTTGTGAATCAAGATTTCTGAAATCTTGAGTTTTTAATGTGTATCTCCATTGTGTGTGTGAGTGTGTTTGGGTGTGTTTGTGCAAGAATACAAAAACTGTGTTCCTGGAGCAAAATATTTTAGTTTATGAAGATAATCTTGGTGAAGGCGGTCGCATCTTTTCCCTTTACCTTCCTTATCTCTCCTAATGGCTTGCCATGTCCTGTTTTTCTATTTCTGACAGTCTCTTTGCCCTGCTCTCGAAACAGAAAAGGAATTACGGATTTCTAAACGTAATTGACACCCTCATGAGTTCGGGGAACCCAATTGTCCTGTAGGAACATTTGCAGCTGGATTCATGATGGATGGGTGGGAGAAGTGGCGCATCATGTGCCTGGCGACTCTGTCCCTGCCTGGAAGTTGTTGATATTTATCTCTTCAGAACTTTGGTAACAGGGATTCTGGTAATTGGATTAGGTGTGGCCTTGTGGTATCTACGACTGTAAAAAGCGTTCAATGCTCCATGCCCCTGCAAGTTAACCGGCTGGATTGAAACAGTGGTGGGCAGAGCTGTTAGTACTCAGACTGTGGTTATGGACCTCAAACTGGAAAACATTGTGGAGCAAGTAGCGACTATGAAACTAGCAGATATTGTTCTAAAATTTGAGAGATTGGTTTGTTTCGGCCTTCTTACAGACGGCCTTGACCCAGGCTGTTGCTGAATACAAACAACCTCCCTGAGAACAAGATAACGAGATGCTCTCATTTCCTCTCCCCATTCCAAGAACACCTGCTGTGGACGTGATTCCCAGGCCTCATAGGCTCGCTGACACACACATGTACGCACGCACACATACACGCACACACACACGCACGCACGCACGCACGCACGTACACAGCTGCAGATAGACAAACACTTTCACTTCTTGTATCTTAGGCCTTTGCGTACTTTTCACCGCTGGTGTGGGCAGGCGGGTCTGAGACCATCGGTTTTTAGCTGCAGGATCTGATGGCTGTTGCCTACATATACTGTACGTTGTAATTAGGCTGCATGATCATTTTGGTGGCTTTGCAGCTGATTTGAATAAAATATACAAGGCCAGACGGTAGAGCGTCAAGCAGCATTCGTCTCATGACACTCTCTCCTGAAATCTGCCTGATAAGTAAGTGACCAAAAATGTACTTGACAAAGTTATTTACAAATAAATTGTATACCTGTTGTATATGCTTCTTTTGTAAACCTCATTTGTATGTTGCTTTGGATAAAAGCGTCAGCTTAAAAACCAAATGTAAATGTAAATTGTAAAAAAAAATCTGACTATGTGATTTCCAGATTTTTCTTTTTAGATTCTGTCTAACACAGAAATCATGAAAGGGTCTAGAATTTTCATCATAGGAGCATTTCCTCTAAGTAGGAGAACTGCCAAATACTTATTGACCTCACTGTATATATATATATGTTTATATAGTGGTGTAACTTTATTTCTGGGTGGTGCAATAAAATACGCTTTGTGTGAAATCCATAAAATGTGCATTTAAGCAAAAATATATTTGAGGTATTATTTCAGCTAATTTATGGGGTTAAACTCAAAGATTGTATTTTATTAACTTTTAAAACCTTTGAAAAGTATCTTAATCCAGTATAAGGTGCTTTGGATAAAGGTGTCTTCCTAATACATAAAAGTATCATTTATCTCCATAATACAATTCTCTTAATAACGTATTGCTTATCAAATAAATTCATGTTTTTACCATGCTGTTATTCTGTACCTGTAAATGATTTACTTACACCATCAGTGGATGGTGTCATCCCAAAAAGAAATTACAACATCATTTACTTTGTTTGTATTATCTGTTTATCCTTACACAAAAAATAGTTTAGGCCACCCTTAGCTTCACATACTTTGGTTGGCTAACTGGGACAAGAATTATTGCACTTATGTATGTCAAGGTCACCTTTATTTATATAGAGCTTTAAACAAAATATATTACGTCAAAGCTGCAAAACAACATTGATCAGTGAAACAGTGTGTCCATAATCCAAGATGATAGTTAGATTAGATTAGATTCAACCATTTTATTGTCACTGCACATGTAAGGTACAAGGCAATGAAATGCAGTTAACATCTAACCAGAGGTACAGAATATATATGTTATATTTACATGTTTGTTGTTGGTGGTTCAGTGCCTTGGTGTTAAGGGGTGTCAGAGGGCAAAGTTCAGAGAGGGGACAGCTGTAGGGTGAAAGCTGTTGTAATCTTGTGGTCCATGTCCAGAGGCTCCTGAAGCACCTCCCGGAGGCCAGGATGTTAAACAGTCCGTGGTCAGGGTGAGAGGAGTCCTTGAGAATGCTGTGAGCTCTTTGAAGACAGTGTGTCCTCTGGATGTCCTCAATAGCAGGAAGTGTTGTCCCTCTGCCGTGCTTTGCGGTCAGCCACTGAGCAGTTCCCAAGCCAGGCTGTGATACAGCTGGTCAGGATGCTTTCGATCTCACACCTGTAGAAGTTCAACAAGATGGCTGAAGACGGCTGACTCTTCTTAAGTGTCCGAAGGAAGTAGAGGCGCTGGTGAGCTTTTTTGACCAGGCTGTAGGGGTAAGTGTTTCAGGACAGGTCCTCCGAGATGGTTGTTTCCACGAACCTGAAACTGGTGACACGTTCAACAGTCATCCCATTAATTTGGATGGGGTCATGCATGCTTCCTTTCTTCTTCCTGAAGTCCAATATGACTTCCTTGAACTTAGTGGTGTTCAGTGGTGTTGCAAGCTCCATCATTAAGTTTGCAGACAACACCAAGGTGATTGGCCTCATCAGTGACAATGATGAGACTGCCTACAGGGAAGGGGTAAAGCATCAAGCCACATGGTGCGCTGACAATAACTTGCTTCTGAACACGTCTAAGACCAAGGAGCTCATTGTGGACTTCAAAGAAGAAGAAAGCATTAACGGGATGGTTGTTGAGCGTGTCTCCAGCTTCAAGTTCCTGGGAACCACCATCTCGGAGGAGACTGAAGAAGAAGCAGCTGTCTACAGCCATACTGGAGAACTTCTACAGGTATGTGATCGAGAGCATTCTGACCAGATGTATCACAGCCTGGTATGGGAACTGCTCAGTGGCTGACCGCAAAGCGCTGCAGAAGGTGATGCCCAAAAACTGCCCAACACATCACAAGGACAACACTTCCTGCTATTGCGGACATCCAGAGGAAAAGAGGTCGTAGTCGAGTTTGCAGGATCCTCAAGGACTCGTCTCACCCTGACCGTAGACTGTTTAACCTCTTGGCTTCAGGAGCCTCTGGACAAGGACAACAAGATTAAGGGACAGCTTTTTCCCTAAAGCTGTCTCCTTACTGAACTCTGCCCTCTAACATCCCTCAACTTGTTCAAGGAACCAAAAAGGACCCATGTAACACCTCTCTTCATAAAACTGCATTGGCTTCCTGTAGCAGCTCGCATTGAATTTAAATGTCTTCTCATTGCCTACAAGACCACCACCGGTTCAGCACCCACTTACCTTAACTCACTAATGCAAAGATATAGACCCTCAAGATCTCTGCACTCCGCAAATGAGCTGAGACTTGTGGTACCAGCTCAAAAGGGTAAGAAATCTCTCTCTGGAACGTTCTCTGCTTCAGTTCCTCGATGGTGGAACGATCTGCCTCTGGCCTCACGCTTGTCAGACTCGGTCTCTATCTTCAAAAAACACCTAAAAACTCATCTTTTCCTGCTACACCTAACTCACTAACTCACTACTTTTCTAACTACTCACTCTATCAAAAAAAAAAAAAGAAAGAAAAAAATTATATATATACTTTTTGTAACTTCGCTCTCTGTGTTACTTGGTAGAATTGTTGTAGCACTTGTTCACCTATTGTTGTATCGGCTATTTACCGCTTCATTGTCCTGACTATTGTAAGTCGCTTTGGATAAAAGCGTCTGCTAAATGACTAAATGTAAATGTAAACTCCCCAACCACTCACACACAGACTCCTCCCATCTTCAACACTACACCTGCTTATTGCTTATTGTTATGAATATTTTAAATAAATCAGTTGTTACATGCACAACTGTCTGTTCACTCTGTAACACTGGACAATCCATCTGCACACTGTAATATTCCAAATGCACTTTACCATCCACTACAATACTGTAAATTATGTTCATAGTTCTGTCTTTAGTGCACATACACTTTACATAATGTATAGGATGTTCATAGCACACCTGCCTGTATATCTGCTTCATATTTTAACCTGTAAATCTGTCCATAATGCTTATCTATACTATCTATTCTGTATAATTATCGCACATATTACATATATTCTGTATTTACTGCTTATTGCACTTCTGGTAAGATGCTAACTGCATTTCGTTCTCTTGTACCTTACATGTGCAGTGACAATAAAGTTCCAATCTAATCTAATCTAAATCTTTCTAATGCCCACAAAGTGTTGAAGTCTATGCAAAAGAAATTTGTGGTAAATAATGTCAGAGGCAGCACTAAGATCCAATAGAATTAACAGATATACAACCACGGTCGGATGAAAGGAGCAGGTCATTTGTAGCTCTAAGGAGAGGTGTCTCGATGCAATATGTTTTTTTTTCTAAAAAGGAGTATAATTGTGAGGATACCATCTTTTCTATTAGCTTTGATAAGAAAGGGAGATTTGAGATTGGCCTATAATTAACTTGATCTTTGTGGTCAAGTTGTGTTTTTTATGAGAGGCTTAATAGCAGCCAGTTTGAAGGATTTGGGGACATGAGGAGTTAATAATAGTCAGAATGCTTTATTATGCTTTAATGCTTGTTGCATAGATTGCTATTGTTCCTTATTTTTAAGTCACTTGACATAAAAGCGTCTGGTACTTGACTGAATCTAATCTTACATTTACGTGTACTGTCTGAGAACTTAGAAAATCACTGCACTCTTTGTAAACATGGTGAAATGCAATTCGCCAAATGTTTATTTGAAGGAAGTGCAAAAAACTTAAATAGTTGTCAATGTTTTTAGACCAGTATGAGAAAATGCACAGAAAGGGTAACTAAACTATGTGAACAGAGTAAAGTGTAATGGGAGACTTAACACAAGATGCATGTGCAGAAATCAAGAAACATTAGCGTCAAAAACATCTTTGCAAATGTAACATGTAAATGCTAAGAAAAAAAAGTTCCTTACTGAATCAAACTATAACCAAACTTCATAGAGTCTCCGTGCCATAAATGTATTGATACATGAACATCAAAACAAGTACGAAAATAAAACCAAAGTTGCCATGCATGTGTAAACAGGGGTTAGAAACTGAAAAAACTCTGCGAATGGTCACAGTATGCAAAAGATTGATGCAGAAAAGATTACAATTGTCCACAGTCTATAATAGTTATCTTTTTCCTGGGTTTGCCAACCTTTGTACCCAGTTCTCCCATTTGTTTCACCACATCCATACCATCTTTGACAAAGCCAAAGGCAACATGCTTAAAGTCTAAGTGCTCTGCTTTTTTCAGAGTGATGAAGAACTGAGAACTGTTAGTATCTCTTCCAGAATTGGCCATAGACAGAAGCCCGGGCCCCGTGTGTTTTATGTCAAAGTTTTCATCTTCAAACTTAACACCGTAAATGGATTTTCCTCCCGTTCCATCGTGTTTGGTAATATCACCCCCCTAAAAAAACAAAAACAAACAGACAATTTTGATCACAAACACACTTTTCATCAATATGTAGAGACATAAAAAAGTGACAGTGTAATTGTTACCTGACACATGAAGTCAGGAATGATCCTGTGGAAAACTGAGTCACGGTAACCAAAGCCCATTTCACCGGTGCACAGAGCTCTGAAGTTTTCAGAGGTTTTAGGAACAATGTGAGCAAAAAGCTCTATTGTGATACGTCCTATTGACTCGCCATCTACGGCGATGCTGAAGAACACCACTGGGTTGGTCTCTCTTGAAAGTCCTTCAGCTACGGACATCTGAAGGGAGTCCGTCTGCGACATGCGATTTTGGCAGTCCGTAAATGTCTTTCTGAAGCTCACCGCCAGCTCTGGAGTCTTGAATTTGGCTGCTAGCTGTTCTACTTTAGCATCTCCCTCTGTTTGTGAGGAGTATAAATACATGTATGACTTAAGTTGGTAAATGAGACCCAGGAACAGGTGAAAGTTTTTTCTTACCTGCGTGGTCAGTAGCCGTCCACACCAGAGCACTGTTGGAGGTGTTCATGGGCTTCATCTCAATGTTCTTGGTAATGACATGGTTCGCACACACCTTAAGGACCTGATCCCGTCTCATAAGAACACGGTAGGACCTTTTTACTGGATGGAAGAGGATCTTAAGGTCTCCCACTCCACGTTCTTTCCACTGGCTGAGATCACGGTCCCAGCGGAAAAGTTTGGTTCTCCCTTTAAACAGAATCTCCTCATCCTCTTCACCAGACTTCACCTCTACCTAGAGGAAACAAAAGAAATAATCTGAACATCGATTCATCTCTATTACAGTTGGAACACTTAAAAAATGCTTGTCAGGTGTGTGACAGTAGAAGTTCTTCATATTGTAACAAATAAAACCTTTACCATGGCATAATCACAACAATGTAGTACATTATAAGATCACTGATTTATGTTCAGTCTAAAACGCAGTTCATAGTACCACACACATATGTTAACAATATGCATGTTCTTATGCAAACCTTTGGCATGGTTAAGATGCAAACCATCAGTCTGCTGCTGTAGATGTGTGTTCAACAGCTGCCAACCTGATCACCGGCTTTTTCAGCCAAGCAACTGACCAGACACTCTCAACAGAATTGCTTCCCTTAGCACAAGTCAGCTGTAAGTGTGTTTACACCGACGCTCTTGATGCGATTATAAGAAGATTTATTGGGCAGTCATGGCCTGGTGGTTCGAGTCTTGGACTCGTGATCCGAAGGTTGCTGGTTCGAGACTCGAACCAGCAGGAATACCACGACTGAGGTGAGTCCCTTGAGCAAGGCAACGTCCCCTCCACTGCTCCCCCGGCGCCGCGGCATGGCTGCCCACTGCTCCGGGTGTGTGTTCACAGTGTGTGTTTGTGTGTTCACTTACTGTGTGTGTACTAGATGGGTTAAATGCAGAGCACAAATTCCAAGTATGGAACACCATACTTGGCAAAACGTCACTTCACTTCACTACAGTGTGTGCCATGACCTTCACCTAAGATTTTGTCCTCATGTAAAAGTTATTCTTTGGTTATATAAGGGTGAATAAGCTTGTAATGACAGGGAACAAAATAGTATGACCATAGGTGGCACACAACGATTTATCAATGACAATCTGTCTGGGTCGTAGATGATGTAGTCTTTTGTCAATAATTAGTCTTGTTGGTGAGTCTACAAAGAACTCAATGTCAACAGTCTCATACAGAAACAACACAAATGTGACGATAGCATAATGTTGCATAGTTTTCCATCCATTACTATGTTCATCTCGACACAAAATAACTATAAAATATGTCTTCATATTTGTGTTCTGCATTTGGCACAAAATATATTAAAAATAGCCATTAACACATGCCTACTCTATCTGAGATCATTATTTCTGTTCTGTATAAAAGCAAATAATCAGACTAATAAAACATTCTTGTAAACACGATTAAAGGGGTTTTCTAATGTCATGTGAACATGATACTATGATTAAATCTGTTTTGATTATTGGAAACGATAATAAATGTATTCAAATGTTTCCGGACAGCAAGACTGAAATTTTTCTTGGGTGAAGGTAGATGCTCCTATATTTGTACTTTCAGATGGGCATCGCATTTTAAGGAACTAAGATTAGCTGATGTGCCGAAGCATTTTATTTGAAGAAAGCCTGAATGAGTATTTAGTAGTTATCAGTATCAGGAGGAAGACCTAAAGACAAAGTAATTTTATTGTTTCCCAGTTTTTGTGGGTTATTTTATGTAACTTTCGAACTTTGTATGTACATAATTAAGCAGACTGGCTTAATAAACAGATTTCCCATTATAAATAAGCATTATTAAAAAATTATTAATAAAAAATATTTAATGTTTACATTAGTGGTGTGCATAAATGATTTTTTTTAATCTAGATTAATCTCACTGTAAATTTGGAATTAATCTGGATTAAAATGGTTAATTTGAATTCCTATTGAAGGCATTCAGAATATGTGTGCTAAACAGATAATGAGCAAAAGTGAGTCATTACTCAAGGTGCAAACAACCTTGTGCTGCGTGTGCCACACGCGTGTAGTTTGACGCTTGAACATCTAAGTTCATTCGCGTCCAACACGTCATTCGCGCAGGAAGGAGGGGCTTCAGTCAGGGGAACTTATCAACTTTTCAGAGGAAAAGTCATTTTATTGTAAAATAAAGCGATTTAACTTAATGTGATGGCTTTATTTATAGTCTCAATATGTATATAAAGCTCAAATTGAGTAAAGATAATTTTTTTTTCTTCACTAAATTTCTTCCAGTAAATGTCACTTTTATTCCTGTCTATGTTAAGGTATAATAAAAGTATAATGTGGATTTATAAAGCTCTGTGTTTCCACATACATCCCTGATGACTGATGAAAAAATTTTTTAACTCATGCGATTCGCGTCCAACGCACCGCAGGAAATTTATTCGCGTCTCTGTATTGACTTAACATGTGAATCACTCGCGCCTGACGCTCTATTCACGTCTGGTATGAACGCGGCATTAAGTCTTGTCGAGGTTTCCATTGGGAAGTTTCTTAAAAATAAACCCGGTGGCTTCACAGGTGCATCATGTTAGCACGTCACGTGTGAGGACGTCATTTCACAGTAGGTATACACACAGGTTAGAAGACTCGCTCTCGCCCCCACCTTTGTAATTCGGTTACGTATACATTAATTAATATAAGTAGTGGTGGGCCGTTATCGGCGTTAACGTGAGACTCTTAATGCGAGACTCTTAACGTGAGACTCTTAACGCGGGATAGAAAAATTATCGCTGTTAATCTCTTCTTAAAGTTGGTTTGGGAGCTGCGTCTATTCTACACAAGCTATGATGACCTTTAACCTTTGATCTTTAAGCGCGGATGTATACCGAGCCGAATTACAAAGTACAATTTGTAAAATTACAAATTACAACTTATAACTCAGTGTTTCTCAAACTATGGGCCGCGGACCGGCAGAGTTCTGCTCTGCTCCTGCAGCATCAACGTCATATCCTGTCTGGTACACCAAATAAAACACTTAGAATCAATTAACGTTTATCCTTTATTCCTCTTCGACATACATCCTTATATAGCAGATCAACAACAACCCTCCACAGCCTCGAACTTCATAATAAGAGTCCTCTTTTTGTTTCGATAAACGGGCATGAGAAATACTAAATAACATTCAGCATAGAGGTGTAATGTGCATTAACACTTTATAATATCTTAAACTTAACACTGTCTCTGTCACATGGCCCCGCCCCCTTGGCTTAACCTGTTTCAACATTCTGTGTTAATCCTTCCTGTCTGCATGTGTTTTATTCTCTATATAACTCATTCATTCACACAGAGAGAGATCCAGTGTTTTTCACACTCAGTTGTGTGTTCACACCAGACGCGGATTGACACTACACGCGTTTGAGGCTTGAACATTTAAGTTCATTCGCTTCATTCGCGCAGGGGGAGGGGCTTCTGTCAGGGGAGGGGCTTCTGTCAGGGGGAGGGGCTTCTGTCAGGGGGTTGGCTTCTGTCAGGGGGAGGGGCTTCTGTCAGGGGGAGGGGCTTCTGTTAGGTGAACTCATCAACTTGTCAGAGGAAGTCATTTATTGTAAAATAAAGCGATTAAAGTTAATGTGACGGCTTTATTTATAGTCTCAATATGTTTATAGAGTTTAAATTGAGTGAAGAGAATTTTTTTTCTTTATTAAATTTCTTCCAGTAAATGTCCCTTTTATTCCTGTCATTGTTAAAGTATAATAAAAATATAATAAAAGTATAATGTGTATTTATAAAGCTCTGTATTTCCACATAAAGCCCTGATGAGTTTATCCTCCATGTTGGATGTGACGCATTGGACGCGTTTGAGGCAAATTGTAGACGCTAATGAACTTATAAACTTATATCCAAGCGTCAAACTACACGCGTCCGGTGTGAACGCGGCATAAGGTTGTTTGCACCTTGTGTGATAACTTACTTTTGGTCATTATTTGGGTAGCACACATATTCTGAATGCCTTCCACAGAATTCAAATTAACCGTTTTAATCTAGATAAAAAAAATGTATCTATGCCCACCTCTAATATATATATATATATATAGGAAGATTTTAAAGCTGTGTGAAATACCTCTGGTAATGAAACTATGGGCTCAAAGTGAATGTCATCATTTTTAGGTGCCTCTTCATCACTGTTCTCTTCTTCTCCATCATTTTGTGCTTCTTTCTGCTCTCTTTCAAACAATGCTGCTCCTGCATTCGCCCAGCTAAAATCTGAATCTACAGAAAGAAACAATAGATTCAGATACTACACAATATTGCTAAATTCCAATCTTAGCATAACAACCAAATTTCTTTACTGGTTGCTTGGTAAACTAATGCAGGGAAATACTGAACAAGAATGAACATCTGCCACACATCAGGATTATAAGGTTTGTTCTTCACACTATCTCTACTGCTTTCCCTTTGGGGTTCACTGTCATGTTTTTTGGTTTAATACTTAGAATCCTCCTTGATATCAGCAATGTACTCAAGCCGTGTACTCAAATCTCACCTTTTTTACAAAAAGTAAATTCGCCTGAACTTTTAGCCAAGTCTGCAAATGAAAACCCAGCCACAGATGCAAAGCTAAATGGAGTCGCTGTTGGTCACAGAAGAGAAACACAAGTCACATTCATGTATTTATCTGCTAAACACACAAGGTTTCAGACATTATAGTACACTCACCTGTGTTCTCTTCAGCGTTGCTCTTGCTGGAGAGGTCAATGGGATGCCCGGCATCAGTCTTCTCTGATTTAAGATCAGCAGCATGACATAAAGAGCTTTGTTTGACCTGTAGAGAAAGACAAAAAAATCAACATGAGCTATACAGTGGGTTTAAATGCACTAGGCAACATTATTGAAGGATGATTGAATGTGACCTGAATGTGTTTTAATTTATTGATCTCAGTAATGAAGTCGTCTTGTTTATCGGCCTCAGGATCAGAATCACTGCTCAGTCCACACAGATATGTGGGAGGCAGCTGGAGACGTCGAGCTCTCTCCTCCTCTTCTGGTGTTGCTTTCTTCTCCCACACTAGTAAACACTCAGAGTCTATAACAACAAAAAGCACATTCTTTGTCATGCTATTCAAATGATAAAGGCAGAATACTAAACATAGGATTTTATGAAACATTGCATCAGAAGATTTGTTACATCTGTAGAGCTGACTTGAATATTTAACATTAAATGTTTACAGCTTTCCGTTTGTTTTTAAAACTAATACAATGACAAACTGACATAATCATGGCGAAAATAACAGAAAAACAAGCTCTGTGTTGTCCGTACAAGTGAAAATACAGCATAATTTATACCAAACAATGACGTTTTTGAAGACGGGGTCAAATAGTAGCCGGCATAAAAAGTAAAAGGGGCAATCATGCTTAATAAATGCGGCAAACATGTCTGCAGACTGGAACCATGTTGACCTATCTAAGAAAGACACCTTAACAAAGACAGAACGTCCTTCTCTCTTCTAGCATCATTTCAGCAGTTACAGGAGATAACCGCTGAAATGATGCATCTGCGTCTGACATTATCCCTTTACTTGCAGAACTAAAGCAAAAGTCTTTCAAACAAAGATGATGAAACATACGATGAGCGAAAACAACTAAAAGTGCCATCGCAGAGGCTGTCAACACACGTCCTGAAGTCATGAAGGCCCCATCTGCACCAGCGATAACCTACTTGACTATGGATGAACAAGCAAGGCTGTTTTCCTGACATGGCAATTAAGCAAGTGCGCTATTTCTAGGGATAAATTAAATTAATACATTTTATTAATATTTTGTAACACTTTTTATTTCCATTTCTAAACAAATAATTTAACATCAACAATGAAAAATACATCTAAACTAAAAAGCATTTATTACTCTAAGTTCCACTCAACTTTATCCATAAATTTCAACTCTCTTGACATTAGTTAATGCACTTATGCTAAAATGTACTAATAAAAAAGTAGAATAACAAATGTATTGCTTATCGTTCATAAACGTTAATGCGTTAAATTAGGTAAATGTAACCTTGTAAATCTTTAGGCTTATATACCTAAGGAACAGGAGGAATTCACCACAATTATCACAATATCTACAGCAACAAACTGCTTATCATATCCTATACCCACTAAATTATTACAAGTTGCCATAGCACCCATTTATAATATTACTAACTCTTCACTACCATATGCCATTTCCTTGTGTATCATGTTGTTCCTATTTTTCCCTTTGCTACCTTTCCGACCTGTCTTCCCCCTAATGTGATGTGTTTGTGGTCGGAGGGGTTTTATTTTGCGGCATGTAACAGTGTTGTGGCAAATAAAGCTACATTCCAATTCCAATTTATGGGCTGAAACACCTGATGATTCTTATACCTTTCTTTTTAGAAACTACTTCATCCCATAAGAAGGTTAAAATGTATTATAATATTAAAGTTGTGGTCTGGTGGTTAGAGAGTTGATCTTGTAATCAGAAGATTGTTGAATCTCAGTGTCAGCAGATAATAACTGAAGTGTTCTTGAGTAAGACATCTTACATCTGTTTACTCTACAGTGATAATGGACAACTGTATAACACTTGTACGTCACTTAAAGAGCATCTGCCAAATCAATAAATGAAAATGTTAATGTATTTCCACCATCATCGACCAAAACATCAGAAACTGCTTATATGTTTTGTACCTCAATTTATGACAAGGGCTTACCTTAAAGTCAATGTAAAACCAAATTATTCAAAAATAATGTTCATGTGGGATAGTGTATCGAATTCTGAAAATTAAAGTAATGCAGCTAAATTTAAAATATAGTTAAGCACCACTATGGTTGTGTTTTTAAGCTATGTACGCGCACAAGCGAAATATTATATTAACCATTTACTAAAAAACGTCCTTTCCATCCAGTGAGCTGAAGGGAACAAAACCGTTACATGCTGATATATATATATATATATATATTGACACATTTTTCTGATCCAGCATTTTTTTTCACTATACAAAAACGTGCTGGAAATAAAGGATGGAAACATATTGGGGCTATAAGTTGAGGAGTGTGCATCACGGTACCAGAAACAGAAGCTGTAAGTGAACACACAGTAAGTGAACACACAGTAAGTGAACGCGCGCACACACACACACACACACACACACACACACACACACGCACGCACAGTAAGTGAACTCACACCCGGCACGTGCACGTACACACACACACACACACACACACACACACACACACACACACACACACACACACACACACACACACACACACACACACGCACGCACATACACACACACAGTAAGTGAACTCACACCCGGCACGTGCACGTACACACACACACGCACGCACACACACACACACACAGTAAGTGAATACACACACACACACTCACGCACAGTAAGTGAATACACACCTGCGCACACACACACCTGCGCACGCATGCACGCGCACACACACACCCGCGCACACACACAAACCCACACCCGCGCGCACACACACCTGCGCGCACACACACCCACTGCTCAAGAGTCTCATCTCAGTCATAGTATTGAAGGTGGAGGAGTGCTGGTTATTAACTTTTTCCACCTTCAATTCACGCTGATACTTACTATCAAACTAGCAACATTTGGATTGTGAGTCCAACACTTAAACTACCAGGCCCCGACTGCCAATTAAATATGTATTTATTTTATATTTCTAATAAAATCATACAAATCTCTCTTGTGAATAGAATGGATTACCGGTTTACACTGACGAAAAATGTTGGTTCTTCTGTTTATATCATTAAGTTTTTAGTGCAGATGCATGACATTTTAAGGATATGTCCAGGATATTCTAATCTGATTGGTTAATTTGTTTATTTTCAGATAACAAACTGTGGGTGATGGTTTGAAAATTAACCGAAGTAAGCATTCCAAAGCCAAAGTCCCAAATTAGGGAAAGGAGCTACTGCAGGTAACGGCCTGTGCCAATCTAGAACCCCGAGAGACACTAGGGACACATAAACTCTGGCATCGGCCTCAACAGCTTTAATATCTACAGATAATCAATTAATCTAGCTTTTTTTCATCAATTGTTTTCAGGTCAGATTAAATAATGTCAAAAACCCTTCTATAAATGAAGTACATTTCTTACAGATTTAAACACACCTAAATAAACACACACCAGAAAGTCTCAAGGGTAAATTAAATGAGCAGACAAAAACTGCTGGTATTGTTTTCTTCATAGCATAGTTTACTCTTATGTCTTTTATGCCCTTTATGTTCATTGATCATTAGTTTTAAGAGACCTTTTTTCAGATATGGTGACCCACACCCAAAATGTGACCTCTGCGTTTTACCCATCCAGTGAGTCGTGAACACACACAACCGGAGCAGCAGGCAGCTATCACAGCAGCGCCCGGGTGGCAAACAGAGGTTGGGTGCCTTGCTCAAGGGCACTTCAGTCGTTGCCTGCCGGGAATGGAACCAGCAACCTTGTGATCATGTGTTGATTCTTGAACCACTAGGCCACGACTGCCATCACAACCAAATATCAACCATAAATGTAATGCTGTTTATTTAGTTTCTATGTTAGACGCACATAAAAGTTTGATTACCCTATGCCCTGTATGTTGTTGCTACTGCCACACCTATTGTGTGTTTATGCTGGACAGATGGGACTCTAATCTCTTCTTTTTTGTTCAGCATCATTGGCTTTGAGGAGTCTGCTTAACTGGTTGGTCATCCAGAATTTCTGGAATGTAAAATCCCAGGTCATTTCATCCACAGGCAAACACCCTGTAAATGTTTCCAGCTCCTTATGTTCAAACATGTCCCAGTCTATCTGTCTAAAGCAGTTCTGCAGTCTGGAGAGTGCATTGTCAGGCCCGGTCGTTACAGATTGCTCCACAAGCTTTGGGTAGCAGGAGCGAAAGATGTTCTGACGGGCTTTAATTAATTGGATTTAACAGCAAATCCCCAGACATCATCTTTAAACTGTTGTCTAGAACAGAAACCGTTTACATCTGAAACTTGACATCTGTTAACTGAACTGATCTCATCGCATATATTGTAAAATTGTTATTAATCTCAACTAACTTGTTATAATCATCACTCAAACATCATGTGACACACAGTCATGATGTGTGTTATATGCTGAACGCTTGCTCAATCCCATCATAAGAGTACAACAATTGTAAAAGTTTCTTTATTTGTATAGTCTTGTCATGTTACTTACCTAGGTCAGACACTCCTTCAGCTCCATCAGGATAAAGTTTCCCTCTCAGACTCCTCACTGCACTTTCAAACGTTTCATCTGTACAGAGGTGATTCACATCACATTTAGATAAAAAAACCCAGCTCAAGACGATAAACATCATGTTGAAAACAAAAAAGTAGTGCTTAATCTAACCCCTGTTTGTGAAACCGTCCCCGAGTGTTTGCACAACATCTGTGATATCAGTTTTATTACAGAAGCTTGCAACATCTTAATAATTTAAAAACATTTCATAAATATACAGTTTATGTATTATGGTTAGAATACACTACACACCCTTTTCTGTCTGGATGATTCTTATTTGTGCCAGTCTGCACATAACAGTCAGTGTGTACTGATTTTAAAACAGAATTTTCTATAAATAGAACGTTTAAGTCAAGTCTACTGTCTTGAAGTGAGGCAAACAATCTATTAGATGATTTTATTGTGATATATCCACAAATATGTAACAGAAATCTAAAACTCAATGCTCTAATACTCATGTCCTATAGCATCAATACTCTGTCCCTCTTAGGACCCTAATGTCACGCCAGTTTTTTGCTACATGGCACTAAAACAGTGTCCAATATAGATATGTTTTATTCAAGTATCATCAAGTATTTATTCAAATTCATTTTATTTTATTTTTTAAGAAAAGCTTAACTCAAGTAAACCAAAGATTCCTAAAGCAGCCCACATGTGCACGCACACACACAATGATCAAAATCAAGCCAAATGAAACTGAAAAAATAGACGGTTCGTGAATAAGGAATTCCATCGGCACTTCATTCATGAGCCCCAAGCAAATGCTTAGATACGATACAAATGTGCCGGCCTAATAAAATATAAATACAAGCTTTTTACCATCATCTTCACCATCACTGACATATCCTGGCAGATTTTTGTAGCAGAAGAAGGTCGGAGGAAGCTGGAGTGTGGCAGCCAGCTGAGCCTGCTCGTCTGTAGGTTTTAGTTCAAATACAATCTCAACATCATCGCAAACGCTCGGAGGAGAAACTACAAGGGAAAAGAAGAACAAACTGAAGTTCATGAAAACATCACCACAAACATTTAAAGAAGAAACTTCAGAAGAAACAAACAAACAGCAGTTTCATCTGAGTGTAAAGCCTGTAGAGTTCTCTTAACACTTCACATGAGCAGTAAATCCACAGCCATGCAAACACTTATGTTAACATTAATCCTCACTGATTCTGACATGTCCAGTGAACACTGTGTGCTTTTTTTGTTTTTTTTAAGATTACAGATTTGACTCAAGCAGCACAATAAAGAGCATCAAAGCATCATAAACATGACGTATTACAGAGCTGCACGATTCTGGATAAAATGTAAATCACGATTTTTTTCGCATAAAATCAAGATCAGGATTTTCGAACATTTCTCAAAAACTAATGATAAACACCCCCTGAAGATTAGGTTATCAAGTGAGATGGCAATAACATATGACAACATAATATTCTTGGCATCGATCAAATGTAAAGTATATTATTAATAAAAAGAGCATGTAATATGTAAACATATAAAATAATTATGTTGCTTTCAATGACGTTTGTTATGACTTTTTGCAGGTAATTGGAAATTAACTAAGAAATAAAACCTTGTACACAAACGCCGTCCTCTGCTTTGACCAGTCAATCTTAGCTTGAGCTCTGGTGTGTGGGACGGTAAAGTTAAAAGTGGATGACCTATAACTCAATCACCGTTGGGTTACTTCAAGTAACTGTTTTCAACAATGCTGATATTTGAGGTGATTTGGCAGATTGGGGTGTTCCCATTGGTGCAGACACAACTGCTAAACATTACTTTCAGTATATAGTTTCCTGAGTATAGCTATCATCTGGTTTGAATCTGAAAAAAGCCTTCAGGATCCTCCTTTCGGCACTTAAACCATGTCAGGGTTCCAGACAGAAGTATCTGTGTCCTGCACATTGGTCTTCCTTTATACATTCTCTTTAATGTCTGTCTCCGCTGTACCAATGGCGCTAACAAATGCACAGGCTTGTGCAATACTCGATTGTCAAGATATCATCGCGGCTGCTGTAAGTGATTGAGTGTTATCAAACCATTTGCCGAGACTGTCTTTCTCTCCTTGAAAATATTAGTAGCCGAGTACTTGAAAATAGTTCTTGGACCCATTGACTACCATAGTGGGAAAAAGATTTGTATCAAACGAACAAACTATGATATGAACGTTTTGGGGTACTCTTCACCACCATTGTCATTTTTCCTCTTGTGGTAGTCAATCGGAACTGTTTGGTTATAAGCAATACTCCAAATATCTTTATCTGTGTTTATTAAAACAGAAAAAAAATCACAGATATGAAGCAACTAGAAAGTGAGTGATATATGACAATTTCATTTACACATTTACTTGTACATTTATTCATTGGCAGATGCTTTTACCCAAAGTGTCTCAAAAGTATTGTACAGTGGACTGGTATAACTGCAAACAGACGGGGGTGAGTAACCTTACTCAAAAACACTTCAGTCATTGTCTGCTGAAACGGAATTTCTAACAAGCAACTTTGCTCTTGCAAGTTAATACAGCAAGGAAAATTCCATGGCAATAAAGCTCTTTTGATTCAGATTTCTGGGTGAACTATTACTTTTATGTATAAGAAAAACAAAACACTTAACAGTGAATATTAAATATGTCAGACCAAGGGCCCATGACAATAAGAATCTTATTTTATCTGTCTGATGAGAACATGTATTGAATAAATGAAAACACACTTTACATTTCCAGTTTTGAAAAACCTCTAACAACAGAAAACCTTTCAAAAACAGATTGCTGTTCCTTCACATTCACTAAACTTTGAGTCGGAACCTAAACAAACAATATAAGGTTAGGATATCATGCAAACACGTCAACTAGTCGGGATTAATGTTAAGATCCGGAGACATGCCAGCCAATCACGAAAAACCTGAAATACCTTCAGCTTCAAACTGTGTGACTGATGTGGAGCTCCAAAACGCCATTGGATTATGTTTGAAAAGTCTAAAATCCAAACCTAAAAGATAATTGTGTTTGTGTTAAAGATACCGTAAAGATGTGTTTTGAATAGTAAGAGACTTACAAGATGAAAATGCTTTGGGACTGCGGGATCATAACCTTAATGATAAATGTGATTCTAACAGTGGGTCTGATTTCTATGAACATTTTAATTCAAGAAAATTATTCCTCTAAAGCTTTCATTTTTTTAAGAATGAAAAAAACATTTTCATACAAAGTCCGATGCACATTTTTTTATTGGGTCAAAGGGAATCTGAGAATGGAATAATTCGATTTGTCAGAGTTTTCTCTGTTTAGCGTCAGTAAATAATAAAGCTTCTCTGTAGGCTCTGCTTTTTCTAAAATGATAGGTAGAACCTCATCTGAATTAAAATACCGACAATAACTTCATACGAATGTCTAAACATACATTCTTTATTGCCCTGGTTATAGGGCAAAAACTCTGACGATAAAAGTGACTTTAACTTTATAAGCAGTTTCTGTGAGTTAAGTTGTCAGTAAGAAAGTGATTTTGGCTGATTAAAGGTGTGCCCCTACATTTTCTGCTTGCGCTCTTCAGATTTTTTGCTCCCAGTAGTAAAAGTTAGTTAGCCAAGAACCTTGCTCTTGAAATGCATATGAACTTCTGACATGCGCCGATTAATCAAAAATCTAAAATATCCAGAAAAAAAGTTGAACTCAAACTCATAAACATAGAATGTGCTCTGTGACCTCGTTAAAATTAATTGGAGTGATTGACAATTTATCAAATTATCCATGAGCCAATTCATACAAAATGATGTTGTGAGATACAGATTGATTTTTTATTTTGTGTGCACGTGGACACTATAGGCCCTATTACAGGGAATCTATAGATTTTTTTAAAAAGTGACTTTTAACACCCTAAGGTCCTTCATGTGCTACAACCTTTAGGTGTGCTGAAGTTGAGACTTTTGTCCTACATGGTTGACATTATCTGTAGGTGTGTGCAGAAGATTTTTATACAAATAATATTGATTAAATGTTTACTCTTAATTACACCAAAAATGAAAGTCTAAACTGACACATATGATAAATGAAACCAAAGTTTATAAACTCAACAAAAGATACTTGTTATTTTTAATGAAAATAGGCTACAAAAATAAAAAACAGAGAAATATTTTAAACCAAGAAATGAAACCTTTTTAACAAAGCTAACCTCCACTTTGACCTGCCAATCACCAGACTTGCATCAATTGTCCAAATGAACTTTTTTCTACAAAAATGCCAATTACAGGTGGGTCGGCAAGTAATGTAATAAGTGGATACATATGTACACACATGACCCCATGATCTCAATTATTGTTAATTTATTAAGAGTAAACTCTAATAAAAACAAAACCAATCCATCATCATTTAATTGTTAACAGCACTACTCAGTTTGCCAGTATATTGTAGGGCTAGGTGATAAAATGTTAAAATTGATTTCTCATACAACTTTATCAATAACAATATCATTGTTTCTCATTCCTTGATGACACCATAGTCTTTTTTGTTGCACTTATACTTAAAATAGAAGTATAAAAAAGGGACATTTGACACAGTTTCTGTGGTTGAAGACAGGCAGCGCATTAACACAAAAGAGCTGTGGCCATTAAGCACACCCCTGACTTTTATAATGATGATCTTTCTGCGCTATATTCACAAATCCCTTATTTGACCACAAGAGCACTTCGTTTACTTTTTAACTCTCTAAAGTTTAAATAACTTACATTTTTCAGTGTCTATATGCATGTGTACTTACCAAATTCAAGAACCCACATTAAACGCATGGGCCAGTTTTTCATTTCTGCAACTGCGAACTGCCTACTACCTGTAGTTCCTTCTTCTGATAACCAAAGTTTGTTAAATAACCCTAACCCTAACCAAAGTCATTAAAATAATAAAAGCATATAAAGAAACCCAGCTTTCACATGTTATTACAATCTGAAATATGTTCAATTTCACCATGTGATGGGTTTTCCCAGAATGCATCTTACCATTTTAATCAAATTCAAGCATTAAATGTGGTTTTGTTCATGGCGTATAGCAACGATACACAATATAATGGATTTTCTTAAGCGTGGTAAATGTTGAATAAAGTTTTGACAGTGCCCGGAAATACATGTGCCACACAAAATATTTCTATGGACGTTAATAAATAAAGTTGTTTGATATCCGATACAAGGGAAGGGATACAGGCCTTTAAATAAAGATGTCTGTTCTAATATAGAATACTTTACATCCCTCGATTCTCTCAAAACATACAGGATTACAAGCATTTGCATTTAAAAAAAATGCTAAAACCTTTTTCGGGGTGCATGCCCCAGAACCCTTTGAAAAATTCACAGAGCCAACTCAAAACTCAAAAGACTTGGTGGGAAACATAAGTTTGGTTGTCTAAACAGTTTGAGTGCGGTCCCTGGTTTAAGTCAACATACCGAACATTTGGATCCACAGACATTAACAGACTTCTCTTGCAGGGCCCTAGACTAACTTTTTGCACAGGTTGCACTGATTCGCCAAGATTTTTTTCTTAGGTGCACCAGCACAAAGGTTAGGTGCGCCCAAATTTTCAACCGCATCACATTTAACACAACAGTTTTACAAGTTCAAATTTTTTATATATTTATTTGGTGTTTTTTAAATCGCTGTCCATACAGGCAATATTGACTTCTAAACGATTAACTAACAATCTGGTCAAAATAAAGTTCTGTATTTGAAGCAACATTCTACAAGAAAGTAACTTACTGAAAAAGTGTTGGTTCATAAGTTGCTTTACTGAGCAGAAATTGGAACTTTAAAAATCTCAAGATAAATTAACAAAAAAAAATCTAAATTAAGAGTTTTAAGGGCTTTAATTAAGTGTTTTTAGAAGTTGACACCCCCTTTGCAGCCCAATTTAACAGCACCACCATCAGCACCGAAAGCAATGATTTTCTCCAGCCAGTTACTGCACTGGTGTGCAAGAGCAGCAAATGCTTTCTTTGAGGCTTAAAATATACTAATATAACAATTAAAAATGATAATACCATTTACCACCCAGATGAAGAGTTTATAATGAAGTCTATTAATATATTTTTATATTTTAATTTTAAGTATACGAATATTATGTGTAATGCGTTAACGAGACGATAGGCATATTTTTGAAATAGGCTCCATGCAATGACATGGCTTACTTTGAGCATGAGCATGCTCGATTTAAATGTGTCCAAAAAGTATATTCACAGGTCTTCCTCTCCGCAAGATACGACCGTACAAAATGAGGCCATACTTAGTAGCGATATATTGATCACAAATGCCATGTACACACTGATCGCAGTTTTCACAAACGTGTTTTTTTTTTCAAATTATCTGCGATGACTCCTATAAATTGGGCGCACGCAACATCTTTGCTATACGTCAGGTTTATGTTCAAGCCTTTTCTCTTCATAAGAATTATTTCGGACTTTAATTTAGTGAAGGGAAGTTGTTCTTTTGCAATATTGTAGGCAACATTAAACTTAATTGTCTTGTCGGCCTCGTCCGATGATCTGTTTGCTGCTGCCTGCCGCTGAAAGACAGCGGGGAGAGGGCACACTTGAGCAGTGGATTTAATGCGGCATGTTTTGTGTTTTATAGATGCATTGTGCCTTTCCTGCGTTTCAGGACGGATTTTCGGGCAGATCAGGCACCAACTTAACATTCTTAACAAAAAAGCTGCAATCCGTTCTTTTCATCTTCTCTTATAATCCACAGCTACATCCACCGTTTACCTGACGGGCTTCTCACCTCTCTCTGTCTAACTGCATTACACAAACGTAGAGGAATATCTGGACCACGGCCAATCAGAGGAGGAGCCGATCCGCCCTCTACTATCTATGATTGGTTTAGACCACGATATGGGCCTAATGTGTGTCTGTTGTTGAACAACATGGAGACTTTAAGGGTCACAGAGTTAAATTTTTTGCCCCTCGAACGACTGGTTGCAGAGACAGTAATGTACATTTAAAAAATATTTTTACATAATGGGCTCCCTTTAAATCTATTAAAAAGTTAAAATGTTATCTAAACAAGTTTAAGTCGTAGTGGAGGTGAGACAATAAGACCTACCTCTTGCTGGTACATTGAATGGAGTTGCAAGCTGACAGCTTGCTGTCTGCATGAAGGGTTTTGGCTTAATTGTATCGGGAGACTTTTCTGTTGATGATAAAGGGCTCCCAAAGATCTTTTCTACGGAGTGTGTTCCAAAGACAAACTTAGGAGGAGACATCACAGTTTTGATGTTCTGAAGACTATGGTCTGCACCAGGTGTCCTTTCCAGTTTTGTGTCGGTTTCATCAGACGGTCCACTACGTTCTTTAGTGATTTCTTCCAGGACAGCAACTGCAGCCTCGCCGCAGAGTGTGGGTTTATCCGTGGCCAGTATTCCAGAAGAAACCTGGGAAAGATGACTTAATTTTTGCTGGGCGTCTTTTGCTTCTTCAAAGATTTGTTTGAAAGCAGCAGCAGTCTCCTGCAGTTTAAAGCGAACTGCTAATTGTTCAATGTTGCCCTTCCCTTCAGCAAAATCAAATGCACTCCAGATCCATGCTTTATCACTTCCCTTCATTGGTTCCAGTTTCATATTTGAACTTATCCAATGATTTGCACACAGTTTGAGAACCTGGTCCCGTCTCATGACGAGTCTAACGCGCTTGGTTTCATAATGTTGTAGTATTTTAAGATCTCCTATACCTCTTTCCTTCCACTGACAGAGTTCTTTATCGTAGCGGAATAACTTTGCTCTGTGGCTGAAAACCACCAGCTCGTTTTCCTCCCCTGTCGAGACTTCTACAATGTCTGGCAATGGCACAACAGGCTCGAAGTACTGCCCATCTCGCTCTTCCTCCTGCGACACCTCTTGCTCGTCATCTGTGCCGACCGAGCCCTGGCTCTGGTTCAACTTAGATGGAGACTTTGAGGGACTGAGAATAGGCTGAAAACTGAAATTAAATCCAGCAGATGATTCCCCAAAACGAAACAGATTTTTTGGTGGTGGATCTGGTTGCAGAGGACAAGCGTACGCAGAGGTGTTAGCACTGTCATCAAGTGCCTCCTTCTGTAAATCATAGTTATCCCACTCTAAAGTGGGTACGGTGCTTTCAGTGTCGGGTTTTGCCGCCTTTTCAGAGGCATCTCTATGCGACACATTTCTTTCCTCATCCTTGGTCTGATAGGTCAAGAAGGATTTAAGGTCTTTGAGACCTGTTTTCATTTCTTCAGCTTTCTGTATAAGATGGGCCGTTCTGTTCGAGCTGACAAGCTTGTGAGGGGTCTGCAGAGGTATATCCAAAAGGAGCTGTTGACATTCCACAAACCTCACCTTAAACTCTTCGGCAAGCTCTGGTGTTTTAAATTTTGCAGCAAGTTGCTCCAACTTTGCATCGCCATCTGAGAAGTCATTTGCTAGCCACATCCAGGCCCGATCTGACCCAGATAGCGGCTTTAAGTTCATTGTGGTTGTGATCCAGTGGTTAGCACATACCTTCAACACCTGCTCTCTTCTCATTAGAACCCGGAGTTTACCGTTTTGATTATTTTTCAGCAATTTAAGGTTGCCAACCCCTCTTTCTTTCCACTGACTAGAATCTGTATCAAATCTAAAGAGCTTGACACGTTGTGTATACAAGATTTTCTCTTCCTCCTCCCCGGTAACAAGGTCAACCTTCTCAGGCATCTGAACAACTGGTTCAAACTGTATATCATCAATCTCCTCCGTTTTATACATTTCTTCATCCTCTTGATCAGCTGAGGTGTCTGCCTTTTGGCTTGGCAGAAATGAAGTAAATAGTTGTTCTCCAGCCCTTGCAAAGCCTTTAAAATTAGGATCGTTGTGCCCAAACTGAAAGGTACCCTGTGAGCACTTTGCCAAGTCTGCAAAACTAAAAGAGTCCGACTTGCCTGTGATAAGAGGATTGTCCCTTTCACTGATATTGTCGGCAGATGGAACAGAAGCAACAGTCTCTTTCTCCTTGTGCTGTACTGCCAAATTTCTGAGGAGTTGAGATGCAGGGTCATTTTGTAAATGACTGTCTGACGACTTTGCCTCAGACTCGCCAGTCCCAAACTTGAATTTGCCATCAGATATCGGCATAGAAAATGAAAAGTTTGAACTGCTTGAGCACTTATCTACCTCAGTAGTAGAAGGCTGAAATTTAAAGCTTTCTGAAGTTGTTTTATCTCTACTCAAACCAAACTGAAAGGATGGGCCTAATTTGAATCCATCATTAATTCCAGTTGCAACAGGCTGGTCAGAAGAAATGGCAAAACCATTGCTTGAGGGTGGAGTGGAGGTCTTGCTTTTTAGATTTGGGGTCTGGCATGAGACACAGAGGCTGGATGTACCCTTATTTCGTACCAGGCAAGTGTCGCAATCCCATTCCCCTACCTTTTTACCAAACATGGCAGCTAAATCACCCTGAGATGTTGATATATTTTTTCCAGTGGTACAGCTGGCGTTGCAAGATACGCATTTAGTTACCGAGGCTTCATTCCTTACCAAGCAGACATCGCAGTCCCACTGACCCTCTTTCTTGACAAATTTAAATCCGAATCCGGAGCCAGAAGCAAGGGATTTTGGATTCATGGTCCCTTTAATGGCTTGCGATGAATCAGCCTGATCTGAAGGTTTATCAATCACAAAGCTTGCAGGTTTTGAAACGGCATCACTTAAGCCAAATTTAAAAGGATTAGTAATCTGAGACCCAAATGAGCTTACGTCACTGGTTGTACTCTTAAGAGAATCAGCAGGAAGTCCAAAGGTAAAGACTTTAGCAGAATCTTTTCCTCCCTCTTGAGGTTTATGACTCACAGCAGATGGACCCGCACTGTTGCATGCGACACATGTTGCAGAAGTGGGAGAGTTTCTTATACAACATACATCACAATCCCATTCGCCTTCTTTTTTGGAAAAGCGGGTTTTGAGGTCCATATCTTTCTTTAAGACTGGTGCTATGGGTTTTTCGCATTCTTTCTCCACGTTTGGGCTTTTATGTTCTGAAGTCTGCATCAAAAACTTCTGGGCCTCTTCAAATTTTACTTTAAACAGTGCTGCCTCATCTGCCGTTTTGAAACGTATGGCCAACTGTTCGGTCTTTGGCATTTCATCTGCATAGTCTATGGCATACCACACCCAGGACTTGTCAGATCCAGCGTTTGGTTTTAAGGCCATATCGGCGGTGATGTAATGATTAGCACAGATTTTAAGAACTTGCTCCCTCCTCATCAACAGACGAACCTTTGCAGATGTTTTGTGTTTTAGAATTTTGATGCTGCCTATGCCCCTCTCTTTCCATTCTTTGGTCTCAGACTCAAATCGGAAAAGTTTCGCTCTGTTACAGAACATCTCTTCCTCCTCCTCCTCACCTGTTTTCACATCGACTTTATCAGGTAGGGGAACAATGGGTTCAAAATGAGGTCCATCCTCATCCTCTTCTACATGGGTGCTTTCATTATCACTTTCAATGTTTTTTGTTTCTCGTGTCTCCATATTTCCAAGTATTGGTTGAATTTCACTTGTAAAGTTGAATGTTTGCTCAGTGTTGCCAAGCACATTTGTTTTGCTCTGAGCAGCATCCTTAAATGAAAATCCTGTGGCATTTTTACCAAAGGTGAAAACTCCGCTCTGGCTAGACGGCTGGTTTTGAGTCTGATGTTTCGCTTCAGGCAATCCTTCAGTTTTGGAGGACATATCTGATGTCAGAAGGCCTAAAAGACTTTCACTGTTCTTCATTTGGGTAGATGAAAAGGTGAAATCGCCATCATTAGACTTGAAGTTAGAGTTAAACTTGAACACGGCTGTTGCCGATGTTGTTGGGGCAGCAACTACGCCACCAAAGTTTGGAACCTTGGGAGTCTCGCCAGATAACTGCTGTGCTAAGCTCATCTTGGGGTCTGTCATCTTGGTTTCACTGCTCCTCGCTACCTGAGTGGATGTAACAACACCTGGTTTGGTAAAATATCCAGGCTCAGGCAACGATGGATTGGTTGCAGGCTGAGGAACATTGTGAGCATAATATTCTTCGGAATATGGTGAGAGTAAGGATGTAGCTGGTGACTCGAATCTAATTGGAGCACTAAACACCTGCTCTTGGGGATATATGCATGCGGGTGTTGACTGTAGAGGGGGCGTGTGCACTGATTGTTGATAGGAATACACATGTTGCTGTGGAGGAAGACGATTTATCCCATATACCGGACCCTGCAAAGGCAACCAAACATCGTTTTGAGATGTGTTGCTTGTAGGGCAAATATTGTTTCGTATTTTTAATAGAATATTAACCGATTACCTTTGTTGGCGTAACGTTGGCAGCAGGACGGAGAAGGTACTGAGAGTTATAAGCCGGGGACTGATTGTAGTATCCTGAGGGCCCAGTAGTTGCAACTGCCAGAAATAACCAAAGGAATGTGAGGTTTTCAAATATATGTTTAAAGCTTTGACATTTAAGACTTACGACAACGGTTTGGGCCAAAACAAAATGTTAATAAACAGACCTGTAAGTGGAACGCCATGAAATGTTTGTGCCCCTGGAAAAGCTTCCTGAAGGCCGTCTGCAGCATAACTTTCCCCATATGTCCTATACGGAGATCCTGCAGCATCAGACGAGTTGTGACGCAAGTCATGGACCTCATTCTGTGTATCAAGAGGATAAACATGTCTTACCCGGCTGCCATTAACACAAAACAAAATTAGGGATGCACCGATACTACTTTTTTGGAGTACGAGTACTTGCATTTCAGTACTCGCCGATACTGAGTACTTAATAAATAAAACATGATTTCAATTTACAGGTAACAGCTTTAGTCATATAAATTTAACAAAAAAACAAGGGACTAGTTTGTAAATAAGAACATTTATATAAAAAAGCATGTTGTATGCAAAATATTAAAGAATAAATAATTATAAAAAAAATTTAACAGTGACCGTGCAACTCAAGTA
Organism: Triplophysa yarkandensis; assembly: GCA_033220385.1. Classification (NCBI taxonomy): domain Eukaryota; kingdom Metazoa; phylum Chordata; class Actinopteri; order Cypriniformes; family Nemacheilidae; genus Triplophysa; species Triplophysa yarkandensis. The sequence goes on from CM065656.1 coordinate 22,837,468, forward strand.
TTTTTTTGAGTTTGTTGTAAACTCTGCCGCTTTGGACAACACAAGGGGCATTAATTATGTCCTCGAGGCGGGAGTAGGCTAAGGCGGAATGTTTAAAATGCCCAACTATTTTCCGCCCCACGGCTATAGCATCAGTTACGCTCTTCTGTGCTAATAAGCCCTTGTGAACAGCCAGTTTGACCGTGTGCGCGACACACGGCAGACTTGGGAGCCCTGCGTCATTCATGGCTTTAATCATGTTTTTGGCATTGTCAAGAAGCACAACGTGTATTGATGTTTTAGGTATACCCCATGTCTGGAGCATTTTTTTTAAACACATGCGCTATAGCCTGGCTGGTGTGCGAGCCGCGGAATTGTATTGCACGTATCCAAATATCAAAAAACATGTCTCGCCTTCTCCCCCCTCTGAGCTGCAGTCGGGGCGGAACCTGGGGGAACCCCTTACACGACGCTCAAACATAGACATTTCTCAGACCGTGGTATCGGGGGACTTTTAATGAGTACGAGTACTTTAGAAAATGTGGTATCGAGGCCGATACCAGTATGGGTGCATCCCTAAACAAAATGAAATATGCAATGCAGCAGTTAAAACATCTCAGCACACATAACCCACAGTGAATCTTTCAAGAGTGGAATTCTCAATATTGTCTATTGAGTGACTAACCTTTAAGGCCTCAACCTGTTGACACAACATCTGTAATAGTGACTTCTGATCTTCAGCCCAGTGAGGAGGGGTTCTTGGGGAAAACTTTGAGAGACAACAGCACACCAAGAACTGTTAGTCTTCTAGACCAAAAACAGGTTCTCGAAGGTTTATGCTATGACGTACCACTGGTCTTTTGGATGGTGACGGAATGCTTTTGCTTGGGGACAGTGTGGAGAAATTCACGTGTGCTTCTGGGGGCTGACTGGGACTGGATGTCAGTGGATGATCCAAATTATCTTTATCCATCTCTCCGTTATCCTCAAGCTGCTGGTTGACTTCATTCAATAAATCCATTAATTCCTCCATAGACACAGGTAACTTAAAAACAAAACAAAACACATCGAGGGATCAGCGTTCATGGATTAAGTTTGTAAACTTGTTCTACAAATCATCAGTTTTAAGTTAAAGCAATAAATTACAGCTAGAGTAACACAATTATCACTCAGGTAAAAATTTTGAATTTATTTTATTTTGAAAAATTTAAAAAAATGATGAAGCTGATATCTGTTAGATATAAGCTAGTGTTTCATACCTTTTCCAAATCCTCTGCATTGGCCTTATAGATCTTTCTTAAGTATTTTCTGAACTGCTGCAGAAAGTTAATGCACCGGTCCTGGGACTCTTCGAGTCCATTCCCGGCCTCCTCCGATAGCCTTTGATAGATCTGACCAACAAACAACAAGGCACACCAGGATCAGTTTAAAACTTCTTACTAGTGCTTTGAAACTGAGGTTATTTCTGTCTCTGTAACATCTAAATTAACCTTTGCGAGATGCCAGTTAGATGAGACGCTATTCAGCTTCTGGAGATGTAAGATGGCTTCATCAGTGTTGCCCTCAATGTCAAGAAGCGTGGCAAAACTGATGGCTGCCTCCTCCTCGTACACTACCACATAACAGGACTAAGGTAAAGAGTGTCGATAATTATTATTTCGTCAGCAACTGTAGAAAATATTTACAATTAAGGGTGACAAAAGGGAAGAAAACAACTGCTTTAGATGTGCACCTTTATGTCTTGACTTTGGAAGTGTGGGAACATAGGCTCTAGAGGCTCCGGGATGCTCTGTCTCTTTTTGATTTTCTCAAGCAACGGAAGCACAACCTTCCAGTAGTGCACACTACGACAAGCATACTCTTTCTGATCATAGTAGGAGTTCACCCTTTGAACCTGTTCACACACACAAAAAAAACAATTAATATGTTAATTATGGGTTGCTCTACAAACAGTTCTCAAGATGCTGGACATACTCTTTATCATTTGATTGAAGCGTTTCATTTTCATTTCAGAAGTCATATAAAAAAATTTATGAGAACCATACAATTTATTTTCAAGTGTGTATATGTGTGTAAACTAGTGGTGGGCATAGATTAATTTTTTAATCTAGATTAATCTCACTGTAAATTTGAATTCTGTCAAAGGCATTCAGAATATGTGTGCTACCCAATTAATGACCAAAAGTAAGTCATTGCACAAGGTGCAAACAACCTTATGCCGCGTTCACAGCAGACATGAATAGAGCTTCAGGCGCGAGTGATTTACATGTTAAGTCAATGCAGAGACGCGAATAGACGCGAGGAGATTTCCTGAAAAAAGTAGGAAAAAATTGAACTTTGGCAAAATTTCATGCCGCATAAACCAATCAGGAGCTTGCTTTATCTAAAACAAACATGGAGGAGAAAGTCATCAGGGCTTTATGTGGAAACACAGAGCTTTAAAAATACACATAATACTTTTATTATACTTTAACCTAGACAGGAATAAAAGTGACATTTACTGGAAGAAATTTGGTGAAGAAAAAAAAAGATCTTTACTCAATTTGAGCTTTATATGCATATTGAGACTATAAATAAAGCCGTCACATTAAGTTAAATCGCTTTATTTTACAATAAAATTACTTTCTCTGATAAGTTGATGAGTTGCCCTGACAGAAGCCCCTCCCCCCTGTTCGAATGACACGTTGGACGCGGACGAACTTAAAAGTTAAAGCGTCAAACTACACGCGTGTGGCGCGTCTACACATGAAAATTCGCGTCTAGTGTGAACGCAGCATTAAGTCTTGTCGAGGTTTCCATTGGGAAGTTTCTTAAAAATAAATGTTCCCTGAGGCAAACCATTCAGGTTCAGGGATGCGTCCATGTTAGCACATCACGTGTGAGGACGTCATTTCACAGTAGGTATACACACAGGTTAGAAGACTCGCTCTCGCCCCCACCTCTGTAATTCGGTTACGTATACATCCGCTCTAAAAGATTAAAGGTGAAAGGTCATCATAGCTTGTGTAGTATAGACGCAGCTCCCAACCCAACTTTGAGAAGAGATTAAGGGCCATATTTTTTTTTTGGCGCGATAAGAGTCTCACGTTAGCGGCCCACCACTAGTGTAAATGACAGGTAAGATAAGGCCAATTTACCATCTTAGTGAGATGCCGGGCCCAGTATATAAGCAACGCAGGTTGAAGGCCATGTTTCTCTCCGGCCCGTAGTAGATTCAGACCGTTCTGAACCACTAATCGCAGTTTAGCCGACATCCCCGGCCTCAATTCATAAAACAGAAAGAAGTTACACAGGTGCAAACAGGAAGTAATAATGTCACATGAAGATGCTGATGCACTTACAGTGTTTTTTTATGAATCAGACCGTAGACGGCGTCCCACCACTGTCTCTGTTTCTCTGAAGACATAAGCTTCATAATGCTCATGGGTAAACATCTGGGCTCAAGTGATTGACGACTCGTGCTCATCTTTGCAGTTTCTTTCATTTGAGAATTACACGTAAACACAACACCACACAAAAAGACCTGAAACACACACAAACCACATTTGAAAGATGGGGGCCAAGAAGTGATTTTCTATACACATTGGGTATGGAAAGTATTAAGAATGTTTCTATCTGTTAATAATTGTAATAATTTTTTCCTTAATGTTCACACAGCACCTCAAACACACAGTGTTTCTACCACTCTCATGTTAATCTTAAGGGACTGCACTATAGTATAGCGTTGTAAATATCTCCAAAAAGTATTTGATTTACTCCCATTTACAGCCATTTCCACATTTGAATTACAGGTTTACTCACATCAGTCAGTTTCAAATGACCAGCAAAACCTGTATACACCTGAGACTTGTAAGCCAATGAATTTTCTTCAAAATGACGTTAACAAACAAAGATGTTTGCATCTCAGTTGCTGGCCAGGAATCAGTTTTAGTCTGGTGGATAGAGAGTTGGATTTTTAAGCAGAAGATCGTTGATTTGAATCTCAGGGTCAGCAGACAATGACTGAAGTGTCCTTGAGTAAGACATCTTAGCACATCGTGATAATTGGCCGCTGGACAATACTTGTAAGTCGCTTTAAATAAAAGCGTCTGACAAATGAATGAATATAAAATGAAAATGTAAATACAAACTGCGTCCGCTGCTGTCAGGTCACCAGGTTCTTTGGAAACTTGAACAAGTGTTTGTTTCATACAACTTAAAAAACACTTCTTAGATGCCTTGGTCAGCTTTGTCAAAAACAACAACAACTATCATGCATGGCGCTCATGCCAGCTGATGGTCGTGCTATATGCTTTATATGATCTGATTTGTGCATGGGCATCGTCTACAGACGAATAGCCAATAAATATCTGGTGCTTTCATGATGGCAGCAAGTTGAATATTTAGTAACTAATTAAGTTTTCAAAACCTTTGTGGGTAGATTTAGAGTAACTAATTTTAAGAAGTAGTATCACACACATTTTCTGCAACCCTTATGTTAATCATGAGTACCTGTAGTGTAGAATCATGATGTTCATATGTCAGAAAGGCCTTTGGTTTACTCTCATTTATAAAAGACAGATACAACCTTAAGACTGCTTCCAGAAAAATGGTTTTGCTCTTCTGTGCTCTTTGATTGGTGCAAATAACATTATGATGATGCTGGGTTGAATATTTAAAAGGAACATTGTTACACAAGTGGCTGTAGGGGGGACTGTATTGAGCATAGAAATACTACGTCACGTGTCTGATACGTTTTTAACATATGGAACATGTTGAACATGGGAACTCAGCATTGTTAAGGGTGTAAAGCACTTATGCTGCATGAAATGTGTCAACCACCTGAGAGCAGATAAAATATCTGTATTGTTTAGGTTGATAAAGATGGTAACACTCTCTCTCCAGCTCATTACACAACATGTAATGCTCAAAGTGCTGAGTGGAAAAGTATGTCAACCTTTGGGTTTAAAAACTGGTTGAGTCTCCTTTGGCAGCAATAACATGAACAAAACATTTCCTGTAAATCTAGATCAGAAATGCTCAATGGTCAGGAGGAACGCTTGGACCATTTATCTTTACAAAATGGTTTCAATTCAGCAATATTTTTGGCATGTCTGGAGCGAATCGCTTTCTTGTGGTCATGCCAGAGCATCTCAATGGAGTTGAGATCAGAACTATGACTGGAACAATACCTGTTGAAGCCATTCTGTTGTTGAAATACTTTTATGCTTTGGGTGTTTGTCCTGTTGCATAACCCATACACTGTTGAGCTTAAGTTGGTAGACTGATCGTCTTCAAAATGTCGTGAGAAACATTGGAATTTAATATCCCTTCGATGGCAGTAATCCATCCAGGCCCTGAGGCAGCAAAGCAAGCACAAACCATGATGCCCCCTCCAACATATTTTAAAGTTGGGATGAGGTTTTGATGCTGGTGTGCTGTGCCTTTTTTTCTCCATACATAGCATTGTGTGTTCTTTACAAAAATCTAAATTTTTGTTTAAAGTTGCCAATAAGGCTGTGCTATAACAAGATATTTGTTCGTGGGCGATAGTTTGGAAATGGTTCGGATTTCTGCTAACAGACGGTGCAGGTTAGGGTTAGGGTTAGGGTTACCAGATCCAATGTCATCATTGACTTAAGTTCGGGTTGTCTGGCTTCAGTCAGCTCTTGGAGAGTCATTAGCCTCAGATTTTTACATACTTTTCAACAAAGAACTGTGAATGTTTAAATTTTCTAATAAAACTATGACAACATGTAATGTTTGTGTGACATTACTTCAGACTGTGTTTGTCTATTGTTGTTACTTAGATGAGGATCAGGACAACTTTTCTCTGAGATTTAGCAGAAATCTAAGTAATGTCAAATGGTTCAAATCATTTTTCTTGAAAATGTATAAGCAGTATGGTCCTTGTTGTAGCTTTTTATCATTTCAAATAATAATAGCCACAATCAGATTTTCACTTCGTTTCCTTAATAAACTCCCATATCAAGTTTAATGTAGGCTTCTATTATCGATTAAAAGTCAAGTCAAGTCTCAGCTTCACGACTTTATTTTGAGTAAACTTTGATAAATTGTTAAAATCCTTAGAGTACAGCAATTCATTTTATTTTTATTGGTTTTTGAAAAAAAAGTTACAATAATTATAATTTCTAAATAAAAGAGTCCTTATTTGAGGTCTAAAAAAAAAAACAGGAATACATTTTTTGCATTTTTCATTATCTTATCCTGTTTTAATTGTGTTTTTTTTGGATGGCTTATTATGTGTAGTTTTTATGGCTTAATCAAAACAAACCGACTGCTGATTAATTGATATTTATTAAAATACACATTTAAAAAAGATTTTTGAAAAGTTGTAAGTTATCTTTTTGGATATTAACTTTTAATTTTATTTTTGATGTTAAGTGAATGATCCTCAGGTTGACCAATAAAATATTATATATAATATGTTCTGAAATAAACATGAGAGACAACATAACCTTTTACTTGAAGTTGTTGACTTCTTTTCAATCCAAATGACATAAGTGAAGTTTGATGTTGATGAGAGGGCAGGAATGTGAATAAAGAAAGTAAAGAGGAAAATTAAATACACACCTCAAGATCCAACAGGCATATGGATTCTGGTGTATTAGTGTCCAGTTTGGAGGTCTCAAGGGTCAGCCGAGGAAAGAGTTTTTTGAGCCAATCCTGAAGAGACACGCTGTGACCCATTAGAACCCACTGCAGAGCCAACCACGTCAAGTGCTGAAGAGAGCCGGCATGACACAACACTGAACCTACAAGACAACCGCACAACTGAAGCAACAGCAACACCATACAACAGAACAGTGATCATATTACTATTACCATTGTCCCAATTGGTGAGATCAGTGATGTCAGGTACACGTGCATTGATGTCGCTGATATTATCGTTGCTGATAAAGGAAAGTTGTTCCTGTGTCTGTGAACCGAAGAGTTTTTCCATCAGATCGTTCTGGCCACTCTTATTCCTGAATGCTTCTACCACATCTTTCACCAGCTGTTCAGCGTCCAAGCTCAAATTCAATAGCATATGACCCGCTTGACTCAGGCGATCACAGGCCAACAACTCCAGAGGATGATGGGATCGATGTTCACCTTTGAAAGCCTTCACTTTTGGTCTTGGAGCCTGAAGATGAGAGAATAAATCTATGATTGTAGCTAAAGATTTAAGAGATTTATCTAAATATAAAGCCACAAGTAGCCTATATTCATTTGTTGTCATCTTAAAAAACACAGATCATCACATGAATAATCAGATAACTGACAAAGAACAATATACATTAGTGTCACTAGCGCTGGAAAAACAACTTTAAATAGTTAGGAGCACCAGTCAAAACTCAGTAAAAGTATTAATGCCATGTCCTGTCTGAAAGCTTGGTTTCAAATTAGTTAGAATTTAACATCAAAACAACTCTGTTTTATATACCATTATTTAAATCAGGGGTGTCCAAACTACGGCCCACGGGCCACAGTTTTTATTGGCCCGCAGCAAGTTCTGAACATATAATTGAATATGGGCCACAGAAGTTCTGAACATATAATTGAATATGGCCCGCAGCAAGTTCTGAACATATAATTGAATATGGACCACAGAAGTTCTGAACATATAATTGAATATGGACCACAGAAGTTCTGAACATATAATTGAATATGGACCACAGAAGTTCTGAACATATAATTGAATATGGCCACAGAAGTTCTGAACATATAATTGAATATGACCACAGAAGTTCTGAACATATAATTGAATATGGCCACAGAAGTTCTGAACATATAATTGAATATGGACCACAGAAGTTCTGAACATATAATTGAATATGGGCCACAGAAGTTCTGAACATATAATTGAATATGGACCACAGAAGTTCTGAACATATAATTGAATATGGCCACAGAAGTTCTGAACATATAATTGAATATGACCACAGAAGTTCTGAACATATAATTGAATATGGGCCACAGAAGTTCTGAACATATAATTGAATATGGGCCACAGAAGTTCTGAACATATAATTGAATATGGCCACAGAAGTTCTGAACATATAATTGAATATGACCACAGAAGTTCTGAACATATAATTGAATATGGGCCACAGAAGTTCTGAACATATAATTGAATATGACCACAGAAGTTCTGAACATATAATTGAATATGGGCCACAGAAGTTCTGAACATATAATTGAATATGACCACAGAAGTTCTGAACATATAATTGAATATGGGCCACAGAAGTTCTGAACATATAATTGAATATGGCCACAGAAGTTCTGAACATATAATTGAATATGACCACAGAAGTTCTGAACATATAATTGAATATGGCCACAGAAGTTCTGAACATATAATTGAATATGGCCACAGAAGTTCTGAACATATAATTGAATATGACCACAGAAGTTCTGAACATATAATTGAATATGGACCACAGAAGTTCTGAACATATAATTGAATATGGGCCACAGAAGTTCTGAACATATAATTGAATATGGGCCACAGAAGTTCTGAACATATAATTGAATATGACCACAGAAGTTCTGAACATATAATTGAATATGGGCCACAGAAGTTCTGAACATATAATTGAATATGGGCCACAGAAGTTCTGAACATATAATTGAATATGACCACAGAAGTTCTGAACATATAATTGAATATGGGCCACAGAAGTTCTGAACATATAATTGAATATGGGCCACAGAAGTTCTGAACATATAATTGAATATGACCACAGAAGTTCTGAACATATAATTGAATATGGGCCACAGAAGTTCTGAACATATAATTGAATATGGGCCACAGAAGTTCTGAACATATAATTGAATATGGCCACAGAAGTTCTGAACATATAATTGAATATGACCACAGAAGTTCTGAACATATAATTGAATATGGGCCACAGAAGTTCTGAACATATAATTGAATATGGGCCACAGAAGTTCTGAACATATAATTGAATATGACCACAGAAGTTCTGAACATATAATTGAATATGGGCCACAGAAGTTCTGAACATATAATTGAATATGGGCCACAGAAGTTCTGAACATATAATTGAATATGGCCACAGAAGTTCTGAACATATAATTGAATATGACCACAGAAGTTCTGAACATATAATTGAATATGACCACAGAAGTTCTGAACATATAATTGAATATGGCCACAGAAGTTCTGAACATATAATTGAATATGGCCACAGAAGTTCTGAACATATAATTGAATATGGGCCACAGAAGTTCTGAACATATAATTGAATATGGGCCACAGAAGTTCTGAACATATAATTGAATATGGGCCACAGAAGTTCTGAACATATAATTGAATATGACCACAGAAGTTCTGAACATATAATTGAATATGGCCACAGAAGTTCTGAACATATAATTGAATATGGCCACAGAAGTTCTGAACATATAATTGAATATGGACCACAGAAGTTCTGAACATATAATTGAATATGGGCCACAGAAGTTCTGAACATATAATTGAATATGGCCACAGAAGTTCTGAACATATAATTGAATATGGACCACAGAAGTTCTGAACATATAATTGAATATGGGCCACAGAAGTTCTGAACATATAATTGAATATGGCATGCACATGGCGCTTGAGCTCAACTCTGTTTCACTTCTCAGTTTCAACAGCAGATGCAGGATCAGTCACAGAAAAGCTGTTTCTCCACTAAACTGAATACGGGGGGTACTCTCCCACTCTGATGTGCGCTGGCTCAGTCGCGGCTCTTTAATGCAGCGCTTTTGTTCACTGACATCAGAAATGAACAAGTTTTGGAAAGAGAAGGGCCGACCTCTTCATAAACTGAGTGACCTCCTGTGGCATTTTTAGTTGATCTCACTCATCATCTGAATACACTGAACAAGAACCTACAAGGCAAGGGCTAAGTTGTCCATCACACATTGGGGGGGACAGCTGTGGGACTTTACAGGATAATAATATTCTAATATCAAGTCTTGTGCAATGATAGTAAAACAGTTATGTACTAATGAGGGAAAATGCTGTTTATTTTGTACAAATTTAAACAAAAGTAACTTGTCAGTTCAAAAATAAACTCGCTGAAGTGCTCAAGCCATATATTATAATAAATACAGTTTGAAGGCCAATGTAGGATATTTTGACACATCTTCTGATCCACTGTCCCATACTACTGTAGTCTTCTTTTGAGTCAGCATGGTGCGTTTCACAGTTTGGATGGTACTCAGAGTGCTGATGCTCATGCTGTCACTTTTTTTTACACAAATATTTATTACAATATTTATTAATGCAAAGATTTCAAATGACAGTTTTGGATGCAAAATGTATAACATTATACAGAAACTTGCAGTCGGCTAGTTTCGTGCATTACCGTACATTCACACCGCCGCAGGCGAGAGCGTGAAGAGCGACCGGACGTCATTCATTTTAATGCATGGGCTACCTCCAGCTGACTTGAATGAAAAGATATCATCTATATTGTGTTGTTAATCAAGGTAGCTCAGAAATGGAGTAGTAGCCAGAACTCAGGGTAGAACTACTGGATTAAGTTAGGGGCTTACGATAAGGTAACAACCTAAGTTGGCTATCTGAAATTCTATATACTTATGTAGCAAGCTAAATGGTTAACTTTAGTAATCAAGACTGTCTTACAATTCAGGAAATAAACTTACAACTAGCTAATAATTTGCTATCTTACCAACTGAAATTCCAGCATTGGATCCGCTTGTGTTGCTTGCTTTGAAGCATTTTGCTCGAAACATTCCTAACTGTGTGGAATAAAACGCTATCTGACGTTATTTCACGTAAGCAAACAAATATCTGTTGTTTAGCTCCAAAAAGACTGACAACCCTTGAATTTAATTTCCAGTTATGCCGTGTTCACACCAGATGTGTTTAGCGCGTCAGGCGCGACTGATTTAAGTCAATGCAGAGACGCAAGTAGATTTCCTGCGGCGCAATGTAAGCGAATCGAATGAGTTGAAACAAATGAACTTTGGTGAAATTTCTCGCCGCGTTAACCAAACAGGAGCTTCAGCTAAAACAAACATGGAGGATAAAGTCATCAGGGCTTAATGTGGAAACAGAGCTTTATAAATCCACATTATACGTGTACTGATTATATGTATGTGCATTTTGCACACTGTCTTATGTTGAAGTCTGTACGATATATTACATGTTATATGTTTTTCTGGAGCAAGGTCCAAAGAATTTCCCTCACTCACCAGGGAAATGTGCTGTGGTGATGTGACAATAAAAGTGACTTTGACTTCATTATACTTTAACAAAGACAGGAATAAAAGTGACATTTACTGGAAGAAATTGAGTGAAGAAAAAAATAATCTTTACTCAATTTGAGCTTTATACACATATTGAGACTATAACTAAAGCAATCACATTAAGTTTAATCGCTTCATTTTACAAAAAATGACTTTCTCTCTGATAAGTTCCCCTGGAAGAAAGCCCCTCCCCTTGATAGAAGCCCCTCCACTGACAGAAGCCCCTCCACCCTGCGCAAATGACACGTTGGATGTGAATGAAGTGAAATTTGAGACACGAATGAACTTAAATGTTCAAGCGTTGAACTACACGCTACATTACACGTCAACACGTGTAAACTCGCGTCTGGTTTGAACGCGTCATAAGTGTTTCTACATTACGTGTCCTTGACTGGCGCGAACACAGATGGCAGTGTGTTTCAATATCCTGAAGCAAGCGCTGAGATTCCAATTGGTCCAGAAAAAGTTTCATTTATAAGAATTGTCCAATGATGGCCTACATGACACGCAAGCCCACCTCCCTCTCTCTCTCTTGACTGGAGCGAGTTCAGTTGAGATTCCGATCTGCCCAGATGTCAATTAAACCAAGACCCCCTCCTAAAAACAAAATCTCCGGTTCTACACAATTCACGTGAATGACCCAATTGACAATGAAAAGTATGCAGGTATGATTAATGCTCAATTTGTGCAGAACCCTTCTAAAAAAATAATATTGTTTTCAAAATTGTGACCCTCTACCCTGATTGATAAAATAAAAAAATTGCCATGTCCCGGCCACCCCTAGGTGATTGATAGTATCATTGTTGTTAAAAATGCAAGAAAACATTGTATTGTCCATTTAAGGCATTCGTAGAAGGTACCTGATAAGCGATGAGATAACACAACGCAGCTAAATCCAGCACGGCTCTCCACTGCTGTTTATCAAGAGCAGTTTTCATCAACAAATGTCCAGCATACAGGTAAATGTGAGCTCTCATCTCTGTAAACACCTCAGACAGATCATCTGCTGTGTTCCTGGCCTTATTCTTTAATGACTGCATCAAACGATCAAAACTGTGAAAATAAAAGACAAAGAATGCAAACATGTAACAAGATCTTTTCAGTTTTATATGTCCTTTTGTTTTTGGCTCTGTTGAGTGTCAAACAGCAGAGGGAACAAATAAAACCCGGCGTAGACACTGACTGATAGTAAACCTAACCCTACACACAACACTTGATTTGGGAATTCAAAGAAAATTCCAATTCTGTAACCAGATCATTGATATAAAAATATAAATTTACATTTCTCTACAATTCCTTTTTTAGACAGATATAAGCATGATCTGGTGATATCTCAAAAGTCCAGTTCGTAGGCTCTAATGACCACAAACATATTTTTGTGGGGGGTTTATAAAATAACTAATTTGCATTTGCATTTCAATTGGCAAATGCTTTTATCCAGAGCAACTGACAAGTTTTGTGCAGTAGCCGACTATTATAGTACCCCCATTTCTTTCAATGCTTTCGTGCTTTTTGAACTTTCATAGAATAATAAATCGACTCTGAAAACTGGTGAATCTAATGTTATATTTGACATACAGGGTAATCGCGGTTCAACCTTCGATTTTCCATCAATTTAACCGAGTATTTTCCGTCATTGACAGATTTTTTTCAGCTGCGACAGAAAAATCTGAAGGTGTTCCGTTATTTTGACGGATTATGTTGAGGGCAATCTATTGTAATTTGTAACTGATGGCAATTGTCCTTATTAATTGTCTTGTATTCTCCTCTTTATCAACACTGCATACAGTTGCAAAAAGAAGTTGAGTGTGAGAAGTTCCTCTAAACGGGCAAATAATTGTGATATTGTTAATAAAGGTGAATGAAGAGGAAGTAATGCAGTGTTTGTGAGCACTACAGAACACAGAGGGGTGCAGCTGTACCCCTGGTGCAGAAGGAGCGGGTCCTGCAGAATCATGAAATCTCACATTCAGAGAATCCCACAAACTTCCTCAGGATCACTTCCTTAGGAGAAATATTTCCTGACTACAGAACATCTTCTGAATAAGTTATAATTTTAAATATGGTCGGGTTTTAATTCCCTCCGCTGTCACATGAAAAACAAATGAATTTGTTGAAGAATAAATTTGTTTTTATTTGTTAGATTTTGTTCTGTCAAATAAATAAAGGAGTAATTTAGCCTATACGTTTGTCGTGCAAGTGCATGATTAAAAAATGACTGAAAAAAGCCATTAGAAAACATTCAAATTAAATGACGGGCAATAATAGATTATGACGGAACTTTTACAACCCTCTACGTCAAAATGAAGGACAATGAAAAGGTCCAACACGACCTCTGCTGTTCCCATGTGACTTATATATTATAAGAGGATGTGCACAACGCCTGCATGAACATAAAATAACAATACTTTACTGTAAAGGCACTTTTTATACTGTTGAAGTTAAAACATTAAGATCATCACAACACGTGCTAAAAGCAAAAAATGGTTTGTTGGACAGAGATTCCGAGCCGGGACATTACCGTTCGACAGATGGGCCTTTCTGGTTTTAACTTATTTTAATTCACGTTTTTACAACAGCCGCACTTTCTGCTCATTTGCTCATGCTTCACTGCAAGCTGCAGTTGCTTGTGCATGCCTGATTGCCACTGTGGCGTATTTGAGTACATTTCGCCAGTCTGTGTTTTCCATTAATTTGGACTGTTACAGCACTCTCTATTTGAATCCTAATGTTGCGAGCATAATACAAAAGATTAAATGTTCACCTACGACTTTGTATCTTCATTATCATGGATGACAGTCAAGAAATTTAAAAGCAATATATTCAAATTTAGGGTTCATGAATAAATAACGGTATGCATGATATAGCCAAAACCATATCATAGGACAGAATAATTCCGGTAATCATGTATATATATCGCCCAGACCAAACACGTGGCAGTATTGGCAATAAAGGAGACTTATAATAGGAATTGATAAGAATCTGAATCAATAAGAAGAATCAGAATTTATAAAGTTTGATGGATGGCAAAGATACCGGTGTAATTCAAACAGCACTAGTGTTGTTTCTAGATAAACAAAAGAAAAGAATAAAACTCACGTGCATAGAACATCAGTGCACTGCTGACTGTCCTTTTTTTCCAGCATGAGTCTCACAAGACTGCAGTGTGATAGTAAAAGATCTTTCTGAAACTTACGAGACATCTGCTCATTATTCAACACGCACGGCTGCTGGAGATATTCCTGTAAAAGGCAACAAACATAATTTCGCTGTCATTTGTGTAATGTAAGCAATATAAATCAGTTAAATTCCATGATTAGTTTGTTGTGCTGGCATTAAAGTACGAAACACTGACAAGAAGCGTCGCCTCATGCAACTATTTCTAACAATGTTTTTTTTTTTTTAAACATTGATAATAATCTAACAGTGTTCATTTATTATACTTACTTGGCACCTAAATTATGGAATAACTTACCTAATAGTGTTCGGGAGGCAGATACACTCTTGCAGTTTAAATCTAGATTAAAAACCCATCTCTTTAACCTGGCTTACATATAAATACTAACATGCTTCTAATATTCAAATCTGTTAAAGGATTCTTAGGCTGCATTTATTTCAGAAATCTGGAACCAGGAATACTCTCCACAACACACAATATATTTGCTATAAATTTAGAAGAATGGCATCTACGCTAATAAAGGTCCGTTTCTCTCTTCTTCCGAGCTCTTTGGAGCCACCGGATCCAGATCAGATGGCGTTGCAGTCAACAGGATTCAGTGCGTATCCAGACCAGATTGTGGAGAAAGGACCCCTGGACAGCGGAGGGACAGCGGAGACCAGGACTGTAAACCCTCATTTACAACGATATCGTTGATTTGATTGAATTTGAACGCACAGACACTTTTTAAGTAAACAAAGAGGATATCAACGAATTGAAAAGGAATGCACAGACACCATTTAACTGAACAGAGATAACGTCCCCGAATTCAATAATATATCGCCTTTAACTAACATTAATCATTAAGACACACTATTATACTAAATTATTGTTGTTAAGCTGCTTTGATGCAATGTGTTTTGTCTAAAGCGCTGTATAAATAAAGGTGACATTGACTTTGACATTATTAACCCAATCTTGCTATAGTTCATAATGTACCAGTAACTAAAATCGTTTCATCTTTGACATGAGGCACGCACCCCGCCCCGAGTGTTTGTTTTCAAACCTGTCTGGTATGAACTGAGATGTCCATCCCTAATTAAAGCCATCTGTGTACTTGCAGAACATCAGGAAAAACAGTTTGGTGCAGGTAAATCCTTTGAAGCAACTACCTGATTTCACTGTTTGACAGTTTTACTGCTTGAACATGTATAAAAAGAAAATGTTTCTTGTCTTTAATGTTAAAGGACTTTTGTAACCTGGTTACAGATGTACGATGTTTATTAGGAATGTTAATTTCAAGTGAAAAATATGCATCCCTCACCTGAAGAGTCTTGACCATGACCTCATACCAGTCCAGACTGTCTCTGAGAGCAGCGGTCTTCTCCACAGCGAGACAGTGTTTGACAGCATCTTCAAAGCGTCCCTCTGAGCGGTAGAGCTGAATTAATCTGCTGTTAATGTAAACATCGTGAGGACGAAGCTTCAGTTCAGATTGCAGCAGCTCATACAGCTGACTGAAACCCAAATGTCCCTGAGCACCCAGAAGTTTTTCCTGAAACACACAAGCACTGATATTAAGGGAGATTTAACACATGGCTGTGGGTCCGAATCAATGTGTTATTGCACTAACCCTCAGATCAAAAACTCTCGGATGACCCGGCAGAAGCTTGGAAGCCTTTTCAACCCAGAACTCGGCACGACTGTCATGAAGAGGTTTACTACAGAGCAACTCTGCCACTTTCAGAACCAGATCTCGCTGGGATGGATTCAGTTCCACAGAACGCTAAGACACAACACATTAAATGTCAAACATCTACAGCTGAGAAGCAAATGTGTGAAATACATTATTATAGAACATTTAATTTTCAATTCTTTACGTGACTTCAAACAAACCTAATAACCTAAGTATATATGAAGAGCAACATACATGTGAAAACAACATACAGTGCAGTTTGTCATGCCTTTATGCTGTGTTTTTACAATTAGTTCGAAGCAACCCTACACGAAGACACTTTAGTGTTTGTTTGGACTTTGTCTTAAAAATTAGTGCTTTAAAATCTAATAACAATTTAGATGGTCTTAATGAGCCAGTGAGACCTACACCTGAGGTCAAAACTACTAAATGAAATAATATATAATGATTCGATAATAATAGATTAGATTGATGACAAAGACGATGACGAAATTTAACCGACACTTTAGTCAACGAATAAAAACAAGAGGAAAATGTTGGGGCGGGACAAATGGAGAAGAGACCCAATAAGAACTACCCTTTGGTGGGGAAATCCAATCAGAGTGAATTTTTTGAGGGCAGGTTGATCTTTTGAAGCCATTTTCAAAAGCCGGGGTTTTTCGAGTAATGGGGACGTTTGTTATACATTATATTTAGTTATACATTATACTTGGTTTCAAAGCTTTGGTTAATTTAAGTTGACTTTATCGTTAGCAACACGCTAACATCATGTGCACACGGTCCGAGGGCAGCGGTATCATGAACATGGACAATGTCAGAGCTTGGTTTTTATTTAATTAAACTTTAAGGACTTTCTTTCTTTGGCATTGTGTGGGATTGCAGCAAATAAACATTTTGTTCTATATTTATAATTGCACTAATTTGTTCTGTGCTTTTGATTTTGCAATGACTGTAGAAGACAGTATCTTGAAAGAATGCTGTCTTATGGTAATTTCTGTGAAAAAGATTCATGTTTTTGACATTTATTAAAATAAATGTTTTATATATGTGCCTGTATTCTCTATATTCTTCCATATATTGTAATATACTTACAATTATGTGACATATGGAGAAAAATCTGCAAATATTAGGTCTAATTAAACTAAACTAAGACTAAAACTCTGACAATACTTAGTCAACTAAACTAGATTAAAAGATTTTAGATGATTAAAATAGGACTAAAACTAAATGGTGTTTTATTCCAAAGACTACGACTAAATCAGAATTGCCCTTCAAAATTAACACTGATGGCGAGAGAGAGAGAGAGAGAGAGAGAGAGACCAGAGAGAGAGACCAGAGAGAGAGAGAGAGAGACCAGAGAGAGAGAGAGAGAGGAGAGAGAGAGACCAGAGAGAGACCAGAGAGAGAGACCAGAGAGAGAGACCAGAGAGAGAGACCAGAGAGAGAGAGAGACCAGAGAGAGACCAGAGAGAGAGAGAGAGAGAGAGAGACCAGAGAGAGAGACCAGAGAGAGAGACCAGAGAGAGAGACCAGAGAGAGAGAGAGAGAGACCAGAGAGAGAGAGAGAGAGAGAGAGAGGAGAGAGAGAGAGAGAGAGAGACCAGAGAGAGAGACCAGAGAGAGAGAGAGAGAGAGAGATAGAGAGAGAGACCAGAGAGAGAGAGAGAGAGAGAGAGATCGAGAGCGTCAAGGAAAGTTAAAATCAGTTTAACTTGATGGTAATGAGCCATAACTAGAGCGGCAATGAATGAAAAAGAAGAAGGGATCCGCTTCAGAGGAGTCAAGAGACACGGTCATGTAAAACTTTACTTCCCATCACATCAGTTCCCATACAGAATCGAGCAGAAACTCATTATTGATTGTTTAATTTATTCATATTTTCTGTTATACATAAACATGAACACGAATCACAGGAATGATATTTGAATCAAAGTGCCCGAAATCTTGAGTTTATGATATGTATCTACATTGTGTGTGTGTGTGTGTGTGTGTGTGTGTGTGTGTGTGTGTGTGTGTGTGTGTGTGTGTGTGTGTGTGTGTGTGTGTGTGTGTGTGTGTGTGTGTGTGTGTGACCACACAGAAGAGTGTTGTTGGTGCAAAATACTCATACTTATGAGGACAATTTAACCTGTACTTGTTATTTAGTCTACATGTTAAATTAGTTAGCTATGCTTTATATTGTGAGAGCACATTAATATAATATGACCCTCTGCAGTTCTAAATGGTCTATTATTCATTCCGTATTAGCAATATATTTTAGGTTTCCAGCCTTATTAAAAATATGATCTCTGCCGATCCTTCACGCAGAGCGTGCTTCAACTTTAACTCCGCACACAAGCAGATATGCGTCTAACCTCGGACATTTGTCCAAGTTAAAAGTTTAAATTATTATTGTGAAATGCATGAATTCTTTTGTATTTTTTACTTTTATATTTTATTCAAGGCCATAATTACATATATAATTATGAATGTTGTGTTCAGACATTAGTGATATAACTATTCTTGTTTGTTTCTTTACATTTCTAGTAGAGACATCTTGTACCTATATTACTTATCTGAGGTATTACCAAGATAAAGTTGCATTTACTTTAAATATGCCCTACAGAAAATCTGCTTATTTAGATGAATTCAGTGTTGAAAAGTTCCTTTGACATAATTTTAACGATTTGTAAGTGCAAAATGAATAACATTGAGATTTATTCCCTAAAAAGTTTTCTACCAGTCATGTTTTCTCACTGAAAGGTAAGACAGAGAAGCATTAATGGATTGTACAAATCCATCTTTTTCTTTGATGTTAGTTTAATGCAAAAATGAAACTGAAAGCAGATACCTTATAACATCCCACAGCTTTGTCAGTTTCTCCATCACGCTCATAAAGTTGAGCAAGAAACTTGTGTGCTTTAGGATCCTTGGGTTGTACTGCTAAATAGTCGGAGACATGTCTGTGTGTGTAAGACAAAGAGATCAGAAAAGAGCCTGTAAAAATATCTGTAAAGATATCTGTTAAAATGTATGTAGAAATATATGTAAAGATTTCTGTAAAGATAAGTGTAAAGATAAGTGTAAAGATATCGGTTGAAATACATGTAAAAATATCTGTGAAAATATCTGTAAAGATATCTGTAAAGATAACTGTAAAGATATCTGTAAAAATACATGTAGAAATGTCTGTAAATATATCTGTGAAAACATCTTTAAAGATATCTGTAAAGATAACTGTAAAGATAAGTGTAAAGATATCTGTAAATATAACTGTAAAGATAAGTGTAAAGATATCTGTAAATATAACTGTAAAGATAAGTGTAAAGATATATGTAAAGATAAGTGTAAAGATATCTGTAAAGATAACTGTAAAAATATATGTAGAAATGTCTGTAAATATATCTGTGAAATCATCTTTAAAGATATCTGTAAAATTTCTGTAGAATTATATGTAAAGATATCTGTGAAAATATCTGTAAATATCTGTAGAATTATATGTAAAGATATCTGTGAAAATATCTGTAAATATCTGTAGAATTATATGTAAAGATATCTGTAGAATTATGTGAAATAGAGTTGAGAAAGAATTAAATAATTTACCTTTTGGCAAGTTCATATTCTTTTGCTTCATAATATAATTTGGCAAATAAAAATCCTTTCACAGGCCTCTGCAAGAAAGAGAACAGAAGATGAATTTACATTTATGTCATCATATAACTGAATTAACAACAGAAAATCCTCTGATATATCCTCAATATAGCCTCAATATATAATCAATGTATCCTCAATGTATCCTCAAAGTATAATCAATGTATCCTCAATATATCCTCAATGTATCCTCAATGTAACCTCAATATATCATCAATACATCATCAATATATCCTCAATATATCCTCAATGTATCCTCAATATATCATCAATACATCATCAATATATCCTCGATATATCCCCAATATATAATCAATGTATCCTCAATATATCCGCAATATATAATCAATGTATCCTCAATGTATCCTCAATGTATCCTCAATGTATCCTCAATATATCCTCAATGTATCCTCAATGTATCATCAATGTATCACCAATGTATCACCAATGTATCCTCAATGTATCCTCAATGTATCCTCAATGTATCCTCAATGTATCATCAATGTATCACCAATATATCCTCAATGTATCATCAATATATCACCAATATATCCTCAATGTATCATCAATGTATCACCAATATATCCTCAATGTATCATCAATGTATCCTCAATATATCCTCAATGTATCCTCAATGTATCCTCAATGTATCCTCAATGTATCACGAATGTATCACGAATGTATCACCAATATATCACCAATATATCACCAATGTATCACCAATGTATCCTCAATGTATCCTCAATGTATCCTCAATGTATCCTCAATGTATCCTCAATGTATCCTCAATGTATCCTCAATGTATCCTCAATATATCATCAATGTATCCTCAATGTATCATCAATGTATCCTCAATATATCATCAATGTATTCTCAATATATAATCAATGTATCCTCAATGTATCATCAATGTATCATCAATGTATCCTCAATATATCATCAATGTATCATCAATGTATCATCAATGTATCATCAATGTATCCTCAATGTATTCTCAATATTGCCTAAATATATCCTCAATGTATCCTCAATATATCATCACTATATCATCAATGTATCCTCAATGTTTCCTCAATGTATCCTCAATGTATCCTCAATGTATCCACAATGTATCCTCAATGTATCCTCAATGTATCCTCAATGTATCCTCAATGTATCACCAATGTATCCTCAATATATCATCAATATATCCTCAATGTACCCTCAATGTACCCTCAATGTATCCTCAATATAGCCTAAATATATCCTCAATGTATCCTCAATGTATCCTCAATATATCACCAATATATAATCAATGTATCCTCAATATATCCTCAATATATAATCAATATATCATCAATATATCACCAATATATCCACAATATATCACCAATATATAATCAATGTATCCTCAATATATCACCAATATATCCTCAATATATTACCAATATATAATCAATGTATCCTCAATGTATCCTCAATGTATCCTCAATGTATCCTCAATGTATCCTCAATATATCCTCAATGTATCCTCAATGTATCCTCAATGTATCCTCAATGTATCCTCAATGTATCATCAATGTATCCTCAATATATTACCAATATATAATCAATGTATCCTCAATGTATCCTCAATGTATCCTCAATATATCCTCAATATATCCTCAATGTATCCTCAATGTATCCTCAATGTATCCTCAATGTATCCTCAATGTATCCTCAATGTATCATCAATGTATCCTCAATATATCCTCAATATATAATCAATGTATCCTCAATGTATCCTCAATATATAATCAATGTATCCTCAATGTATCCTCAATATATAATCAATATATCCTCAATGTATCCTCAATATATCCTCAATGTATCCTCAAAGTATCCTCAATATATAATCAATATATCCTCAATATATCCTCAATGTATCCTCAATATATAATCAATGTATAATCAATATATCCTCAATATATCCTCAATATATCCTCAATATATCCTCAATATATCCTCAATATATCCTCAATATATCCTCAATATATAATCAATATATAATCAATATATCCTCAATATATCCCCAATGTATAATTAATATATCCTCAATGTATCCTCAATATATAATCAATATATAATCAATATATCCTCAATATATCCCCAATGTATCATCAATGTATCCTCAATGTATCCTCAATGTATCCTCAATGTATCCTCAATGTATAATCAATATATCCTAAATATATCCCCAATGTATAATCAATGTATCATCAATGTATCTTCAATGTATCCTCAATGTATTCTCAATATATAATCAATATATCCTAAATATATCCCCAATGTATCATCAATGTATCATCAATGTATCTTCAATGTATCCTCAATGTATTCTCAATATATAATCAATATATCCTAAATATATCCCCAATGTATAATCAATATATCCTCAATATATCCTCAATGTATCCTCAATGTATCCTCAATATATCCTCAATATATCATCAATGTATCCTCAATGTATCCTGAATGTATCATCAATGTATCATCAATGTATCCTCAATGTATCCTCAATGTATCCTCAATGTATCCTCAATGTATCCTCAATGTATCCTCAATATATCTTCAATATATAATCAATGTATCCTCAATGTATCCTCAATGTATCCTCAATGTATCCTCAATATATCACCAATGTATCCTCAATATATAATCAATGTATCCTCAATGTATCCTCAATGTATCCTCAATGTATCCTCAATATATAATCAATGTATCCTCAATGTATCCTCAATGTATCCTCAATGTATCCTCAATATATCCTCAATGTATCATCAATGTATCCTCAATGTATCCTCAATGTATCATCAATGTATCATCAATGTATCCTCAATGTATCATCAATGTATCATCAATGTATCATCAATGTATCCTCAATGTATCCTCAATGTATCCTCAATGTATCCTCAATGTATCCTCAATGTATCCTCAATGTATCCTCAATGTATCCTCAATGTATCCTCAATGTATCATCAATGTATCATCAATGTATCATCAATGTATCCTCAATGTATCCTCAATGTATCATCAATGTATCATCAATGTATCATCAATGTATCCTCAATGTATCATCAATGTATCCTCAATGTATCCTCAATATATCATCAATGTATCATCAATGTATCCTCAATGTATCATCAATGTATCATCAATGTATCCTCAATGTATCCTCAATATATCATCAATGTATCCTCAATGTATCCTCAATATATCATCAATGTATCCTCAATGTATCCTCAATGTATCCTCAATGTATCCTCAATGTATCCTCAATACATCATCAATACATCCTCAATATATCCTCAATATATCCCCAATGTATCCTCAATGTATCCTCAATGTATCCTCAATATATCCTCAATGTATTCTCAATATATCCTCAATGTATCCTCAATATATCATCAATACATCATCAATATATAATCAATGTATCCTCAATATATCCTCAATATATAATCAATGTATCCTCA
This sequence comes from Triplophysa yarkandensis, assembly GCA_033220385.1. Lineage (NCBI taxonomy): Eukaryota > Metazoa > Chordata > Actinopteri > Cypriniformes > Nemacheilidae > Triplophysa > Triplophysa yarkandensis. Next base: position 22,860,695 of record CM065656.1, read on the forward strand.
ATGTATCCTCAATATATCCTCAATATATCCTCAATATATCCTCAATGTATCCTCAATATATAATCAATGTATCCTCAATGTATCCTCAATACATCATCAATACATCCTCAATATATCCTCAATATATCCCCAATGTATCCTCAATGTATCCTCAATGTATCCTCAATATATCCTCAATGTATCCTCAATATATCCTCAATATATCATCAATACATCATCAATATATAATCAATGTATCCTCAATGTATCCTCAATATATCCTCAATATATAATCAATGTATCCTCAATGTATCCTCAATATATCCTCAATACATCATCAATATATAATCAATGTATCCTCAATATATCCTCAATGTATCCTCAATATATCCTCAATGTATCCTCAATATATCCTCAATATATAATCAATATATCCTCAATATATAATCAATGTATCCTCAATGTATCCTCAATGTATCTTCAATGTATCCTCAATATATCCTCAATGTATCCTCAATGTATCCTCAATGTATCCTCAATGTATCCTCAATATATCCTCAATATATAATCAATATATAATCAATATATAATCAATATATAATCAATGTATCCTCAATATATCCTCAATATATCCTCAATAAATAATCAATGTATCCTCAATATATCATCAATGTATCCTCAATGTATCATCAATGTATCCTCAATATATCATCAATGTATTCTCAATATATCATCAATGTATCATCAATGTATCCTCAATATATCATCAATGTATCATCAATGTATCATCAATGTATCATCAATGTATCCTCAATGTATTCTCAATATTGCCTAAATATATCCTCAATGTATCCTCAATGTATCCACAATGTATCCTCAATGTATCCTCAATGTATCCTCAATGTATCCTCAATGTATCACCAATGTATCCTCAATATATCATCAATATATCCTCAATGTATCCTCAATATATCATCACTATATCATCAATGTATCCTCAATGTTTCCTCAATGTATCCTCAATGTATCCTCAATGTACCCTCAATGTATCCTCAATATAGCCTAAATATATCCTCAATGTATCCTCAATATATCACCAATATATAATCAATGTATCCTCAATATATCCTCAATATATAATCAATATATCATCAATATATCACCAATATATCCACAATATATCACCAATATATAATCAATGTATCCTCAATATATCACAAATATATCCTCAATATATTACCAATATATAATCAATGTATCCTCAATGTATCCTCAATATATCCTCAATGTATCCTCAATGTATCCTCAATATATCCTCAATATATCCTCAATGTATCCTCAATGTATCCTCAATGTATCCTCAATGTATCATCAATGTATCCTCAATATATTACCAATATATAATCAATGTATCCTCAATGTATCCTCAATGTATCCTCAATATATCCTCAATGTATCCTCAATATATCCTCAATATATCCTCAATGTATCCTCAATGTATCCTCAATGTATCCTCAATGTATCCTCAATGTATCATCAATGTATCCTCAATATATCCTCAATATATAATCAATGTATCCTCAATGTATCCTCAATATATAATCAATGTATCCTCAATGTATCCTCAATGTATCCTCAATATATCCTCAATATATCATCAATGTATCCTCAATGTATCCTCAATGTATCATCAATGTATCATCAATGTATCATCAATGTATCCTCAATGTATCATCAATGTATCATCAATGTATCCTCAATGTATCCTCAATGTATCCTCAATGTATCCTCAATATATCCTCAATGTATCCTCAATGTATCCTCAATGTATCCTCAATGTATCCTCAATGTATCCTCAATGTATCCTCAATGTATCCTCAATGTATCATCAATGTATCATCAATGTATCCTCAATGTATCCTCAATGTATCATCAATGTATCATCAATGTATCATCAATGTATCCTCAATGTATCATCAATGTATCCTCAATGTATCCTCAATATATCATCAATGTATCATCAATGTATCCTCAATGTATCATCAATGTATCATCAATGTATCCTCAATGTATCCTCAATATATCATCAATGTATCCTCAATGTATCCTCAATATATCATCAATGTATCCTCAATGTATCCTCAATGTATCCTCAATGTATCCTCAATACATCATCAATACATCCTCAATATATCCTCAATATATCCCCAATGTATCCTCAATGTATCCTCAATGTATCCTCAATATATCCTCAATGTATCCTCAATATATCCTCAATGTATCCTCAATATATCATCAATACATCATCAATATATAATCAATGTATCCTCAATGTATCCTCAATATATCCTCAATATATAATCAATGTATCCTCAATGTATCCTCAATATATCCTCAATATATCCTCAATATATCCTCAATATATCCTCAATGTATCCTCAATATATAATCAATGTATCCTCAATGTATCCTCAATACATCATCAATACATCCTCAATATATCCTCAATATATCCCCAATGTATCCTCAATGTATCCTCAATGTATCCTCAATGTATCCTCAATATATCCTCAATGTATCCTCAATATATCCTCAATGTATCCTCAATATATCATCAATACATCATCAATATATAATCAATGTATCCTCAATGTATCCTCAATATATCCTCAATATATAATCAATGTATCCTCAATGTATCCTCAATATATCCTCAATACATCATCAATATATAATCAATGTATCCTCAATATATCCTCAATGTATCCTCAATGTATCCTCAATGTATCCTCAATATATCCTCAATATATAATCAATATATCCTCAATATATAATCAATGTATCCTCAATGTATCCTCAATGTATCCTCAATGTATCTTCAATGTATCCTCAATATATCCTCAATGTATCCTCAATGTATCCTCAATGTATCCTCAATGTATCCTCAATATATCCTCAATATATAATCAATATATCCTCAATATATAATCAATGTATCCTCAATGTATCCTCAATGTATCTTCAATGTATCCTCAATATATCCTCAATGTATCCTCAATGTATCCTCAATATATCCTCAATGTATCCTCAATATATCCTCAATATATAATCAATATATCCTCAATATATAATCAATGTATCCTCAATGTATCCTCAATGTATCTTCAATGTATCCTCAATATATCCTCAATGTATCCTCAATGTATCCTCAATGTATCCTCAATATATAATCAATATATAATCAATATATAATCAATGTATCCTCAATATATCCTCAATATATCCTCAATCTATCCTCAATAAATAATCAATGTATCCTCAATATATAATCAATGTATCCTCAATATATCCTCAATATATCCTCAATGTATCCTCGATGTATCCTCAATATATCCTCAATATATCCTCAATATATCCTCAATGTATCCTCAATATATAATCAATATATCCTCAATATATAATCAATGTATCCTCAATGTATCTTCAATGTATCCTCAATGTATCCTCAATGTATCCTCAATGTATCCTCAATATATAATCAATATATCCTCAATATATAATCAATGTATCCTCAATGTATCCTCAATGTATATAATCATATAATCAATGTATCCTCAATATATAATCAATGTATCCTCAATGTATCCTCAATAAATAATCAATGTATCCTCAATATATAATCAATGTATCCTCAATATATCCTCAATGTATCCTCAATGTATCCTCAATGTATCCTCAATATATCCTCAATATATCCTCAATGTATCCTCAATGTATCCTCAATATATAATCAATATATCCTCAATATATAATCAATGTATCCTCAATGTATCCTCAATAAATAATCAATGTATCCTCAATATATAATCAATGTATCCTCAATATATCCTCAATATATCCTCAATATATCCTCAATGTATCTTCAATGTATCCTCAATGTATCCTCAATGTATCCTCAATGTATATAATCATATAATCAATGTATCCTCAATATATAATCAATGTATCCTCAATGTATAATCAATGTATCCTCAATATATCCTCAATATATCCTCAATATATAATCAATATATCCTCAATATATAATCAATATATAATCAATGTATCCTCAATGTATCCTCAATGTATCCTCAATATATCCTCAATATATAATCAATGTATCCTCAATATATAATCAATATATAATCAATGTATCCTCAATGTATCCTCAATATATAATCAATGTATCCTCAATATATCCTCAATATATCCTCAATATATAATCAATGTATCCTCAATGTATCCTCAATGTATCCTCAATATATAATCAATGTATCCTCAATATATCCTCAATATATCCTCAATATATAATCAATGTTTCCTCAATATATCCTCGATATATCCTCAATGTATCCTCAATGTATCCTCAATATATAATCAATATATAATCAATGTATCCTCAATGTATCCTCAATATATAATCAATGTATCCTCAATATATCCTCAATATATCCTCAATATATAATCAATGTATCCTCAATGTATCCTCAATATATCCTCAATATATAATCAATGTTTCCTCAATATATCCTCAATATATCCTCAATGTATCCTCAATATATAATCAATATATAATCAATGTATCCTCAATGTATCCTCAATATATAATCAATGTATCCTCAATGTATCCTCAATATATCCTCAATATATAATCAATGTATCCTCAATATATCCTCAATATATCCTCAATATATAATCAATGTATCCTCAATATATCCTCAATATATAATCAATGTATCCTCAATATATCCTCAATATATAATCAATGTATCCTCAATGTATCCTCAATATATAATCAATGTATCCTCAATGTATCCTCAATATATCCTCAATATATAATCAATGTATCCTCAATATATCCTCAATATATAATCAATGTATCCTCAATGTATCCTCAATATATAATCAATATATAATCAATGTATCCTCAATGTATCCTCAATATATAATCAATGTATCCTCAATATATCCTCAATATATAATCAATGTATCCTCAATATATCCTCAATATATAATCAATGTATCCTCAATATATCCTCAATATATAATCAATGTTTCCTCAATATATCCTCAATATATCCTCAATGTATCCTCAATATATAATCAATATATAATCAATGTATCCTCAATGTATCCTCAATATATAATCAATGTATCCTCAATGTATCCTCAATATATCCTCAATATATAATCAATGTATCCTCAATATATCCTCAATATATCCTCAATATATAATCAATGTATCCTCAATATATCCTCAATATATAATCAATGTATCCTCAATATATCCTCAATATATAATCAATGTATCCTCAATGTATCCTCAATGTATCCTCAATGTATCCTCAATGTATCCTCAATATATCCTCAATATATAATCAATGTATCCTCAATATATCCTCAATATATAATCAATGTATCCTCAATATATAATCAATATATCCTCAATATATAATCAATGTATCCTCAATGTATCCTCAATATATAATCAATATATAATCAATGTATCCTCAATGTATCCTCAATATATAATCAATGTATCCTCAATATATAATCAATGTATCCTCAATGTATCCTCAATATATAATCAATGTATCCTCAGTATATAATCAATGTATCCTCAATGTATCCTCAATATATAATCAATGTATCCTCAATATATCCTCAATATATAATCAATGTATCCTCAATGTATCCTCAATATATAATCAATGTATCCTCAATGTATCCTCAATATATCCTCAATGTATCCTCAGTATATAATCAATGTATCCTCAATGTATCCTCAATGTATCCTCAATGTATCCTCAATATATAATCAATGTATCCTCAATATATCCTCAATATATAATCAATGTATCCTAAATGTATCCTCAATATATAATCAATGTATCCTCAATATATAATCAATATATCCTCAATGTATCCTCAGTATATAATCAATGTATCCTCAATGTATCCTCAATGTATCCTCAATATATCCTCAATATATAATCAATGTATCCTCAATATATCCTCAATATATAATCAATGTATCCTCAATATATCCTCAATATATAATCAATGTATCCTCAATGTATCCTCAATATATAATCAATATATAATCAATGTATCCTCAATGTATCCTCAATGTATCCTCAATATATAATCAATGTATCCTCAATATATAATCAATGTATCCTCAATGTATCCTCAATATATAATCAATATATAATCAATGTATCCTCAATGTATCCTCAATATATAATCAATGTATCCTCAATATATAATCAATGTATCCTCAATGTATCCTCAATATATAATCAATGTATCCTTAATATATCCTCAATATATAATCAATGTATCCTCAATGTATCCTCAATATATAATCAATATATAATCAATATATAATCAATGTATCCTCAATATATAATCAATGTATCCTCAATATATAATCAATGTATCCTCAATGTATCCTCAATATATAATCAATATATCCTCAATATATAATCAATGTATCCTCAATGTATCCTCAATATATAATCAATATATCCTCAATATATAATCAATGTATCCTCAATGTATCCTCAATATATAATCAATATATCCTCAATATATAATCAATGTATCCTCAATGTATCCTCAATATATAATCAATATATCCTCAATATATAATCAATGTATCCTCAATGTATCCTCAATATATAATCAATATATAATCAATATATAATCAATGTATCCTCAATATATAATCAATGTATCCTCAATATATAATCAATGTATCCTCAATGTATCCTCAATATATAATCAATATATCCTCAATATATAATCAATGTATCCTCAATGTATCCTCAATATATAATCAATATATAATCAATATATAATCAATGTATCCTCAATATATAATCAATATATAATCAATGTATCCTCAATATATAATCAATGTATCCTCAATATATCCTCAATATATAATCAATATATCCTCAATATATAATCAATGTATCCTCAATGTATCCTCAATATATCCTCAATATATAATCAATGTATCCTCAATGTATCCTCAGTATATAATCAATATATCCTCAATGTATCCTCAATATATAATCAATATATCCTCAATATATAATCAATGTATCCTCAATGTATCCTCAATATATAATCAATATATCCTCAATATATAATCAATGTATCCTCAATGTATCCTCAATATATAATCAATGTATCCTCAATGTATCCTCAATATATAATCAATATATAATCAATATATAATCAATGTATCCTCAATATATAATCAATGTATCCTCAATGTATCCTCAATATATCCTCAATATATAATCAATATATAATCAATATATAATCAATATATAATCAATATATAATCAATATATAATCAATATATAATCAATGTATCCTCAATATATAATCAATATATAATCAATATATAATCAATATATAATCAATATATAATCAATATATAATCAATATATAATCAATATATAATCAATGTATCCTCAATATATAATCAATGTATCCTCAATGTATCCTCAATATATCCTCAATATATAATCAATATATAATCAATATATAATCAATATATAATCAATGTATCCTCAATATATAATCAATGTATCCTCAATGTATCCTCAATGTATCCTCAATATATCCTCAATATATAATCAATATATAATCAATATATAATCAATGTATCCTCAATATATAATCAATGTATCCTCAATGTATCCTCAATATATAATCAATATATAATCAATGTATCCTCAATATATAATCAATGTATCCTCAATATATCCTCAATATATAATCAATATATAATCAATATATAATCAATGTATCCTCAATATATAATCAATGTATCCTCAATGTATCCTCAATGTATCCTCAATATATCCTCAATATATAATCAATGTATCCTCAATATATAATCAATGTATCCTCAATATATCCTCAATATATAATCAATATATAATCAATATATAATCAATGTATCCTCAATGTATCCTCAATGTATCCTCAATATATAATCAATGTATCCTCAATATATAATCAATGTATCCTCAATATATCCTCAATATATCCTCAATATATAATCAATGTATCCTCAATGTATCCTCAATATATAATCAATATATAATCAATATATAATCAATGTATCCTCAATATATAATCAATGTATCCTCAATGTATCCTCAATGTATCCTCAATATATAATCAATGTATCCTCAATATATAATCAATGTATCCTCAATGTATCCTCAATATATAATCAATATATAATCAATATATAATCAATGTATCCTCAATATATAATCAATGTATCCTCAATATATCCTCAATATATAATCAATATATCCTCAATATATAATCAATGTATCCTCAATGTATCCTCAATATATAATCAATATATAATCAATATATAATCAATGTATCCTCAATATATAATCAATGTATCCTCAATGTATCCTCAATGTATAATCAATATATAATCAATGTATCATCAATGTATCCTCAATATATCCTCAATGTATCCTCAATATATCCTCAATATATAATCAATGTATCATCAATATATAATCAATGTATCCTCAATATATAATCAATGTATCATCAATATATAATCAATATATAATCAATGTATCCTCAATATATAATCAATGTATCCTCAATATATAATCAATATATAATCAATGTATCCTCAATATATAATCAATATATAATCAATATATAATCAATAAGAGAAGCTTGATGACGTAACATTATTTTGGCGGGTTTTCTGAGGCTCGGGTCACATGTTATATTATTAAACTGTGTGTAAGTTTATGAGTCAGACACAATATAATATTATGGTTTAATATAAAGTTATATAATATAAAGTGATATAAGATGATTGACGTGTGCGGGCCTCTTCTCTTACCTCTCTCTGTGCAGGAGAAGCGCTGAGAACAGATGAAATATATCTCTCCACATCTGCTTTACTTCTCCTCATAGTGACACTTTCTGATCAATCGATCCAAACTCATCAATCAATAAATCCAACAAGAGCGAAAACTCAAAGCGTGAATAATAATCCTGATCACAACACAGTAATGGCGCGGGGATGATGACGTCATCATGACGAAAGAACCTGTGCTCATTCACATTACTGCCACCAACTGATCTGGAGTCAGATCTTCATTCACTGTGTGCTGTAGTAACACATAATATTAATGTGTAATTTCTGTATTACTGACACCAACTGATCTGGAGTCAGATCTTCATTCTCTGTGTGCTGTAGTAACACATAATATTAATGTGTAATTTCTGTATTACTGTCACCAACTGATCTGGAGTCAGATCTTCATTCACTGTGTGCTGTAGTAACACATAATATTAATGTGTAATTTCTGTATTACTGACACCAACTGATCTGGAGTCAGATCTTCATTCACTGTGTGCTGTAGTAACACATAATATTAATGTGTAATTTCTGTATTACTGACACCAACTGATCTGGAGTCAGATCTTCATTCTCTGTGTGCTGTAGTAACACATAATATTAATGTGTAATTTCTGTATTACTGACACCAACTGATCTGGAGTCAGATCTTCATTCACTGTGTGCTGTAGTAACACATAATATTAATGTGTAATTTCTGTATTACTGACACCAACTGATCTGGAGTCAGATCTTCATTCACTGTGTACTGTAGTAACACATAATATTAATGTGTAATTTCTGTATTACTGACACCAACTGATCTGGAGTCAGATCTTCATTCACTGTGTGCTGTAGTAACACATAATATTAATGTGTAATTTCTGTATTACTGACACCAACTGATCTGGAGTCAGATCTTCATTCACTGTGTGCTGTAGTAACACATAATATTAATGTGTAATTTCTGTATTACTGTCACCAACTGATCTGGAGTCAGATCTTCATTCACTGTGTGCTGTAGTAACACATAATATTAATGTGTAATTTCTGTATTACTGACACCAACTGATCTGGAGTCAGATCTTCATTCACTGTGTGCTGTAGTAACACATAATATTAATGTGTAATTTCTGTATTACTGACACCAACTGATCTGGAGTCAGATCTTCATTCTCTGTGTGCTGTAGTAACACATAATATTAATGTGTAATTTCTGTATTACTGACACCAACTGATCTGGAGTCAGATCTTCATTCACTGTGTGCTGTAGTAACACATAATATTAATGTGTAATTTCTGTATTACTGACACTAACTGATCTGGAGTCAGATCTTCATTCTCTGTGTGCTGTAGTAACACATAATATTAATGTGTAATTTCTGTATTACTGACACCAACTGATCTGGAGTCAGATCTTCATTCACTGTGTGCTGTAGTAACACATAATATTAATGTGTAATTTCTGTATTACTGTCACCAACTGATCTGGAGTCAGATCTTCATTCACTGTGTGCTGTAGTAACACATAATATTAATGTGTAATTTCTGTATTACTGACACCAACTGATCTGGAGTCAGATCTTCATTCACTGTGTGCTGTAGTAACACATAATATTAATGTGTAATTTCTGTATTACTGACACCAACTGATCTGGAGTCAGATCTTCATTCACTGTGTGCTGTAGTAACACATAATATTAATGTGTAATTTCTGTATTACTGACACCAACTGATCTGGAGTCAGATCTTCATTCACTGTGTGCTGTAGTAACACATAATATTAATGTGTAATTTCTGTATTACTGTCACCAACTGATCTGGAGTCAGATCTTCATTCTCTGTGTGCTGTAGTAACACATAATATTAATGTGTAATTTCTGTATTACTGACACCAACTGATCTGGAGTCAGATCTTCATTCACTGTGTGCTGTAGTAACACATAATATTAATGTGTAATTTCTGTATTACTGACACCAACTGATCTGGAGTCAGATCTTCATTCACTGTGTGCTGTAGTAACACATAATATTAATGTGTAATTTCTGTATTACTGACACCAACTGATCTGGAGTCAGATCTTCATTCACTGTGTGCTGTAGTAACACATAATATTAATGTGTAATTTCTGTATTACTGTCACCAACTGATCTGGAGTCAGATCTTCAGTCACTGTGTGCTGTAGTAACACATAATATTAATGTGTAATTTCTGTATTACTGTCACCAACTGATCTGGAGTCAGATCTTCATTCACTGTGTGCTGTAGTAACACATAATATTAATGTGTAATTTCTGTATTACTGACACCAACTGATCTGGAGTCAGATCTTCATTCTCTGTGTGCTGTAGTAACACATAATATTAATGTGTAATTTCTGTATTACTGACACCAACTGATCTGGAGTCAGATCTTCATTCACTGTGTGCTGTAGTAACACATAATATTAATGTGTAATTTCTGTATTACTGTCACCAACTGATCTGGAGTCAGATCTTCATTCTCTGTGTGCTGTAGTAACACATAATATTAATGTGTAATTTCTGTATGACTGACACTAACTGATCTGGAGTCAGATCTTCATTCTCTGTGTGCTGTAGTAACACATAATATTAATGTGTAATTTCTGTATTACTGACACCAACTGATCTGGAGTCAGATCTTCATTCACTGTGTGCTGTAGTAACACATAATATTAATGTGTAATTTCTGTATTACTGACACCAACTGATCTGGAGTCAGATCTTCATTCTCTGTGTGCTGTAGTAACACATAATATTAATGTGTAATTTCTGTATTACTGACACCAACTGATCTGGAGTCAGATCTTCATTCTCTGTGTGCTGTAGTAACACATAATATTAATGTGTAATTTCTGTATTACTGACACCAACTGATCTGGAGTCAGATCTTCATTCACTGTGTGCTGTAGTAACACATAATATTAATGTGTAATTTCTGTATTACTGACACCAACTGATCTGGAGTCAGATCTTCATTCTCTGTGTGCTGTAGTAACACATAATATTAATGTGTAATTTCTGTATTACTGTCACCAACTGATCTGGAGTCAGATCTTCATTCACTGTGTGCTGTAGTAACACATAATATTAATGTGTAATTTCTGTATTACTGTCACCAACTGATCTGGAGTCAGATCTTCATTCTCTGTGTGCTGTAGTAACACATAATATTAATGTGTAATTTCTGTATTACTGACACCAACTGATCTGGAGTCAGATCTTCATTCACTGTGTGCTGTAGTAACACATAATATTAATGTGTAATTTCTGTATTACTGTCACCAACTGATCTGGAGTCAGATCTTCATTCACTGTGTGCTGTAGTAACACATAATATTAATGTGTAATTTCTGTATTACTGACACCAACTGATCTGGAGTCAGATCTTCATTCACTGTGTGCTGTAGTAACACATAATATTAATGTGTAATTTCTGTATTACTGACACCAACTGATCTGGAGTCAGATCTTCATTCTCTGTGTGCTGTAGTAACACATAATATTAATGTGTAATTTCTGTATTACTGACACCAACTGATCTGGAGTCAGATCTTCATTCACTGTGTGCTGTAGTAACACATAATATTAATGTGTAATTTCTGTATTACTGTCACCAACTGATCTGGAGTCAGATCTTCATTCACTGTGTGCTGTAGTAACACATAATATTAATGTGTAATTTCTGTATTACTGTCACCAACTGATCTGGAGTCAGATCTTCATTCACTGTGTGCTGTAGTAACACATAATATTAATGTGTAATTTCTGTATTACTGTCACCAACTGATCTGGAGTCAGATCTTCATTCACTGTGTGCTGTAGTAACACATAATATTAATGTGTAATTTCTGTATTACTGATACCAACTGATCTGGAGTCAGATCTTCATTCACTGTGTGCTGTAGTAACACATAATATTAATGTGTAATTTCTGTATTACTGACACCAACTGATCTGGAGTCAGATCTTCATTCACTGTGTGCTGTAGTAACACATAATATTAATGTGTAATTTCTGTATTACTGACACCAACTGATCTGGAGTCAGATCTTCATTCACTGTGTGCTGTAGTAACACATAATATTAATGTGTAATTTCTGTATTACTGTCACCAACTGATCTGGAGTCAGATCTTCATTCACTGTGTGCTGTAGTAACACATAATATTAATGTGTAATTTCTGTATTACTGTCACCAACTGATCTGGAGTCAGATCTTCATTCTCTGTGTGCTGTAGTAACACATAATATTAATGTGTAATTTCTGTATTACTGACACCAACTGATCTGGAGTCAGATCTTCATTCACTGTGTGCTGTAGTAACACATAATATTAATGTGTAATTTCTGTATTACTGTCACCAACTGATCTGGAGTCAGATCTTCATTCTCTGTGTGCTGTAGTAACACATAATATTAATGTGTAATTTCTGTATTACTGACACCAACTGATCTGGAGTCAGATCTTCATTCTCTGTGTGCTGTAGTAACACATAATATTAATGTGTAATTTCTGTATTACTGTCACCAACTGATCTGGAGTCAGATCTTCATTCACTGTGTGCTGTAGTAACACATAATATTAATGTGTAATTTCTGTATTACTGACACCAACTGATCTGGAGTCAGATCTTCATTCACTGTGTGCTGTAGTAACACATAATATTAATGTGTAATTTCTGTATTACTGACACCAACTGATCTGGAGTCAGATCTTCATTCTCTGTGTGCTGTAGTAACACATAATATTAATGTGTAATTTCTGTATTACTGACACCAACTGATCTGGAGTCAGATCTTCATTCTCTGTGTGCTGTAGTAACACATAATATTAATGTGTAATTTCTGCATTACTGTCACCAACTGATCTGGAGTCAGATCTTCATTCACTGTGTACTGTAGTAACACATAATATTAATGTGTAATTTCTGTATTACTGTCACCAACTGATCTGGAGTCAGATCTTCATTCACTGTGTGCTGTAGTAACACATAATATTAATGTGTAATTTCTGCTGTACTGTCACCAACTGATCTGGAGTCAGATCTTCATTCTCTGTGTGCTGTAGTAACACATAATATTAATGTGTAATTTCTGTATTACTGTCACCAACTGATCTGGAGTCAGATCTTCATTCACTGTGTGCTGTAGTAACACATAATATTAATGTGTAATTTCTGCTGTACTGTCACCAACTGATCTGGAGTCAGATCTTCATTCACTGTGTGCTGTAGTAACACATAATATTAATGTGTAATTTCTGTATTACTGACACTAACTGATCTGGAGTCAGATCTTCATTCACTGTGTGCTGTAGTAACACATAATATTAATGTGTAATTTCTGTATTACTGTCACCAACTGATCTGGAGTCAGATCTTCATTCACTGTGTGCTGTAGTAACACATAATATTAATGTGTAATTTCTGTATTACTGACACCAACTGATCTGGAGTCAGATCTTCATTCTCTGTGTGCTGTAGTAACACATAATATTAATGTGTAATTTCTGTATTACTGTCACCAACTGATCTGGAGTCAGATCTTCATTCACTGTGTGCTGTAGTAACACATAATATTAATGTGTAATTTCTGTATTACTGTCACCAACTGATCTGGAGTCAGATCTTCATTCACTGTGTGCTGTAGTAACACATAATATTAATGTGTAATTTCTGTATTACTGACACCAACTGATCTGGAGTCAGATCTTCATTCACTGTGTGCTGTAGTAACACATAATATTAATGTGTAATTTCTGTATTACTGACACCAACTGATCTGGAGTCAGATCTTCATTCACTGTGTGCTGTAGTAACACATAATATTAATGTGTAATTTCTGTATTACTGACACCAACTGATCTGGAGTCAGATCTTCATTCACTGTGTGCTGTAGTAACACATAATATTAATGTGTAATTTCTGTATTACTGACACCAACTGATCTGGAGTCAGATCTTCATTCACTGTGTGCTGTAGTAACACATAATATTAATGTGTAATTTCTGTATTACTGACACCAACTGATCTGGAGTCAGATCTTCATTCACTGTGTACTGTAGTAACACATAATATTAATGTGTAATTTCTGTATTACTGTCACCAACTGATCTGGAGTCAGATCTTCATTCACTGTGTGCTGTAGTAACACATAATATTAATGTGTAATTTCTGTATTACTGTCACCAACTGATCTGGAGTCAGATCTTCATTCACTGTGTGCTGTAGTAACACATAATATTAATGTGTAATTTCTGTATTACTGTCACCAACTGATCTGGAGTCAGATCTTCATTCACTGTGTGCTGTAGTAACACATAATATTAATGTGTAATTTCTGTATTACTGACACCAACTGATCTGGAGTCAGATCTTCATTCACTGTGTGCTGTAGTAACACATAATATTAATGTGTAATTTCTGTATTACTGACACCAACTGATCTGGAGTCAGATCTTCATTCTCTGTGTGCTGTAGTAACACATAATATTAATGTGTAATTTCTGTATTACTGTCACCAACTGATCTGGAGTCAGATCTTCATTCACTGTGTGCTGTAGTAACACATAATATTAATGTGTAATTTCTGTATTACTGACACCAACTGATCTGGAGTCAGATCTTCATTCTCTGTGTGCTGTAGTAACACATAATATTAATGTGTAATTTCTGTATTACTGACACCAACTGATCTGGAGTCAGATCTTCATTCACTGTGTGCTGTAGTAACACATAATATTAATGTGTAATTTCTGTATTACTGACACCAACTGATCTGGAGTCAGATCTTCATTCTCTGTGTGCTGTAGTAACACATAATATTAATGTGTAATTTCTGTATTACTGATACCAACTGATCTGGAGTCAGATCTTCATTCTCTGTGTGCTGTAGTAACACATAATATTAATGTGTAATTTCTGTATTACTGTCACCAACTGATCTGGAGTCAGATCTTCATTCACTGTGTGCTGTAGTAACACATAATATTAATGTGTAATTTCTGTATTACTGTCACCAACTGATCTGGAGTCAGATCTTCATTCTCTGTGTGCTGTAGTAACACATAATATTAATGTGTAATTTCTGTATTACTGACACCAACTGATCTGGAGTCAGATCTTCATTCACTGTGTGCTGTAGTAACACATAATATTAATGTGTAATTTCTGTATTACTGACACCAACTGATCTGGAGTCAGATCTTCATTCACTGTGTGCTGTAGTAACACATAATATTAATGTGTAATTTCTGTATTACTGACACCAACTGATCTGGAGTCAGATCTTCATTCACTGTGTGCTGTAGTAACACATAATATTAATGTGTAATTTCTGTATTACTGACACCAACTGATCTGGAGTCAGATCTTCATTCACTGTGTACTGTAGTAACACATAATATTAATGTGTAATTTCTGTATTACTGTCACCAACTGATCTGGAGTCAGATCTTCATTCACTGTGTGCTGTAGTAACACATAATATTAATGTGTAATTTCTGTATTACTGTCACCAACTGATCTGGAGTCAGATCTTCATTCACTGTGTGCTGTAGTAACACATAATATTAATGTGTAATTTCTGTATTACTGTCACCAACTGATCTGGAGTCAGATCTTCATTCACTGTGTGCTGTAGTAACACATAATATTAATGTGTAATTTCTGTATTACTGACACCAACTGATCTGGAGTCAGATCTTCATTCACTGTGTGCTGTAGTAACACATAATATTAATGTGTAATTTCTGTATTACTGACACCAACTGATCTGGAGTCAGATCTTCATTCTCTGTGTGCTGTAGTAACACATAATATTAATGTGTAATTTCTGTATTACTGTCACCAACTGATCTGGAGTCAGATCTTCATTCACTGTGTGCTGTAGTAACACATAATATTAATGTGTAATTTCTGTATTACTGTCACCAACTGATCTGGAGTCAGATCTTCATTCTCTGTGTGCTGTAGTAACACATAATATTAATGTGTAATTTCTGTATTACTGTCACCAACTGATCTGGAGTCAGATCTTCATTCACTGTGTGCTGTAGTAACACATAATATTAATGTGTAATTTCTGTATTACTGACACCAACTGATCTGGAGTCAGATCTTCATTCTCTGTGTGCTGTAGTAACACATAATATTAATGTGTAATTTCTGTATTACTGTCACCAACTGATCTGGAGTCAGATCTTCATTCTCTGTGTGCTGTAGTAACACATAATATTAATGTGTAATTTCTGTATTACTGTCACCAACTGATCTGGAGTCAGATCTTCAGTCACTGTGTGCTGTAGTAACACATAATATTAATGTGTAATTTCTGTATTACTGACACCAACTGATCTGGAGTCAGATCTTCATTCTCTGTGTGCTGTAGTAACACATAATATTAATGTGTAATTTCTGTATTACTGACACCAACTGATCTGGAGTCAGATCTTCATTCACTGTGTGCTGTAGTAACACATAATATTAATGTGTAATTTCTGTATTACTGACACCAACTGATCTGGAGTCAGATCTTCATTCACTGTGTGCTGTAGTAACACATAATATTAATGTGTAATTTCTGTATTACTGACACCAACTGATCTGGAGTCAGATCTTCATTCACTGTGTGCTGTAGTAACACATAATATTAATGTGTAATTTCTGTATTACTGACACCTACTGATCTGGAGTCAGATCTTCATTCTCTGTGTGCTGTAGTAACACATAATATTAATGTGTAATTTCTGTATTACTGTCACCAACTGATCTGGAGTCAGATCTTCATTCACTGTGTGCTGTAGTAACACATAATATTAATGTGTAATTTCTGTATTACTGTCACCAACTGATCTGGAGTCAGATCTTCATTCACTGTGTGCTGTAGTAACACATAATATTAATGTGTAATTTCTGTATTACTGACACCAACTGATCTGGAGTCAGATCTTCATTCTCTGTGTGCTGTAGTAACACATAATATTAATGTGTAATTTCTGTATTACTGACACCAACTGATCTGGAGTCAGATCTTCATTCTCTGTGTGCTGTAGTAACACATAATATTAATGTGTAATTTCTGTATTACTGACACCAACTGATCTGGAGTCAGATCTTCATTCTCTGTGTGCTGTAGTAACACATAATATTAATGTGTAATTTCTGTATTACTGACACCTACTGATCTGGAGTCAGATCTTCATTCACTGTGTACTGTAGTAACACATAATATTAATGTGTAATTTCTGTATTACTGACACCTACTGATCTGGAGTCAGATCTTCATTCACTGTGTGCTGTAGTAACACATAATATTAATGTGTAATTTCTGTATTACTGACACTAACTGATCTGGAGTCAGATCTTCAGTCACTGTGTGCTGTAGTAACACATAATATTAATGTGTAATTTCTGTATTACTGTCACCAACTGATCTGGAGTCAGATCTTCATTCACTGTGTGCTGTAGTAACACATAATATTAATGTGTAATTTCTGTATTACTGACACTAACTGATCTGGAGTCAGATCTTCATTCACTGTGTGCTGTAGTAACACATAATATTAATGTGTAATTTCTGTATTACTGTCACCAACTGATCTGGAGTCAGATCTTCATTCTCTGTGTGCTGTAGTAACACATAATATTAATGTGTAATTTCTGCTGTACTGACACCAACTGATCTGGAGTCAGATCTTCATTCACTGTGTGCTGTAGTAACACATAATATTAATGTGTAATTTCTGCTGTACTGACACCAACTGATCTGGAGTCAGATCTTCAGTCACTGTGTGCTGTAGTAACACATAATATTAATGTGTAATTTCTGTATTACTGACACCAACTGATCTGGAGTCAGATCTTCATTCTCTGTGTGCTGTAGTAACACATAATATTAATGTGTAATTTCTGTATTACTGTCACCAACTGATCTGGAGTCAGATCTTCAGTCACTGTGTGCTGTAGTAACACATAATATTAATGTGTAATTTCTGTATAACTGACACCAACTGATCTGGAGTCAGATCTTCATTCTCTGTGTACTGTAGTAACACATAATATTAATGTGTAATTTCTGTATTACTGTCACCAACTGATCTGGAGTCAGATCTTCATTCTCTGTGTACTGTAGTAACACATAATATTAATGTGTAATTTCTGTATTACTGACACCAACTGATCTGGAGTCAGATCTTCATTCTCTGTGTACTGTAGTAACACATAATATTAATGTGTAATTTCTGTATTACTGACACCAACTGATCTGGAGTCAGATCTTCATTCACTGTGTGCTGTAGTAACACATAATATTAATGTGTAATTTCTGTATTACTGTCACCAACTGATCTGGAGTCAGATCTTCATTCACTGTGTGCTGTAGTAACACATAATATTAATGTGTAATTTCTGTATTACTGTCACCAACTGATCTGGAGTCAGATCTTCATTCACTGTGTACTGTAGTAACACATAATATTAATGTGTAATTTCTGTATTACTGTCACCAACTGATCTGGAGTCAGATCTTCATTCACTGTGTACTGTAGTAACACATAATATTAATGTGTAATTTCTGTATTACTGACACCAACTGATCTGGAGTCAGATCTTC
Organism: Triplophysa yarkandensis; assembly: GCA_033220385.1. Classification (NCBI taxonomy): domain Eukaryota; kingdom Metazoa; phylum Chordata; class Actinopteri; order Cypriniformes; family Nemacheilidae; genus Triplophysa; species Triplophysa yarkandensis. Next base: position 22,880,255 of record CM065656.1, read on the forward strand.
ATTCTCTGTGTGCTGTAGTAACACATAATATTAATGTGTAATTTCTGTATTACTGACACCAACTGATCTGGAGTCAGATCTTCATTCACTGTGTGCTGTAGTAACACATAATATTAATGTGTAATTTCTGTATTACTGACACCAACTGATCTGGAGTCAGATCTTCATTCACTGTGTGCTGTAGTAACACATAATATTAATGTGTAATTTCTGTATTACTGACACCAACTGATCTGGAGTCAGATCTTCATTCTCTGTGTGCTGTAGTAACACATAATATTAATGTGTAATTTCTGTATTACTGACACCAACTGATCTGGAGTCAGATCTTCATTCACTGTGTGCTGTAGTAACACATAATATTAATGTGTAATTTCTGTATTACTGTCACCAACTGATCTGGAGTCAGATCTTCATTCACTGTGTGCTGTAGTAACACATAATATTAATGTGTAATTTCTGTATTACTGACACCAACTGATCTGGAGTCAGATCTTCATTCACTGTGTGCTGTAGTAACACATAATATTAATGTGTAATTTCTGTATTACTGACACCAACTGATCTGGAGTCAGATCTTCATTCTCTGTGTGCTGTAGTAACACATAATATTAATGTGTAATTTCTGTATTACTGACACCAACTGATCTGGAGTCAGATCTTCATTCACTGTGTGCTGTAGTAACACATAATATTAATGTGTAATTTCTGTATTACTGACACCAACTGATCTGGAGTCAGATCTTCATTCACTGTGTGCTGTAGTAACACATAATATTAATGTGTAATTTCTGTATTACTGTCACCAACTGATCTGGAGTCAGATCTTCATTCACTGTGTGCTGTAGTAACACATAATATTAATGTGTAATTTCTGTATTACTGACACCAACTGATCTGGAGTCAGATCTTCATTCACTGTGTGCTGTAGTAACACATAATATTAATGTGTAATTTCTGTATTACTGTCACCAACTGATCTGGAGTCAGATCTTCATTCACTGTGTGCTGTAGTAACACATAATATTAATGTGTAATTTCTGTATTACTGTCACCAACTGATCTGGAGTCAGATCTTCATTCACTGTGTGCTGTAGTAACACATAATATTAATGTGTAATTTCTGTATTACTGACACCAACTGATCTGGAGTCAGATCTTCATTCACTGTGTGCTGTAGTAACACATAATATTAATGTGTAATTTCTGTATTACTGTCACCAACTGATCTGGAGTCAGATCTTCATTCACTGTGTGCTGTAGTAACACATAATATTAATGTGTAATTTCTGTATTACTGTCACCAACTGATCTGGAGTCAGATCTTCATTCACTGTGTGCTGTAGTAACACATAATATTAATGTGTAATTTCTGTATTACTGACACCAACTGATCTGGAGTCAGATCTTCATTCACTGTGTGCTGTAGTAACACATAATATTAATGTGTAATTTCTGCTGTACTGACACCAACTGATCTGGAGTCAGATCTTCATTCACTGTGTGCTGTAGTAACACATAATATTAATGTGTAATTTCTGTATTACTGACACCAACTGATCTGGAGTCAGATCTTCATTCACTGTGTGCTGTAGTAACACATAATATTAATGTGTAATTTCTGTATTACTGTCACCAACTGATCTGGAGTCAGATCTTCATTCACTGTGTGCTGTAGTAACACATAATATTAATGTGTAATTTCTGTATTACTGACACCAACTGATCTGGAGTCAGATCTTCATTCACTGTGTGCTGTAGTAACACATAATATTAATGTGTAATTTCTGTATTACTGTCACCAACTGATCTGGAGTCAGATCTTCATTCACTGTGTGCTGTAGTAACACATAATATTAATGTGTAATTTCTGTATTACTGACACCAACTGATCTGGAGTCAGATCTTCATTCACTGTGTGCTGTAGTAACACATAATATTAATGTGTAATTTCTGTATTACTGACACCAACTGATCTGGAGTCAGATCTTCATTCACTGTGTGCTGTAGTAACACATAATATTAATGTGTAATTTCTGTATTACTGTCACCAACTGATCTGGAGTCAGATCTTCATTCACTGTGTGCTGTAGTAACACATAATATTAATGTGTAATTTCTGTATTACTGACACCAACTGATCTGGAGTCAGATCTTCATTCACTGTGTGCTGTAGTAACACATAATATTAATGTGTAATTTCTGTATTACTGTCACCAACTGATCTGGAGTCAGATCTTCATTCACTGTGTGCTGTAGTAACACATAATATTAATGTGTAATTTCTGTATTACTGACACCAACTGATCTGGAGTCAGATCTTCATTCTCTGTGTGCTGTAGTAACACATAATATTAATGTGTAATTTCTGTATTACTGTCACCAACTGATCTGGAGTCAGATCTTCATTCTCTGTGTGCTGTAGTAACACATAATATTAATGTGTAATTTCTGTATTACTGACACCAACTGATCTGGAGTCAGATCTTCAGTCACTGTGTGCTGTAGTAACACATAATATTAATGTGTAATTTCTGTATTACTGTCACCAACTGATCTGGAGTCAGATCTTCATTCACTGTGCTGTAGTAACACATAATATTAATGTGTAATTTCTGTATTACTGTCACCAACTGATCTGGAGTCAGATCTTCATTCACTGTGTGCTGTAGTAACACATAATATTAATGTGTAATTTCTGTATTACTGACACCAACTGATCTGGAGTCAGATCTTCATTCACTGTGTGCTGTAGTAACACATAATATTAATGTGTAATTTCTGTATTACTGACACTAACTGATCTGGAGTCAGATCTTCATTCTCTGTGTGCTGTAGTAACACATAATATTAATGTGTAATTTCTGTATTACTGACACCAACTGATCTGGAGTCAGATCTTCATTCACTGTGTGCTGTAGTAACACATAATATTAATGTGTAATTTCTGTATTACTGTCACCAACTGATCTGGAGTCAGATCTTCATTCACTGTGTGCTGTAGTAACACATAATATTAATGTGTAATTTCTGTATTACTGACACCAACTGATCTGGAGTCAGATCTTCAGTCACTGTGTGCTGTAGTAACACATAATATTAATGTGTAATTTCTGTATTACTGACACTAACTGATCTGGAGTCAGATCTTCATTCACTGTGTGCTGTAGTAACACATAATATTAATGTGTAATTTCTGTATTACTGACACCAACTGATCTGGAGTCAGATCTTCAGTCACTGTGTGCTGTAGTAACACATAATATTAATGTGTAATTTCTGTATTACTGACACTAACTGATCTGGAGTCAGATCTTCATTCACTGTGTGCTGTAGTAACACATAATATTAATGTGTAATTTCTGTATTACTGTCACCTAACTGATCTGGAGTCAGATCTTCATTCACTGTGTGCTGTAGTAACACATAATATTAATGTGTAATTTCTGTATTACTGTCACCAACTGATCTGGAGTCAGATCTTCAGTCACTGTGTGCTGTAGTAACACATAATATTAATGTGTAATTTCTGTATTACTACTGACACCAACTGATCTGGAGTCAGATCTTCATTCTCTGTGTGCTGTAGTAACACATAATATTAATGTGTAATTTCTGTATTACTGACACCAACTGATCTGGAGTCAGATCTTCAGTCACTGTGTGCTGTAGTAACACATAATATTAATGTGTAATTTCTGTATTACTGACACTAACTGATCTGGAGTCAGATCTTCATTCACTGTGTGCTGTAGTAACACATAATATTAATGTGTAATTTCTGTATTACTGTCACTTAATGTGTAATTTCTGTATTACTGTCACCAACTGATCTGGAGTCAGATCTTCATTCACTGTGTGCTGTAGTAACACATAATATTAATGTGTAATTTCTGTATTACTGTCACCAACTGATCTGGAGTCAGATCTTCAGTCACTGTGTGCTGTAGTAACACATAATATTAATGTGTAATTTCTGTATTACTGACACCAACTGATCTGGAGTCAGATCTTCATTCACTGTGTGCTGTAGTAACACATAATATTAATGTGTAATTTCTGTATTACTGACACCAACTGATCTGGAGTCAGATCTTCATTCTCTGTGTGCTGTAGTAACACATAATATTAATGTGTAATTTCTGTATTACTGTCACCAACTGATCTGGAGTCAGATCTTCATTCACTGTGTGCTGTAGTAACACATAATATTAATGTGTAATTTCTGTATTACTGACACTAACTGATCTGGAGTCAGATCTTCATTCTCTGTGTGCTGTAGTAACACATAATATTAATGTGTAATTTCTGTATTACTGTCACCAACTGATCTGGAGTCAGATCTTCAGTCACTGTGTGCTGTAGTAACACATAATATTAATGTGTAATTTCTGTATTACTGTCACCAACTGATCTGGAGTCAGATCTTCATTCTCTGTGTGCTGTAGTAACACATAATATTAATGTGTAATTTCTGTATTACTGTCACCAACTGATCTGGAGTCAGATCTTCATTCTCTGTGTGCTGTAGTAACACATAATATTAATGTGTAATTTCTGTATTACTGTCACCAACTGATCTGGAGTCAGATCTTCATTCTCTGTGTGCTGTAGTAACACATAATATTAATGTGTAATTTCTGTATTACTGTCACCAACTGATCTGGAGTCAGATCTTCATTCTCTGTGTGCTGTAGTAACACATAATATTAATGTGTAATTTCTGTATTACTGACACTAACTGATCTGGAGTCAGATCTTCATTCACTGTGTGCTGTAGTAACACATAATATTAATGTGTAATTTCTGTATTACTGACACCAACTGATCTGGAGTCAGATCTTCATTCACTGTGTGCTGTAGTAACACATAATATTAATGTGTAATTTCTGTATTACTGACACCAACTGATCTGGAGTCAGATCTTCATTCACTGTGTGCTGTAGTAACACATAATATTAATGTGTAATTTCTGTATTACTGTCACCAACTGATCTGGAGTCAGATCTTCATTCTCTGTGTGCTGTAGTAACACATAATATTAATGTGTAATTTCTGTATTACTGTCACCAACTGATCTGGAGTCAGATCTTCATTCACTGTGTGCTGTAGTAACACATAATATTAATGTGTAATTTCTGTATTACTGTCACCAACTGATCTGGAGTCAGATCTTCATTCTCTGTGTGCTGTAGTAACACATAATATTAATGTGTAATTTCTGTATTACTGTCACCAACTGATCTGGAGTCAGATCTTCATTCACTGTGTGCTGTAGTAACACATAATATTAATGTGTAATTTCTGTATTACTGTCACCAACTGATCTGGAGTCAGATCTTCATTCACTGTGTGCTGTAGTAACACATAATATTAATGTGTAATTTCTGTATTACTGTCACCAACTGATCTGGAGTCAGATCTTCATTCACTGTGTGCTGTAGTAACACATAATATTAATGTGTAATTTCTGTATTACTGACACCAACTGATCTGGAGTCAGATCTTCATTCACTGTGTGCTGTAGTAACACATAATATTAATGTGTAATTTCTGTATTACTGACACCAACTGATCTGGAGTCAGATCTTCATTCACTGTGTGCTGTAGTAACACATAATATTAATGTGTAATTTCTGTATTACTGTCACCAACTGATCTGGAGTCAGATCTTCATTCACTGTGTGCTGTAGTAACACATAATATTAATGTGTAATTTCTGTATTACTGATACCAACTGATCTGGAGTCAGATCTTCATTCACTGTGTGCTGTAGTAACACATAATATTAATGTGTAATTTCTGTATTACTGACACCAACTGATCTGGAGTCAGATCTTCATTCTCTGTGTGCTGTAGTAACACATAATATTAATGTGTAATTTCTGTATTACTGACACCAACTGATCTGGAGTCAGATCTTCAGTCACTGTGTGCTGTAGTAACACATAATATTAATGTGTAATTTCTGTATTACTGACACCAACTGATCTGGAGTCAGATCTTCATTCACTGTGTGCTGTAGTAACACATAATATTAATGTGTAATTTCTGTATTACTGTCACCAACTGATCTGGAGTCAGATCTTCATTCACTGTGTGCTGTAGTAACACATAATATTAATGTGTAATTTCTGTATTACTGACACTAACTGATCTGGAGTCAGATCTTCATTCTCTGTGTGCTGTAGTAACACATAATATTAATGTGTAATTTCTGTATTACTGACACCAACTGATCTGGAGTCAGATCTTCATTCACTGTGTGCTGTAGTAACACATAATATTAATGTGTAATTTCTGTATTACTGTCACCAACTGATCTGGAGTCAGATCTTCATTCACTGTGTGCTGTAGTAACACATAATATTAATGTGTAATTTCTGTATTACTGACACCAACTGATCTGGAGTCAGATCTTCAGTCACTGTGTGCTGTAGTAACACATAATATTAATGTGTAATTTCTGTATTACTGTCACCAACTGATCTGGAGTCAGATCTTCATTCACTGTGTGCTGTAGTAACACATAATATTAATGTGTAATTTCTGTATTACTGTCACCAACTGATCTGGAGTCAGATCTTCATTCACTGTGTGCTGTAGTAACACATAATATTAATGTGTAATTTCTGTATTACTGTCACCAACTGATCTGGAGTCAGATCTTCAGTCACTGTGTGCTGTAGTAACACATAATATTAATGTGTAATTTCTGTATTACTGTCACCAACTGATCTGGAGTCAGATCTTCATTCACTGTGTGCTGTAGTAACACATAATATTAATGTGTAATTTCTGTATTACTGTCACCAACTGATCTGGAGTCAGATCTTCATTCACTGTGTACTGTAGTAACACATAATATTAATGTGTAATTTCTGTATTACTGTCACCAACTGATCTGGAGTCAGATCTTCATTCACTGTGTGCTGTAGTAACACATAATATTAATGTGTAATTTCTGTATTACTGTCACCAACTGATCTGGAGTCAGATCTTCATTCTCTGTGTGCTGTAGTAACACATAATATTAATGTGTAATTTCTGTATTACTGTCACCAACTGATCTGGAGTCAGATCTTCATTCTCTGTGTGCTGTAGTAACACATAATATTAATGTGTAATTTCTGTATTACTGTCACCAACTGATCTGGAGTCAGATCTTCATTCACTGTGTGCTGTAGTAACACATAATATTAATGTGTAATTTCTGTATTACTGTCACTAACTGATCTGGAGTCAGATCTTCATTCACTGTGTGCTGTAGTAACACATAATATTAATGTGTAATTTCTGTATTACTGACACCAACTGATCTGGAGTCAGATCTTCATTCTCTGTGTATTTACATCATGTATTACTTTGTCATTAGAAAATATGACTTGAAATTTCTAAACATTTATTTTGTAATGATTCAGTTACAATGCATCATGCAATACCCTGAAACCACCAGTGTGTGTGTGTGTGTGTGTGTGTGTGTGTGTGTGTGTGTGTGTGTGTGTCTTTGTGTGCGTGTGCGCGTGTGTGTGTGTGTGTGTGTGTGTGTGTGTGTGTGTGTGTCTTTGTGTGCGTGTGCGCGTGTGTGTGTGTGTGTGTGTGTGTATGTCACTTCACTTTCACCTCTACAACACAGCCAGATGACATATGAAACATTGGTTGCTCAAATACAAGAGAGAGAGAGAGAGAGAGAGAGAGAGAGAGAGAGAGAGAGACCAGAGAGAGAGAGAGAGAGAGAGAGAGAGAGAGAGAGAGAGAGAGAGAGAGAGAGAGAGAGAGAGAGAGACCAGAGAGAGACCAGAGAGAGACCAGAGAGAGAGAGAGAGAGAGAGAGAGAGAGAGAGAGAGAGACCAGAGAGAGAGAGAGAGAGAGAGAGAGAGAGAGAGAGAGAGAGAGAGAGAGAGAGAGAGAGAGAGAGAGAGACCAGAGAGAGACCAGAGAGAGACCAGAGAGAGAGAGAGAGAGAGAGAGACCAGAGAGAGAGAGAGAGAGACCAGAGAGAGAGAGAAAGAGAGAGAAAGAGAGAGAAAAAGAGAGAGAGAGAGAGAGAGACCAGAGAGAGAGAGACCAGAGAGAGAGAGAGAGAGAGACCAGAGAGAGAGAGACCAGAGAGAGACCAGAGAGAGAGAGAGAGAGAGAGACCAGAGAGAGAGAGACCATAGAGAGACAAGAGAGAGAGAGAGAGAGAGAGACCAGAGAGAGAGAGACCAGAGAGAGAGACAGAGAGAGAGAAAGAGAGAGATAGAAAGAGAGAGAGAGAGAAAGAGAGAGAGTGAGAGAGAGAAAAAGAGAGAGAGAGAGGTTACAGACAGATGGGCATTTTCTTTTTCTTGTCTTTTGAGTCTTGTTCACGCTTGGCCAAGCGTCTCTTCATCTCCTCTGGCACTCGCTCATAACAGCGTTTACACACTGGCTTCAGGTCGATCTCAACAAACTTATCCCTGTGCAACAGACAGACAGGTTCATGAAGAATTCAAATTCTGTTTGTTTTTATGTATGACTGAGTAAATATCGAGAAGGCACGCACTTTGGTGTCAGTTTGGAGTTGCATGTGGAACATGTAAAGCATTTCACACACCAGGCCTTCTTCAACGCAGACACAACTAAAACACAAGAAGGAATTATCCAGAGTTTCATCCTTCTTTCCTACAATGGAACAGTTTTAGTGGCCATGGCGGATGATGGTTACTGGCTGTGCAATAACCTCGCAGCAAAACAACAGTAGATGTGTAGATTTATGGGATGTAAGTGGGTAGTACAAAGCATAAGAAACCATGAATAGACTATAAGTTGAACATTTAGTTATTTTAGAAATGTTTTGATCTTTTGTTGTGTATTTAGAAATAAAGGCTATAAAACACAAGTTTCTATTTAGACAAAAACATATTAATAAGACATGTTTATAGACATTGTAATGCGACAGATTTTCCTATATTAATTTGTTTAATTTTATATCTTTATAATGAAGTAGAACATATGTTCGTATATTGTTCAAATATTTAGAATGTGCATGTATAAATTTAAGAATGGTACATAATGTAATGCACAAAAAATGTAAACAATGTTATAATGTACAATAAATTAAATAAAAGAAGTGCTTAATGTGCTTGAATTCTGGGTTCATTTACATATTTTATTTAAATCAACACTAATAAGGTGTATACACAGCAAATTTCACATTATGAAAAAATGCGGAAACATCAAATAAAAAATGTCAAGGATCTGTTTGACTATTTTTCTAATACAGGTAACAATAATTATAATAAGTATTAAGGTTTCCCTCGGATTCTGAACCAAATGTAACATTTCGTATGTGAGTGTTGGTAGCTATAAACAATCTGTGACGTTACTGATCCTAAAGTTCACGCTAAAGCAAGTCGTTACATTTAAAAATCCACACTGTTGGACTAAAGTACACGTAAGGATTTTAGTCATTCAGTTATTTCAGTGATGTTGCATCAGGGATACGTCAAAGATTTTTCTCACCCAATTGACAGATTATGGCTTATCTCTTCATTTAAAAAGTTCAAAAGTGTGTGTGTGTGTGTGTGTGTGCTCGCACATGTGTGTGTGTGTGTGTGTGTGTGTGTGTGTGTGTGTTTAATTTAAATTCTCACCTTGACCCTCAATGACATGGTTGCAGCGGTAACAAATGTCTCCAAAGAGCTAGAAGAGAAACATCAAAGTAAAAACTGATCCAATGTTTTTGTAATTATTGTAACTTTTCTTGTTAAATCCTAATTCAGTTGATTGAGCAGTGTTTACAGAGCTGGTTGTAGTCTGATATAAAGAACCCTGTCTCACACACTAACATAATGGAAATGGAAAAGTAAAACAATATCTAAATCAATCTGTAGCTCAAAAGTTTCCGGTGTTTTTTTGAAGTTTTGCTCTGTTATCCTATATATTCCACTTCATATATTATAGAGTAAGAAGAGTTTCAAGTCAGTTCTTCAGCAAAACATATAGTGTGAAATGAACTCTTACCTTGTTGTAGTGAGTCTCACAGTACGCCAACCCCCTGCGTTCATAATGTTGATGACCGAGAAATGGTTTCTCACATTTAACACACACAAAATGCTGCAAAAAAAAGAAAAAATCAATTCCTCAAGAATTATAATTGCTATAGTTATAGATGAATATACATTTTAGTTCAATTCATCAATTCCGATTGGTCAGCAGCTGTGGTTCATTCATGATGGTTTTGTGTATCATTGAGCCCTTTAACAACAGAACACAGCGGAGAGAGATAGGCCTCACTTTTTACAGCTGAAGGGTGTGTAGGATTTTCATTAATGACATTTAAAATGAGAAACATAATATAAACAAATAAGTAAATACTTTTACTTGTAATATTTTTTTATGTGTTAACCGTTTTATAAATGCAATAAGGGACTTGAGGGAGAGCTGTATCGTGAATAAATCACCAGTGATTTATTTACGATACAGCCCAGCCTCTCTGACCTTATAACTTAAATTTAAAGTCATATAAATGGTGACCGATCAGATGAAGTACCTCGACATGCCATTGTTTGCCCATGGCATTCACCACCCGACCCTCTATGGGTCTCCTGCAGGCACCACAGATGGGCACGCCCAACTTATCATGACACGGCAGACAGTAGAGCTCGCCCTTGAGTTCCCTGGCATCCGCGCTCAGCTCTTTACTGCACACACAATGAGTTTTATTCTGTATCCTGTAACCTTTCATCCTTCCTCAACACACCTGACTGCACGTGAATGTCTGGTGAGATCTCGAACAGGTGAACTAAACCTAAACTCTTTTTAGTTCATGTATATTTAAGACAAAATCATTGCTGTTTTCATCTTTTGAATTATTTAATAAAGGATTGCAGAGATAATGTGAATAAATCTGCACAGCCTTCATGTCAAAGAGGGTCAAAATGGACGGCATGATATGCATTGAATAATTGTACACCACTCTCTGTAAAAGACATAACTGAACGATTGTCTTCTGGTATTTTAGTAAAAGTTATTTGCGCTCACCCGCAGTTGTTGCAGTTGAAGTGGTCAGGATGATACGGGTCATTCTTATAAATCAAAGGAAGCTCTTCTATAATGCTGTGACACTTCTGACAGATGTATTTCCCCAGGCCATGAGCTTTCTCCCCGTCATGACACCCTCGACACAGGTGTCTGTCAAAACATGTTGAATGAGAGTTTTTATATGTGAACAGAACACTAGCTAGGTCTAAAAAGTGATGATGTGAGTTGTGTTCACCTGCCGGTGTTCTTCACAAAGCCCACGTCAGCGAGAACCACCTGACAGACATCACAGCAGAAACACTCCGGATGCCAGCTGTTGTTCAACGCCTTTATAACTCGACCAATGATGAACTCTCCTGAGAATGTGTCAGACGACCAATACTGTGTTTCTAATGCACTTCTGCTTTCTGAATGAACATATTCATTTGAGATATTTGCTAAGGTGATACATGAAGAGATGACAGTCATGCAGAAAAGATAAGCATCCAGGATTCAAATATTGACCAATCAAAAGAGAATGTGCAGTTTTCTCACCACACTGCTGACAACACGGAGCAAACAACATATGAAAATCATGCTCACAGTATTTTCTGCCCTCGAACTGCAAAGAAAAGTAAGAAGTGTATCAAAAGCTATTATTATTTCAGTGCATTATATTTACATTACATTTATTCAGTTTTATGCAAAGTATCTTACAGTATTATATAATGTACATCTATCAGTGTAGAGTAAACAGAGGTAAGATGTCTTCAAGAACACTTGAGTTCTTATATTACTATATCTGCTGACACTGAGATCAACTCTCTAACCAACAGAACACAACTGACCGTCAATACAAATGAGAACTAAGACATGAGAATGTCACTTAAACATTTAAAGCCAATCACATTCCTCCGAGTATTTCAGAACATTTCTTAGAAAAGCACTCTTGGTGAATCTGAAAGGATTATAAATTAGGAATGTACTCAAGATCAAGAGTACAGACGACTTGTGTAGAGAAAAGGGAATATCAATCCCTGTATGGGGATCATATGAGTCTAGATAAGATCATGGGATTCTGTCACATGTATGAGATCTCATTCCAACTGTAAGTGGACATTTGTGAATGTGTTACCTCATAAAAGAGTCCGTCCACAAATTGTTGGAAACACTGTGAACATGTGAAGCATTCTTCATGATACAGCTCGCCGTTACTGTTCACAATCTTCTCAGTGTGAGTGAAAGTGCTCCTGCAGCGCTCACAGATTGCATTGGCCAAAGCATTTGTCATGTTGCTGGAGAGAGAAACGTGTCAATCATGTCAGAGAAATGCTTGTTCTAAAGAATGTTCAGGAAAGAGTTCCATCCATCTGCCAGAACAAAGCGGAACTCTAGACATACATGGACACACGCTGTCTGTCCTGACCCTAACCTTTCTGAATGTAACATCAAGAACGTTTATTTACAGTTATTGATAATAAACCTTTCTCATTCATTAAGCTTTTGTGAGACGCTGTTTAACATAAATGAAAAGAAGTAATTCAATATTGGAATATTTCTGCTTAACTAAAAGCTCAAGAATAAATAACATCTCTTATGCATTTTTCTTGTTATAATGATTTGAAATAAAAGTGATTTGAGTGTGTGTGTGTGTGTGTGTGTGTGTGTGTGTGTGTGTGTGTGTGTGTGTGTGTGTGTGTGTGTGTGTGTGTGTGTGTGTGTGTGTGTGTGTGTGTGTGTGTGTGTGTGTGTTTGCTTATAGAAACGTACTGCTTGTCTGCTGTATATTTTCTGAACACATAAGACGTAAAACATCACAGAAAACAACACATCTCACATCATAACCAATATTTCTTACAATACACAATACTTTAGTGAATGTTTAGTTCAAGATTTGTGTTTAGTGGACAAACACTTACTACCGCACATAGAAGTCACAGAACTCCTTGTAGACTTTCACATCACTTCGTCTTCTCTGTATCTCAGATTCTCCAGAAAAAACATTGACTCGAGCCATATCATCCTCTTCTGAAGGACTCTCCATTAAGATTTCTTCACACAAAATCCCTCAATCCACTGAAGATCCTGTGAAAAGTGTGACTGGAAAAGAACGTCCGAGTGACTGAGAGACAATAATAGACACAGACACACACCTCCTGTCATCTGTCATCTGGCAGTTACACACCAACTCAAACATCCCAACAATGTTCACTCCAGCTCTAGATCATTTACATGAATCTTCATTCATTTCATTTCCTAAATGCATTTACTCTCACAAACACAGAAATGTTTTATAAATGGTGTGTTTCTCACTTTAAATGTGTAACACATTTCTTACAGGTCTCATGAGACCTCCTCTCTCTGGTCTTTAAATACACCACATCATCACATGTCCAAACTTGGCCTTTGAGTTCTGTCAGAAACTCCCCCCGGTGAAGAGCGTCCCTGTGTTTCTCATTGACTCTTATTCAGTCCGTCTTTAATTCTGCATGCACACACATAATTCACATTTCTTAGTCATTGGGGGCTTTTTGACCTTTTAATAATTAGACAAGAAACAGGGGACCAGAGAACTGTCGAAGCGGCGTTCCAAAAGCGCACTGGTGTTGTGTATCAAATATGACCCTAAACATGAAGAAACTTAAAATACCAGCAGGATCCCATGGTCTATAGAATCAACAGAATTAAATTGAATAATGAGGTTTAAATGTTTTTTTCTGGTGACTTAAATACAGTCATTTGACCTTACAGCAAATCGGAGAGTTTGACATGACAATAACTGAAGTGTTCTTGAAGACATCTTACATCTGTTTCCTCTACAGTGATAGATGAACACTGTATAATACTGTAAGACACTTTAGATAAAAGTATCTGCTAAATGAATGAATGTTAGTGTTTGTAATACTTGAAACATATGATGATTGAACTGTATAGAATTAGAATGTTGTATCTGCTTGATACTTAAAAATCCACATTTAGAGTCCCTGAATGAATGGGATTTGTTTACTTTTTTTTCTTGATTCCTTGTTTGGAAAAACTTTAAAGGTTAATCTCTCAAAATTGGAAAAGCTTTTGAACATGTTGTCAAGATTAATTTACTGTGTATCATATAGCAAGCCATATTAACATAAAAGCCCTTAGTTTGATTATTCATAAAATATATTTTAGATGGTTGCATTTCTTTTTCTACAAGCAATAAAACTCAGAAAGAGTTTTATTACAACACAGCAACAACTCCAAAACAGTATCCAAAGACAGCATCGAAGAAACAGGCAGAAAGTTCAAAAACCAGAATCAGTCTAACCAGGCAATATACACTGGGGTAAAAGAAGTTTAAATAGGGCAGATCAACACTATAAATGCTCGTTAATACAGGGACAACACGGGCAATACTTTGGAGAAAGCATTTAGGGTGCTCGGCCTTAAATAGTTAAATAAAAAGTTTTTTTAATTTAAAGCTCGCAAGCTAACTAAACATCTCCGGTTACATATGGTATCCTCAGTTCCCTGAAGGAGGGAATGAGACGTTGTGACTTGAGAACCCGTTTGTCTCTGAGCCTATAAAAAAGGCCAATTTACTAGGCGAATGCAATCAATTCATGTCCCCGCCCAGGGAGACAGGAATAAAGGGAACAGAAGAGATCATTCCTTACCTCTTGGTCTCACCTGTCTAGGGAAGAACTCATGGGCCGAGAGCGTGGGAATCCCACTTAGCGGGGAGCACTGCTGAGGTGGAGGCCCACCTGGGGGAAGATCACTGGGTTCGCCAATAGATAAACCTTGAGTGACAGAATACAATGTGCGGGGCCACCCGGAAAGGGGAGCCACTTCGCATAGGCACATGATACCGGTGGGAAAATTCCAAAATCCCGGCCTAGTAGGAAAGGCCACTCTGGGAGTGCTTAGTGAAGGATATGGTGCCTATACTCACCCTTGAGGGGGAAGTAGGGAGGCTAAAAGAGCGCACTTGCTCACCTATGTAGGGGGGACGGCGCTTTCGCAGGCTTACGCCCACTGGTCTCAGGCATTAGCACCTAAGACCCGAGCAGAGACCGGCTCCATCCGCAGGCTAAAAAACCTTGCAAAGGTGGTGGGCGTAGTAATGGCGTCTACGATCCAGTGCGCCAGTATCTGTCTGGAGACAGCCTTCCCCTTCTGCTGACCTCCGTAACAGATAAATAGCTGCTCAGAGTTCCTAAAAATCTGCGTGTGGTCCACGTAGAGGCGCAAAATGCGTACGGGACACAACACAGAAGAGGCTGGGTCTTCCTCCCTTGTAGTGAGCACTTGCAGGTAGAAAAGTGACTCGCAGGGATTTCACTACCTGATGATTTATGTACGCTACGGCTGTAGTGCTGTCTGACCTGACTAGGACATGTTTGCCCTGAATCAGAGGTCGAAACCTCCTGAGGGCCAGTAGCACTGCCAACAACTCCAAGGTATTGATATGCCAACGTAGGCAGGGACCTGTCCATTGACCCGACCTATGTGCCCATTGCACACAGACCCCAGCCGTGCAGGGAAGCATCTGTCGTAACTAGAACATGCATCGTAACCTGCCTGAGTGGGACTCCCGCCCGCTGACAACCTCGAGGATTGGATGCGGCGGCACCAAGGTGCCCCTGTGCCACGCACTCCTCAGAACTAGACTCTGTAGACTCTGTAGCAAGCGCTGTAGAGGTCTTATATGCATCAACCTGAGGGGAATTACTCCGGCCGAGGATGTCATATGTCCCAGGAGCCTCTGAAGGCCACTGTGCGCCTAGAAGGAACCATGCACTTTAGCACTGACTGAGCAAGCTCTATAGACATGCCTGTTAGCAGAGTCAAGGTCCGGACCAAGATTAGAGTCAGCCAGTCTCCGTTTCTTTGGGTGTGGTGAAGTCCGGGCTGATGAAAACCCGGGAACACCACAGCTGGGACAGGTGCCAGAAAGATGGCCACCTCGACCCGAAGGGGCTGAGGAGACGCGCGACAGCCCTGCCTGCTGATACACAAGTCGCCGCCCTGCGGAGGGTGTCAAAAGCACTGAAAGGCGTTTCCGCCATCCTTGCACCATCCGAAGGAGAGTGACAACGGTTGTTGCTGACACACCGTCCAATGGAGAGCTCTGGAGGCCGTGAGGAGGCGTTAACGCCGGGTACCGTCCATGAAGAATACCCTTACTCACTGCACAACACACCATCTCAGGAAGAGTGCTAAGGAGCTGCGAAAGGCGTTCCCAACTGCCGTGCACCGTCCAGAGGAGAGTACCAACAGCCGCTGCTCGACACACTATCCGGGGGAGAGTGTTGATGGCTGTGAGGGAGCGGTTTGCCTGCCGTGCACCATCCAGAGGAGAGTGACCACGGCTGAACATCAGGGGAGAAAAGGGCTCTTGATAACCCGGGCACCTGGCCTCGAAAGGCAGCCGGGCTGCACCTCTGTCTGCTACTGCACTGCTGAGAACCGTTGGGCTAAGTTCTCTACAGTGATTCCAAACAGCCCACCTGGTGCAAAACCCACATCGCACGTCTACACCAGGTGAATCCAGAGGTGGGGACTCCAGGACCACTAGTGTGGGCATCACCCGACCGGTGGACCGCTGCGTAACCTTGGTCACTCACAGCGCCTGGTCAGTCGCGGTCCAGAGCTAGTGTATCACGTTTGGGTCGGACCTCCCCCCATTGAGCTCCAAAAAACCCTGGCCTGGTTGCAACCAAGCCATGGCATGAAGCAACTCGTTTAGACGGATATGATGAGCGTGACGGGATATGAACGGTCCGTGAGCTCGAGGCTGACTGAGTAACGCCCAGAGCTTCCCAAAATCGCCAACGCGGCTCGCCGAGGAGACAAACCGAGTCGCAGCTCCGGATGTACACACAGACAGAAAAAAGCCAGCCGCAACCGCAATATCATGATACACACGGACTTTCTCAGCGTGTTTGAAATCCAAACACATGAGTCAGACCTCGTGAGAATCTCTATCTTCACAAGCCGGTTACAACCAAGAGTACAGCAGAGTTCCATTACAGAGCCAGCATCCTTTAGAGAAGACTCGAGATTTCTCAAGGTGGATGTTGAAGTCTCTGAGTATCACAAGAGGGGAACCATCCTCCAGAAAAGATGACAGGAGCACATCCAGCTCCTCCAAAAGATGCTGACCGGCGGTCATAGATGACTACCAAGATTATTTTCAAAAGGATGAGTTATAGTTACCACGTGTACTTCAAAGAAGGTATTTTCACACAGGGGTGCAAGCATTTTTAATCCTCCATTTGTTCGGGATGAGCAGAAAGGTGATCCTGTCTCTACCAGATGTGCATAGGCTGTGGGAGAATGTGTAGGGAGTTCTTAGAAAGGGCAGTTGGCGTGGCACTGTTCTTAGGTTTGATCCAAGTTTCAGTAAGTGCTAGAACAGCGAGACCAAAGTGTTTAGCCACGCAGGAGTAAAAGTCAGCTTTGTTGACAAATAGCAAAGTGTAGTACTCACGTTACCTGTGAGTGTCTCTGCTCGGTGGAGTTGCACAGGTAGAGTTGATGGCATTAAACTCATCGATTTTCACACGAGGGCTGACGGTTCAGCTTATGTCTTCACACTGAACCAAAGGATCAGTAAATGTCACTATACTATCTGGGAGTTGTACCCCTGTGGTGGAGTGCAACTGAAATGTCCCATAGACTTATAATGGGGAACTTTTGGTCGTAGCTCTTTGGAGGAATTTTTTGAACCATGTGGGAAACCACATTTGAACCGCCTTGCAGGCTTTATAAAAACATACCTCACAATGGAGTGTACGATGAACCCTTGGGGCGTTAGAGCCACCCGAATACCCAATAGACATAAAATGTGAGAGGGAATCCCAGAGTCTGCCATTTTAGAACACCTCAGATGCAACGTCGTCATACAGACAAGAGGATTCAATTGAAATCTCTCCAGGCAAACCCAATGCAACTAAACACATTAGCCCAAGAGCTTCCCAGAAAAACAGTTGTTTAAATGTTAAAATTATTTGTGATTAATTTTTAAATCTTTATATTAATTTGTATGTGTTTCACACATAGAGTTATCTTTGTTAAGATAAAGATTGCCACAGTGTTTATTTAAATAAATGGAATTGTTTCTCTTTAGGTTTACAAAACCAACATCACTGTTGTTATAGACAATTATTTAATATCATATTTAATATGTTAATCATAATTATAACACTCACTATGTATCTAACATATATATAAATGCTTCTTTATAATATATAAGTGAAGTGACATGTGGCAAGTATTGTGTCCCATACTAGGATTTGTGCTCTCTATTTATCCCGTTCAAGTTAGCAAACACACACCATGAACACTATGCACTTGTTACTTTTAGTACAATACATGTTACAAATAAATGACTGCTAAAGAGCTGTATGTGTATGATGTGTTTTGGACTACATCCCATGGTTTCTGTTGATACTCAATGCAAATGACATATTGTGAAACTGTCGAGTCATGTAAAAGGAATACTGGGGTTGTGTTATTTAGGTACACCTCAAGTCATACCCAAATGAGATTCAGTGCCGTGTATTTGTACAAAATTGTTGTAAAAAGGTAGTTGAGATATAAAGCATGATATAAACATACCTTGATCTTGATAACTATTGTAATTGGCAACTTATGTCTCTTGCTTGTTATCAGAAATAATCAGCATCTGATCTTTGAGGATAAAGTTAAAATTTTGATACACATGAGGAAGTGAAGGTTGGTTTAGAAGTCTTCATGCACATTTCATACGGTGTTGCTGGTAAATCTCTATAAAGTCTCAAGTGGCTTTTAATTTGTTGAATGAAATCCAGATGTTGGTTGCTAATTCTTTGTAAGTTGTTTTTACTGAGCACTGAATGTATACAGATCTGATGATGAATGACTTTTCTTCCGCGGATGAGATCTTCATTCAGCTTGTATAAACACGATACAGCATATCTCTAATCTAACTCACTGATTCCTGGATCAAGAAAAATTACAGGATTTCAAAGTTATTTTATGTTCAATGTATTTCCAGTACTTACACATTTACCAGATTGACAAGCAAGAGAAGGATGATCAGATATCAGATTTACAAGCATTCTTTAATGAAACCCTGCTGACGACTACAATGAAACATTTGGATTACAAGCAGATCTGTTCACCTTAAGCATAAGATGACCTGACATGCCTGTTTCAGTGTTCACCCACTGCACACGATTTTGGCCGTGTATCCCCGCTGTTGCATAATTTAGGAAGAAGGAAAGCAGATTTGAGTTTAGCATTCCATGTGAATGTATGTGCTTTGTGCTTCATATACTATAATATGTGCAATTTGGAGATGAATATAAACTTTTTAAAATAACAAAAGACTCTTCTATTCACTAGATCCTTGGAAGACACTCACATAAAACTTAACCCCACACGAGACATGAGCTTCTCTCTTATCAAAAACATATGTCAACACCAGGCACGTATTTTGGTATGACGTGTGGGGCACATGGGTTTACATGACACACCAAAGTCAAATTTTGGATTCCTGCTTCCTTTAAAATGTGACATTCAGAGGACTCAACCGTGTCCCCGAGAACTGACACGTCTGGTCACATGACTTTTGGAACTGAATGACAGAATTCTTACACCTTTTATGACATTGATCAACACCAATGCTTGATAATAGAAAGAAAGAGAATGTGCTGGTAATGATGTGTGATCGTCAGATAGAATATAACTTCAATTCCTTTATATAAAAGATGTCCTTCCCTAAACGGATTTCAGTGTGTTTTTATCTGATCCCTGACCAGCTGTGCAGATATGACGTCCACCCTGAAGCTCTGGAAACAACAGTCTCCTCCTCACCTACAAACACACAAAACAACATTTGCAATGACAGTCCATCATTCCGCCTGGGATACATTATAATCATTTTGAATTTCATCACCAGTGCTAAAATGAATCTGTTATAAACATGTTAAACGTCACATCTTTGGAACATTCATGATATCATTGTTTGAATGTTAGATTAGGGTTATAATATCATGCAAACACACAAACCTTGTGCGATGGCAGACAGTTTGTTTTTCTCTTCTGGACTGAGCTGAAGCATGGTGTGAATGACAGGGAGTAACGCTTGACGCTCGCTGCCCGACCGCAGAAAGATGAACTGCAACAGAACGTTCTTAAGATATTCAAGATTAGCCACAGATTTCTCTCGCTCCTGATTCCGCTCCAGACGCCGCACTTCACTCTTCAACAGCTGAGACAACAAAACATTAAACAATCAATCAATCAACATGACCAACACACTCGCATAAACACAAAAGAATCAATGAATGAGAAGATATCTTCAGCTCGGTACAACAATGCCAACTAGATTCTGAAGAAAATGTGATTTGTGCTTGTGGTGGCAAAATTTGGAACTGGGCAGTTAGAGTGATGATTCTCAAAGCCAACCCCTGATGTTCTGATGCAGAGGTATAACTTTTGCTAAACGGTTGCAAAGCTTCTGTGTTCTGTTGCTATGGGCCTGGCTTGGCACTTGCCATCAACAAAAGTTTAAGTCACAAGTGGAACAAATCAACCCCCATGTCTCTATGACATTCTAATACAAAGATATAAGTCTCACTAAATAATTGCAAAGCTAAGTTGTTTGGTTTCTATGGGTGGGGTTTCATTGCTTCATGGTGATTCTAAGAGACTGATTGGTTGACTAAATGAAATAAGCCCACCCCCTTGTCTCTACAACACTGTAGTAGTGTGACGACATCCCATCTGGGACATGTTTTCTTTCGATAGTCTATGTAATTTACTTCCTTTAACATAAATGTATTCTGCAAAATCACAATGAATTAATATGTGTGTTCTCACAGTGATCTGCTCCATCAAAACAGCGTTGGTGGCTTCAGTCTCATGCAGTAGACCGTTCAGATGTTCCATGCTGCGGTTGGCAGTGTTGAGTTTCTGCGTTAGTTCTTCTTTACTGAGCTCCATCTGCCAAACCACAGGCTCTACACACGCACACGCGCACACACGCACACATACGTTTATATACACATGATGATTTTCAAACTGTACACACACAAACACATAGTTGTGAGTGGAGAGCACAGTGTGTGATTGTTGTACCATGTTTGGGGTCTGGAGCAGTGAGGAGGTGTTCTAGAGAGGCCAGCTGGGTCCTTGAAGATGACACAGATTCAGTCTCGGTGGTTTCCATCCCCTCACCGTCCTCACGAGCAACACCTTGCAGATCAAACTGAGGAACATCAACAAACTTTCTGTCCACCTGACACTTCCGGCTTGACACGACGACTGGACCTGAACACATATACACACACACACAAACCATCTGGAGGATAAACTGGATTCACATTTTAAACAAAATTCTAGAGTATGAGTTCATGACTTCTCACCATTGCTGCTGGATTCTTTCTGCATGTGAAACAGTTGTGTCTCCAGCCGACTGATCTGCTGTTGAAGGGTCTCTACTGTAATGCAGTGTTCATCCTGCAGCTGGCGTACCTGCTCACGGAAGCTGTTCCGCAGGGCATCGGTCTGAGCGTTCAGGTGAGCATTGCACTGTCCATGCTCAGACTTCAGCGACACATTCTCAGACTGCAGCGTTAACACTCTGAAAGACAATTCAAACCCACATGACCCTGTCTGATCAATTTTTTGTTGTTTTTATTAAACATACATATCAAACATGAGACAAATCTTCTAGTCTTTTTTAGTAACCCTGCCAACCCACAAGAAATCCTGGAACACCCTTATAAATTTCAGTTCTACACAAAATATGCATAGTAAAATTGTTATAGTAAATAAAAATACTAATGAGAAAATGTATTTATTTATATAAAATAAGCATTGAGCAATATTAAACTTCTAGCTTAAAGTGTTGCATGCGCAATCACATTTTCCGTACATATATTTAAACATAAGGAGTGCGGTGTTATACCAAATATGAGAATATTTTGATGACCTCAGGTTCTATGAATGTATTTAATTTTCAGACAGAAATTTAAATATAGACCTTCAAAAGTCCTTTAATTTTGAACAGGACCATACCATATGAGATGATGTTGTTGCTTCAACGTCACAATTGGGGTCTAAAATTAGATTAAATTTGGCTTATTTCACTTTAGACCAGTGCAATCTGTGTACTACAAACCCAATTACCAAAAAGTTGGGACGCTGAACAAAAAAAAAAAGAAAAGAAGAGTAAAACGATGTTGAAGTTTCAAATTTCAATATTTTATTCACAATAAAAATCATTTTTAAGAAAAAAATTAAGAAAATTTATAATTTTAAGGGCAAAATAAGTTTTACTAAAAAAATTTGACCACTGTGTGGCATCTCCTCTTCTTTTCTAAGAGTCTTTAAATATCTGGAGACTGAGGAGACAAGTTGCTCAAGTTTAGGATTAGGAATGTTGTCCCGTTCTTGTCTTCTACACAGACTTCTAGATACTCAACTGTCTTAGCTCTTCTGTCTCATCTTCTTCTTTATGATGCTCCAAATGTTTTCTGTGGGTGAAAGATCTGGACTGCAGGCTGGCCATTAAAGGTACCCGGATCTTTCTTCTTCGCAGACATGATGTTGTAATTGATGCAGTATGTTGTCTGGCATTATTAGGGTTGAAAAAGAAAGGTCTTCCCTGAAAGAGACGACGTCTGGATGGGAGCATATGTTGTTCCAGAACTTCAGCATTGGTTCCTTTCCAGATGTGTGAGCTGTCCATGCCACACGCACTCATACCAACCCTATGCCATCAGAGATACAGGCTTCTGAACTGAGCGCTGATAACAGCTTGGGTTGTCCTTGTCCTCTGTAGTCCGGATGACATGGCGTCAAAGTTTTCCAAATTTTGATTGGTCAGATAACAGAACAGTTTTCCACTGTGCCACGGTCCATTTTAAATGAGCTTTGGCCAAAGAAAACACCTGCGCTCATCTTTAGATACGGCTTCTTTTTTGACATTGGTTTTATTCGGGAGCGGCTAATGGCACACGCTGGATTGTGTTCACCGACAGTGTTTTCTGGAAGTATTCCTGAGCCCATGTTGGGATTTCCATTAAAAATGAGTTCTATAAACCCTGATAACACTTTTGGATGGCCTGGGGGTATGAATGCAGACTAAAAATTTACAAAAAAATTATATCTATTTATAAATATGTATGAGTCCCTGATGTGAGATTTTTCACGTTATCTTATTTTTGTTTGTTTTTAAGACATAAACTTTTTTACTAAAACAATTATGGCTATTTAGCGTTTTGAAGAAAAAAACTTTTTAATTTATAATCTACGATATTGTTGTATGTTTTTGTTTAACAGCTTCATTTACATTTACATTTATTCATTTGGCTGACAATGTTATCCAAAGTGACTCAGTATTATACAGTAGCCAATCATCACTTCAGAGTAAACGGGCTTAAGATGTATTGCTCAAGAACACTTCAGTCATTGAGTCACTGACAACATTCTGCTTACAAGTCCAACTCTCAAACCACCAGACCACAACTGACCCCTAGGTTCAGATTGAACCAACACACAATTTAAACAGGATAAATTGATTATCAAGAAAATGTAAGTGCCCGATTAAAAAAAACTATTTTCTGACAATATTAAAATGGATTTATAGCATTTGGAAAAGAGCTATTCACATCTCACTTGTTATAGAGCGGGTGAACCTATGATTTCTTACTTTGTGGGCATAACAACTGGATTAAGAGTTTAATTAAGTTAAGATTCAGGCAGTGGGAATTTTGAACATTTATAAATAATACAATTTATATCTGTATGTCCAAAATGAGCTTGTAAACGTGCGTATGCCACTTTTCACACAAAGTTGTCACGCAAAGACAACATCGATGGTGACTTGAGGGACTGACTACAGATGAACTTGAAAAGTTGCATAAAGATCGCAAAACTTAATAACAAATACATGCATGTTAACAGAACTTATTTTAAAATAAAATAAATAAATGTAAAATAAATTAAAGTCCCTTAACTTTCTTTTTCTAATTATGTCGAGATGTTCAGCATATTATATTGCTCGGTGTGTGCACTTTCATTCCTGAGGGACTATGTCATTTAACGGACTTAGAATAAAAGAGTGTTAAGAATCGATGAAGAATTACTGGTGTGACTCCTGGTTACCACAATATTAATAATTTTGTTAATTCACTATTTATACAAGTTTAACCTAAGTTGTTAAACTGTATATTATTTAACCTTAAAAAAGGGGACTGACATTTATTTTACATGTAATATTAAAAAATAAAGAGATGGTTATTAGTGAAGCTACTGAATTTAGAATATAGAACATAGAACATGCCAAACCAGTTTGGTTCCAGCTGAAATATAAAATGATGTAGTATTAACACATATATTGTTCTATTGGGGTTTCCTGTTTAGTATAGTTATGTAATACTCGTCTTGTATAGTAACGTTTCTTGTTAAATCAAATATCCTGTACATATCTTTTTACAACATTATAGGTGTTTGATCACAACAATTGAGTTATCATTGCAAAAATGTGTTTATATATATATATTATGTTAGTGTATATAGTGCATTCTATATACAGTTCTAGTTAAGTTTGGACAGACAAACGGGAAAGTTACCTGCTACTGTACTATAATATTTGTTTTGTTTTTTGTATTAAAGTCTCGTTTTTTTCCCCCCGATTCGTGCCTGCATTTGGGTTCTACTTCCTAAAATCCTGACAGAATGCAACGACCACAACTGAACCCAGCAGGCGCAGACCTCACCTGGCTGCGGAACGCAGAGTCCCGCTTGTTGTTCGGGATGTGCCAGGGAGACCAAGGTATCCGAGCCTTTGCCCAGTCCTGGCCACGGCCACATTGGGGGACTTAGCTCCTCCCAGCACCACAATGCTAGCTCCCCACTCCCCGTTCCCAGTCTTACCGGTCCCCCATCACCGTCCGAGGAAGACGATCCAGGAGGAAGTCCTGCGACTCCCCATCGGAGTCTTTGGGCCCTGAAATGGTCCCGTCCCCTCCTGCGACCCCTCATCTCAACCAACGCACCAAGAGGAAGAAGCGGAGGACCAAGTCCTGTCCCGGCGTCGGATCCAAGTCCTGTCCCTGATCCAAGTCCTGTCCAAGCGACGGTCCAGACGGCATTACCCGCGGCATCAACGCCGGTCCAGAAGGCATTAACCTCGGCTTCAGCGCCGGTCCAGCCAGAATTACCCGCAGTTTTAGCGCCGGTCCAGCCAGCGCCATCCGCGGCTTCAGCGCCGGTCCAGCCGGCATTAACCGAGGTTTCAGCGCCGGTCCAGCCGGCATTAACTGCGGCTTCAGCGCCAGTCCAGCCGGCATTAACCGCGGCTTCAGCGCAGATCGGGTGCCCAATCTATCTTCCCATCATTGTTTCCTGCCCCATGTCGTTATCCCTTATTTTGCCTTATTTAAAGCCCTTGTCATTTCTGTCCTGTGTCGTTGCATTACATGTATATCTTGTGTTCCAGAGATAGTGTTTTGTGAAGTTCTTGTCAGTGTTTTGAGTTTCCGTCTTTGTTTGGAAGTTGCCTTTTCCATGTTTTGCCCTATTTAACTTTGTAATTTTATCTTTTTTTGTGCCTCCTGGTGCGATGTGTTTAGTTACTGTTTTCCCCATTGTGGGTTTTTGTTTGGTTTTTTGTATTAAAGTCTCTTTGTTTTACCCGATTCGTGCCTGCAAGTATTCTAATATTAAACCTCATCATTTGCTCTTCCATGATCTGGCTTTCTCATTTAGACTTTCCACATTTTTGTCCAGTTTGTGAAGGGTTCTACAGTTCCATGAAGTCATCTGAGCAGCTGGATAACACTTGTTGCATGTCTGACATTGTCGTTTTAATTGCCTCAAGATCTGAGCAATGAGCCATTACAATGTGTGCTATCTTGGATTTAACTGCTTGTAGCTCTGATTTGAACACGTCAAATTGGTTTGTCATTACATTTTAAAGTTCTGTTTGGAAGAGCGCTGATTTTTCCAATGTCTGGGATGAGATCACCTCTGCTTTTATCTCCATAATGTCCGTGCATTCGGCTGACTATTCGTCATGCCAAGTGTATTAGCATAAACTTTGTTACCCGTGGACTTCTTTTTGCGTGTCTTGCTCTCAATTTGGGATTTATAAAGAATAATGCCGTCTCATGTAAAGAAGTAAACTGTTTGGAAGATGCGGCATGTCATATTTTCGATAAGAGCACCCTAAATAATGATTTATTTAAAATATTTTGCAGAGCTCATTCAACTAGCAGCCGTCTCAATTGATTTCTCACTAAAGTACCCCCTGTCTATTCCATAGAATTTTTTTTTATTTAACTTGCCGAAAACAACACACTCAAAATATTTTTAGCAGGAGATAACAACAGGCTGGAATCACAGCAGAGAGACAGAAACTAAATAAAATCTAGAGTACAGTCTGTGTAAATGGTGTGTACCTCTCTCGGAGTTCAGCTTCTTTTGTGACGCTCTCCTGCAGGATCTTGTTGTGTCGTTCCAGCACCGCATCATGTTCTGTTTGCAACTGCTGCAGTTCTGCTGTACTCGACTGAAGCATCTGCTGAGTCTCCTGCAGCTGTCTGCGCAGACGCTCCAGCACAGAGTCCATGTGCTCTCTACACACAAACAAACACAAAAATCAGTGAAGAAACAGACACTACAACACACTCTCTCACAGCTTCTTTTATTGTCTTTTAATGTAACATGGCTCAAGTAGGAATGTGATGGTGCTCTATATCAGGAGACCATCACAAACACTAATGTATCGCACCATCACATGATTACGAGTCCCATTTTGCATCTATACAACAATTCGATGGCACAAGTGTGCAGATGAATCACAAAAATCCCTCCGGTTTTAAAGGAGACTACTTTCTTCCGCGCTGAGTTTCAAAGCAGCAAAAGAGTTAACAAGCCTCCGTTATTAAATCTAAACCATCACCTCAATTAAGCAAATACCGTGACATTATAGAAATAATGAGGTGTGAATGTGTGTGTGAATGAATGTGTGTTTAATATGCGCGCAAAGAGTTTATAATACTCAATAAATACACTTTTAATAAAATAACAAAGTTACAATAATTTTCATATCATCATCGCTCGTTGTCAAGTGTGTAGCTTCTACAAGTGAAAAATATAACGAACTTTAAGCAGTGTATTTTAGCTATGGTTTATGTAGGCAATAAGGTACTCAAGGAAAAAACGTATCGGTTCCTTTAAGTCACAATGTGGAGATGCACTGATATTACTCTAACATGAATAACTTTTTTCTGAGCAAAATAATTCAATAGCAATAGCATTCGCTTAAGGTTTATTCAAGAGAACCTCTGATTTTAAGACTCCTTTAATATTTCCTTTGTGTGTTAATACCTGTAAACAATCTCTGAAGTTACAATCAATAATGATTGATATCAATAATGCAAGCAAAACACACACAACAAAATATAACTGTAAACTGCTTTATACTTTGTAAAGTCCAAACCAGCACAGCATGAAACAGAAATGTGTATAATAACATTCTGCTCATTGAAAACAACACAATACCTCTCCTGTCTGAATGAGTCTTCATCACTCTGCTTTGAGCTCTTGTGTTTCTGTTGCTTCAGAACATTGTGGACTCGTACCTTATAACTCTCAAACTCAGAGACAGTGGCAGCGAGCTCGGCCTGAAAGGACAGTGAGTGGGGAATGAATTATATATATAAGAGCCGCTGTAGGCTCGCTTGCGTTGAAGGAAGACTGAAAAAATTGCCTTGAAATTTCCATGTGAAATGAAAGAGGGTTAATAGGAAGACCTTAGCAGCAGTGCATTGGTCCTGCAGGACGTTGAGTTTAATCTGATAGGAGCTGGAGGACCTCTGCTGTTGATCATTCATCATCTTCATCTGTTCCTCCAGTCGATGTTTCTCTGCTGTTAAATCACTGCACTGTATCTGTCAGTCGCACAGATCATGTGTGTATTACACTTCTGAATCTGTTTAAATCATGATCATTTTCATCAGGTTTACCTTATATTCCTCCAGTTGCTGTTGATGGGTCTCTAGATCTCCTCGGAGGGAGGACTGAATCAACGTATGTTCAGCTTCCTGTAGTGAACATTCACAAAAGTCTTCAACTCAAACTATCATAGAACATTAACAGTGTCAAAGCTCAGGAAAATGTTACCTCAAGCTAATTAAAATTATTTACCAAACTGCTATGTTCTCTACCTCCACCTTCACAAGACATGCACACACACAGGAAAAATTCTACCCATTCTGCACACACAAGACCATGACTTCTCAATAGTATATTAGTCTCATCTCATTTGCTTTACTTCTTTCTCACAGCTTTAGTCTTAGATAAAAATTATTGATATAAATAATGATTCTGAATGTGGACTGTATCCAGATGCTGATATTCAGGGTTTTCACGTCATGACTTTTCTGTATTCTTTAATTAGACTTACTTTTTGCTTGGCATCTCCAAGTTCTTTCTTGGTTTTAACCAGCAGTTGTTTCATCTTGGAGGCTTTTTCCTCCGTCTGATCAAGCATCACCTTCAGAGAGTCTGAGAGAACATCAAACCACCAAATTCATAAGAAGTTTCGCATTTAACACATTTCAAAATTATGAAACACACATACTTATATCTTCATTCAGCCGCTGTTCTCGTTCTTTCTGTGTTTCTTCTTGTGTTTGATACTCCTGGATCTGTCTATCTCTCTCACACAGTTTGTGATTAAGTTCCCTTACCAGTTTCTCATAATCCGCCATCTCCATGTCCATCAGTGAGCTCTGCTGAGCATCCTACAGCACAACACATCCTCATGACATAAACATACATAGAAATCCTGTTAAACGCTGACTGCAGGCCTCATGATGTTGAACTTGCCTTTCTCAGCTGCTCCAGTTCATGATCTGTGTTCTGCAGTTGATGTTTGAGTTTGCTCAGCTGAGATTGAAGCTCCTCCACATCTCTCACAGCAGACTGATGGTCCTATAAACACAAGGTTCAGTATGACCCTACAAACAATGAGCGCTCATGTTTAATTTCATGAAGATACACATACCTTAGTTTTCTGCTCTTTGACAAGTCGTTCTGCCTCCAGCTGTTTTTCCAAGCCACCGTTATTCTTCTGAATCTCAAGTATGTGTGACTGCAGCTGAGTGACGTTACTCTGAAGTGTGTCTACCTTCACCATCAGATCCTCTCGCTCCGACAATACAAGCTCATGCTGTGGGTATCCAAAACAAAAATCTTCTTATAACCAGCGCACACACGGACGCACGCACACACATGGACGCGCACACACACACTGACGCGCACACACACATGGACGCGCACACACACACACTGACGCGCACACACAAACGGACGAGCACACACACACACACACACGGACACACACACGGACAGAAAAACGGACACACACAGGGAAGCGTGCACACACGGACGCACGCACACACGGACCCACGCACACACACGGACGCAGACACGCACACACGGACACACACACACACACACACACACACCTGCTGACTTGTGTTCTCAAGACGTCTGCTCAAATCTTCGTTGAGTTTCTCCATCTGTTCCAGCTTTTCTTTCTCTTTCTCCAGAAGTTCACTCAGTTTGTCATATTCCATGATCAAATTCTGTCAATAAGTTGACATTATGATAATTTTTTTGTAATTCTGACTTCATTCATGCATTTAAATGTTTTAACACAAATACAGTAGATGAAAATAAAACCTTATAATCTTCTGCTCCATGAATGATGTCCTTCATTGATCTTGATAGTTTATCTCGTTCATCCTTTAACATTCCCACTTCTTCACTCAGAGCAACAACCTGAACATCAAAGACAAACACATCAGTGTGTACAGGTGTGTGTGTGTGTGTGTGTGTGTGTGTGTGTGTGTGTGTGTGTGTGTGTGTGTGCCTTTAAAGGTGTGTGTTCAAGGGTATGTCACACCTCTTTCTTGCTATTGTCAAGTTCCTTTTTGGCCTTTACAGCCACAGCTTTGATTTTATTCATGCGCTCATCTTTCTCTTTCATTTCTTTCTCAAGGATTTCTAACCAACAAAAGAATCCAGTTAATGAATGTGAGAGTAAGAAAACATATGTTGACTTTGAGGAATAAAAGACACTCATACCTATTTTATGAGACACTTTCACATCTTCATCAGGGACTGACACCTGCTTGAACATATCAGTATAGAATGATTCACAATGACACAATGCTCACACTTACATTCAGAGAAAGCATTGATTGAAACATAGGACTATTTAAGAACTGTAGAGTAATCACCTGTAAATGACTGATTTCTTCTTTAAGTTGTGATATGAGAGTGTCTTTTTCAGCAAGACTCTGTTGGAGTTCTGTTGAGTCGCTCACTTCAATGTCATTTGTTGCTGATATATGTTCTTCATGTGGTTTCTCTTCTAAAGTCTTTCTTAAATCAGTGATCTGAGTCAGCAGAGTCTGGTTTTCACCTCTCAAATTTTCATTCATGGCTTGAACTTCTCTCAGGTCTTTCTGCAATGCTTCTGTGTCTAAAAGCATGTCATGTAAACTGGCCTTTAGCATCTCTTTCTCTTGGCTGATGTCTTTGAGATGTTCACGCAGCTCAGACATCTGCTCACCATCCAGACGCCTCGTGTTCTCCAACTCTACAGCAAACCACTGTGCTCTTTCATCAACCTGCTGGACTATCATGTTCCTCTCCTCCTCAGCTTTAGTCATGAGACGATCTATCAAGGTGGAGATGTCTGACGTCACATCTACTTCAGTCTCGGAATATTTCTGCTGAAGGATTTCAGTGATGTGACTCAAAGCTTCAGAGAGTTGATTTTGATTAACATTCATGTGTCTCTGAAGGACATCCTTCGCTTCTGACAGATGTGAGATTTGAGATGTGAGATGTTTGATGTACTCTTGATGCTCTTCGTCTCTGGATTGAAGAGCACATATGTCCTCCTCTGGAATTTTTATACTCTCTTGCTTTTCTCTGGTTATCATCCGCAGTTGATCATCAAGCTGAGGGACTGTGTTCACTCCTCTGTCCAGTGTAAACTCTTCAACAAGTGCGTCCTTGTGTTGCAGCTGTAATATAATTTCATCAAATGACATTTTGATATATTCTTCTGTCAGCTCTGATGGTTGGTCTCTCTTCTTGAAGAGTTTCTCCTGTAGAGTCTGAACAGAAGCTTCAATCTGCCTCTTATTCAGCTGATATTGCTTGACAAAGAGTTCGGCTTTCTCTCTGAGTATCTCGTCCAGGCCTGTCTGTCCACCGTTCGGAGACGTGCAGACACTTCTGGTTTCTTGGTGCTCCAGCTCTGGTTTAACGTCTTGGCTGTGGGTTTCGTGTAGGGATTGGATGTTCTGATGATAATGATGATTTTCTATAGAGACACTGCATCTTTTGTTACCTTCATCTTTGTTCATTTGAAGCTCATTTATTCTGAACTCCAGTTCTTCCCTCTCCATGGTGAATTCATCTTTAACCTGTTTCAGCTCAGACTCCAGCTCCAGTTTCACGTTTCTCAGAAAAGTAATTTCTTCCTGAAACATGACAGTCTGTGACTGCAAATCCTCCAGTGTGGATCTGAGCAGAGCTGCTTTATCGTCAGAGTCGTCAGATGCCAATGAAACTGGCATATTAGTTAGTCCTGAATCATCTTTAACGACTATGGCAGTGGTCGAAGCAGAATACTCTTCTTCCTCCTGAACATCTTGGAGGAATCCCTCTTTCAGTGCCAGCTGCTCTGCCAGCTCATCGTGAATCAACAGCAGCCGTTCTCTCTCCTTCTCAAAGTCAGCAGTGTTCATCTCCATCTGTTCCTCCAGCTCTCTCACATCATCTTCATACTGTCTGTTCAGTCTGAGGATCTCCTGCTGGAGGTTCTCCATCTCCTGCTGGGATTTCGTCAGACTCGTCTGCTGAGAGTCCATCTCGGCGGTAAACTGCTTCTTGGTTTCCTTCAGTTCTGTTTGATATTGTAAAATCTTGGACTCGTAATCCTGACAGGTGTTTTGAAGGTTGGCCACGAGTTCAGCTATGTTTGTCTGCTGGGCTGCACACTCTTTATTCTTCACATGCAATTCTTCCTGAAGCGCCACCAAATTCTCCATGGTTTCCTGCAATATATAAAATGGTTATTTCCATTTCAAAATTCTGATTGTTCAGTAGCTGTGTAGTATTCATAATAAGCACTTAATTTACTGGTTCTGTGTCTTGTTGAGCTTGCATAGTAAAATAAACATATAGCTGCTGCTACTTTTGGCAGAGGGAGGAAGTTAAAGGCAGGGTAGGCAATTCTGTCCAGGTACCATGTTTTTTAAAGCTGGTATAAAGTTTCCCAACATGTTAAGTAGAATATATTTATTATTATAATTATATATCGCCTGGGAAAAGCATAAAGGTTAAATATGAGGTCATACTAAA
Organism: Triplophysa yarkandensis; assembly: GCA_033220385.1. Lineage (NCBI taxonomy): Eukaryota > Metazoa > Chordata > Actinopteri > Cypriniformes > Nemacheilidae > Triplophysa > Triplophysa yarkandensis. The sequence goes on from CM065656.1 coordinate 22,912,671, forward strand.
ATAAATACCTGTGTTGCATTTGCACACATTGGAAGTAACTCTGTGTGGTCTACAATGTTTCTTTCTAGACAAGTTGGCAATGTTACATTGTTTGGTGTGATTATGATGGAATGTGTAGTACATGTGACTTATGAAGTTTGTGTTCGCATTATGTGTTCTCAATATTAGCATAACCTCGCATGTGATCGGGAACTGTTTATATTTCTTCATAGATACCAGCAAACCACAACATCCACACACCTTCTGGTCCATGCGCTTCATGTTTGTAGACTAGGCATGGCTTTTCGGAAAATAACACCTTTTTACATTGGCATTTACATTTTGTTAATATTTAAATTATCCTGATTAAAGTGTCTGTTGTCTCGGTCTGAAGGTATTAACTGGCCATCAGAAGTTTAACTTGAGGCAAGCACTCACGAGGACATATCGCATTTAGGCTAAAAACAGGTTTGGGATTTACATTTACTCATTTGGCAGACGCTTTTATCCAAAGTTTCCATCCCTGCAGAGTAATCCGGGGTAAGATGTCTTACTACAGAGTATTTGTATTTCCTCAAGCACACTTGAGTTATTATCTACTGACACTGAGATTCAAACCAACAACCTTCTGATTACAACTCTCTAACCACCAGAACACAACTGATCCACAATAATTTGACCTGACTTCGATTACAATTTAAAGTGTTTTGGAGAAAATTTCCCAAAGTTTTTTTTAATTTGGCATTCATAGCATCTTTGAAAAGAGCTCTTCACATTCACAGAAAGTTGTAAGAATAAATGTTATTTACGTGTGCTTGTCTTTTGAGCTCCTCATGTTCTTTAATCAGTGATGATAAACTCTGACATGTCTCAGCTTTCTCCAGCAGAAGATCATCCATTCTCTTCCTCAGCTCCTGTTAACGGTTTCACGCATAAGAATCCCATTTAAACGGCTAATTACAATTCAGACAATGGAAATAATTCACTTCGAATGGATCATGACAAGAGCGTTATATTAAAAGAATGCATTTCCAAAATCAAAACAAAGGTTCTGAGATCAAGCACTACAAACCTGAATAAGTGTGTCATGTTCAGGCTGTCTGAGCACCTCCACCTCCTTCTCCAAATCTGAAATAAAGCAAACATTTACTCGTCAGACTTCACTAAAACTCCAACTGTTCTGTTTTGTTTGTTTGTTTGTTCTGTTTTGTTTGTTTGTTTGGTTTGTTCTGTTCATTTGATTGTTTTGTTCTGTTCTGTTTGTTTGTGTTTGTTCGTTTGATTGTTTGTTTGATTGTTTTGTTATGTTCTGTTTGTTTGTTGGTTTGTTTGTTTGTTTTGTGGATTTGGTTTGTTGGTTTGTTTGATTGTTTGTTTTGTTTGTTTGTTTTGTTCTGTTTGTTTGTGTTTTGGTTGGTTCTGTTTGTTTGTTTGTTTGTTTGTGTTTTGTTTGGTTCTGTTTGTTTGTTTTGTTTGTTTGTTTTGTTTGTTTGTTTTGTTCTGTTTGTTTGTGTTCTGTTTTGTTTGGTTCTGTTTGTTTGTTTGTTTGTTTGTTTGTTTTGTTTTGTTCTGTTTGTTTGTGTTCTGTTTTGTTTGGTTCTGTTTGTTTGTTTGTTTGTTTTGTTCTGTTTGTTTGTGTTCTGTTTTGTTTGTTTGTTTGTGTTCTGTTTTGTTTGGTTCTGTTTTGTTTGTGTTTGTTTGTTTGTTTGTGTTTGTTTGGTTACCTGCACATCTGGATTTCATCTTCTGCATTGCCATTATTTGTTTCTTTGCAAACTTAATGAGATCTTCTTTAGACAGAGAGTCCAGCTTCATGAAAGAACAACACACACAAGAATGAACACATCTCACGTATTGATCATATATTGATCACGTATTGATCACGTATTGATCACGTATTAGATCACGTATTGATCATGTATTGCTCATGTATTGATCATGTATTGATCATGTATTAGATCATGTATTGATCATGTATTAGATCATGTATTGCTCATGTATTGATCATGTATTAGATCATGTATTGATCATGTATTGATCATGTATTAGATCATGTATTGATCATGTATTGATCATGTATTGATCATGTATTGATCATGTATTAGATCACACTGATAGTAGAGCTCACCTTTGATTTGCTGGTGCCCTGTCCCAGCGGTGACGTCATCATGTCCGGGCTTGTTTCCTGTTTGATATGACATCACAATATAATCGAACACTTCTTTTACATTAATATGAAACTTTAACTTTCATTAAGATAATATTGTAGTATTTCTTAACCCATCACTTAAACTCGTTACTTGTTTTTAAAACAAAACTCTGATTAAATTCTTGAACAAACAGCATTGAGTAGAAACAATCGAAACAAAGTCATGATGCTAACCTCCATCTGATATGTGACGACAACAATAACCGCTCAAACTCTCCTCAGGAAATAAACCCTTTCTGACACAAACGAGAGAGAATTCATTTCATGTGTAAACATAAAGAGCATCTTCAACTTCCGCCTTCCCTTCTTCCTCACTAACACGTCACACTCAGGAAGAGGAAACAGCCAATCGCGTTCTTCTAACCAACCATATTCCCGCCCCTCACCTGTGACGTCACTCTAGAATAACTCCAAGTGCTCTGTGCTTGTCATCGGATTATAACTAATATAATAATTATTATATATTATTATATATAACTAAATATAGAAATAAACATTAACCTTTGCTTGAGTATAATCATCATTAAAATAATAAAACTAATTTATTGTAAATATAGAAATAAACATCAACCTTTGCTTGAGTATAATCATCACTAAAATAATAAAACTAATTTATTATAAATATAGAAATAACCATCAACCTTTGCTCTAGTATAATCATCATTAAAATAATAAAACTAATTTATTATAAATATAGAAATAACCATCAACCTTTGCTCTAGTATAATCATCATTAAAATAATAAAACTAATTTATTATAAATATAGAAATAACCATCAACCTTTGCTTGAGTATAATCATCATTAAAATAATAAAACTAATTTATTATAAATATAGAAATAACCATCAACCTTTGCTTGAGTATAATCATCATTAAAATAATAAAACTAATTTATTATAAATATAGAAATAACCATCAACCTTTGCTTGAGTATAATCTCATTAAAATAATAAAACTAATTTATTATAAATATAGAAATAACAATCAACCTTTGCTTGAGTATAATCATCATTAAAATAATAAAACTAATTTATTATAAATATAGAAATAACCATCAACCTTTGCTTTAGTATAATCATCACTAAAATAATAAAACTAATTTATTATAAATATAGAAATAACAATCAACCTTTGCTTGAGTATAATCATCATTAAAATAATAAAACTAATTTATTATAAATATAGAAATAAACATCAACCTTTGCTCTAGTATAATCATCATTAAAATAATAAAACTAATTTATTATAAATATAGAAATAACCATCAACCTTTGCTCTAGTATAATCATCATTAAAATAATAAAACTAATTTATTGTAAATATAGAAATAAACATCAACCTTTGCTTGAGTATAATCATCACTAAAATAATAAAACTAATTTATTATAAATATAGAAATAACCATCAACCTTTGCTCTAGTATAATCATCACTAAAATAATAAAACTAATTTATTATAAATATAGAAATAACAATCAACCTTTGCTTCAGTATAATCATCATTAAAATAATAAAACTAATTTATTATAAATATAGAAATAACAATCAACCTTTGCTTGAGTATAATCATCACTAAAATAATAAAACTAATTTATTATAAATATAGAAATAACAATCAACCTTTGCTTGAGTATAATCATCACTAAAATAATAAAACTAATTTATTATAAATATAGAAATAACCATCAACCTTTGCTCTGGTATAATCATCATTAAAATAATAAAACTAATTTATTATAAATATAGAAATAACCATCAACCTTTGCTCTAGTATAATCATCATTAAAATAATAAAACTAATTTATTATAAATATAGAAATAACCATCAACCTTTGCTTGAGTATAATCATCATTAAAATAATAAAACTAATTTATTATAAATATAGAAATAAACATCAACCTTTGCTCTAGTATAATCATCACTAAAATAATAAAACTAATTTATTATAAATATAGAAATAACCATCAACCTTTGCTTGAGTATAATCATCATTAAAATAATAAAACTAATTTATTATAAATATAGAAATAACAATCAACCTTTGCTCTAGTATAATCATCATTAAAATAATAAAACTAATTTATTATAAATATAGAAATAACCATCAACCTTTGCTCTAGTATAATCATCATTAAAATAATAAAACTAATTTATTATAAATATAGAAATAACCATCAACCTTTGCTTGAGTATAATCATCATTAAAATAATAAAACTAATTTATTATAAATATAGAAATAAACATCAACCTTTGCTTGAGTATAATCTCATTAAAATAATAAAACTAATTTATTATAAATATAGAAATAACCATCAACCTTTGCTCTAGTATAATCATCATTAAAATAATAAAACTAATTTATTATAAATATAGAAATAACCATCAACCTTTGCTTGAGTATAATCATCATTAAAATAATAAAACTAATTTATTATAAATATAGAAATAACCATCAACCTTTGCTCTAGTATAATCATCATTAAAATAATAAAACTAATTTATTATAAATATAGAAATAACCATCAACCTTTGCTTGAGTATAATCTCATTAAAATAATAAAACTAATTTATTATAAATATAGAAATAACCATCAACCTTTGCTCTAGTATAATCATCACTAAAATAATAAAACTAATTTATTATAAATATAGAAATAACCATCAACCTTTGCTCTAGTATAATCATCATTAAAATAATAAAACTAATTTATTATAAATATAGAAATAAACATCAACCTTTGCTTGAGTATAATCATCACTAAAATAATAAAACTAATTTATTATAAATATAGAAATAAACATCAACCTTTGCTTGAGTATAATCATCACTAAAATAATAAAACTAATTTATTATAAATATAGAAATAACCATCAACCTTTGCTTGAGTATAATCATCATTAAAATAATAAAACTAATTTATTATAAATATAGAAATAACCATCAACCTTTGCTTGAGTATAATCATCACTAAAATAATAAAACTAATTTATTATAAATATAGAAATAACAATCAACCTTTGCTTGAGTATAATCATCAGTAAAATAATAAAACTAATTTATTATAAATATAGAAATAACAATCAACCTTTGCTTGAGTATAATCTCATTAAAATAATAAAACTAATTTATTATAAATATAGAAATAAACATCAATCTTTGCTTGAGTATAATCATCATTAAAATAATAAAACTAATTTATTATAAATATAGAAATAACCATCAACCTTTGCTTGAGTATAATCATCATTAAAATAATAAAACTAATTTATTATAAATATAGAAATAACCATCAACCTTTGCTTGAGTATAATCATCAGTAAAATAATAAAACTAATTTATTATAAATATAGAAATAACCATCAACCTTTGCTTGAGTATAATCATCACTAAAATAATAAAACTAATTTATTATAAATATAGAAATAACCATCAACCTTTGCTTGAGTATAATCTCATTAAAATAATAAAACTAATTTATTATAAATATAGAAATAACCATCAACCTTTGCTTGAGTATAATCTCATTAAAATAATAAAACTAATTTATTATAAATATAGAAATAACCATCAACCTTTGCTTTAGTATAATCATCATTAAAATAATAAAACTAATTTATTATAAATATAGAAATAACCATCAACCTTTGCTTGAGTATAATCATCATTAAAATAATAAAACTAATTTATTATAAATATAGAAATAACCATCAACCTTTGCTTGAGTATAATCATCATTAAAATAATAAAACTAATTTATTATAAATATAGAAATAACCATCAACCTTTGCTTTAGTATAATCATCATTAAAATAATAAAACTAATTTATTATAAATATAGAAATAACCATCAACCTTTGCTTGAGTATAATCATCACTAAAATAATAAAACTAATTTATTATAAATATAGAAATAAACATCAACCTTTGCTCTAGTATAATCATCACTAAAATAATAAAACTAATTTATTATAAATATAGAAATAACCATCAACCTTTGCTTGAGTATAATCATCATTAAAATAATAAAACTAATTTATTATAAATATAGAAATAACCATCAACCTTTGCTCTAGTATAATCATCATTAAAATAATAAAACTAATTTATTATAAATATAGAAATAACCATCAACCTTTGCTTGAGTATAATCATCATTAAAATAATAAAACTAATTTATTATAAATATAGAAATAACCATCAACCTTTGCTTGAGTATAATCATCATTAAAATAATAAAACTAATTTATTATAAATATAGAAATAAACATCAACCTTTGCTCTAGTATAATCATCATTAAAATAATAAAACTAATTTATTGTAAATATAGAAATAACCATCAACCTTTGCTCTAGTATAATCATCACTAAAATAATAAAACTAATTTATTATAAATATAGAAATAAACATCAACCTTTGCTTGAGTATAATCATCACTAAAATAATAAAACTAATTTATTATAAATATAGAAATAACCATCAACCTTTGCTTGAGTATAATCATCATTAAAATAATAAAACTAATTTATTATAAATATAGAAATAAACATCAACCTTTGCTTGAGTATAATCTCATTAAAATAATAAAACTAATTTATTATAAATATAGAAATAACCATCAACCTTTGCTCTAGTATAATCATCATTAAAATAATAAAACTAATTTATTATAAATATAGAAATAACCATCAACCTTTGCTTGAGTATAATCATCATTAAAATAATAAAACTAATTTATTATAAATATAGAAATAACCATCAACCTTTGCTCTAGTATAATCATCATTAAAATAATAAAACTAATTTATTATAAATATAGAAATAACCATCAACCTTTGCTTGAGTATAATCTCATTAAAATAATAAAACTAATTTATTATAAATATAGAAATAACCATCAACCTTTGCTCTAGTATAATCATCACTAAAATAATAAAACTAATTTATTATAAATATAGAAATAACCATCAACCTTTGCTCTAGTATAATCATCATTAAAATAATAAAACTAATTTATTATAAATATAGAAATAAACATCAACCTTTGCTTGAGTATAATCATCACTAAAATAATAAAACTAATTTATTATAAATATAGAAATAAACATCAACCTTTGCTTGAGTATAATCATCACTAAAATAATAAAACTAATTTATTATAAATATAGAAATAACCATCAACCTTTGCTTGAGTATAATCATCATTAAAATAATAAAACTAATTTATTATAAATATAGAAATAACCATCAACCTTTGCTTGAGTATAATCATCACTAAAATAATAAAACTAATTTATTATAAATATAGAAATAACAATCAACCTTTGCTTGAGTATAATCATCAGTAAAATAATAAAACTAATTTATTATAAATATAGAAATAACAATCAACCTTTGCTTGAGTATAATCATCATTAAAATAATAAAACTAATTTATTATAAATATAGAAATAACCATCAACCTTTGCTTGAGTATAATCATCAGTAAAATAATAAAACTAATTTATTATAAATATAGAAATAACCATCAACCTTTGCTTGAGTATAATCATCACTAAAATAATAAAACTAATTTATTATAAATATAGAAATAACCATCAACCTTTGCTTGAGTATAATCTCATTAAAATAATAAAACTAATTTATTATAAATATAGAAATAACCATCAACCTTTGCTTGAGTATAATCTCATTAAAATAATAAAACTAATTTATTATAAATATAGAAATAACCATCAACCTTTGCTTTAGTATAATCATCATTAAAATAATAAAACTAATTTATTATAAATATAGAAATAACCATCAACCTTTGCTTGAGTATAATCATCATTAAAATAATAAAACTAATTTATTATAAATATAGAAATAACCATCAACCTTTGCTTGAGTATAATCATCATTAAAATAATAAAACTAATTTATTATAAATATAGAAATAACCATCAACCTTTGCTTTAGTATAATCATCATTAAAATAATAAAACTAATTTATTATAAATATAGAAATAACCATCAACCTTTGCTTGAGTATAATCATCACTAAAATAATAAAACTAATTTATTATAAATATAGAAATAAACATCAACCTTTGCTCTAGTATAATCATCACTAAAATAATAAAACTAATTTATTATAAATATAGAAATAACCATCAACCTTTGCTTGAGTATAATCATCATTAAAATAATAAAACTAATTTATTATAAATATAGAAATAACCATCAACCTTTGCTCTAGTATAATCATCATTAAAATAATAAAACTAATTTATTATAAATATAGAAATAACCATCAACCTTTGCTTGAGTATAATCATCATTAAAATAATAAAACTAATTTATTATAAATATAGAAATAACCATCAACCTTTGCTCTAGTATAATCATCATTAAAATAATAAAACTAATTTATTATAAATATAGAAATAACCATCAACCTTTGCTCTAGTATAATCATCATTAAAATAATAAAACTAATTTATTGTAAATATAGAAATAACCATCAACCTTTGCTCTAGTATAATCATCACTAAAATAATAAAACTAATTTATTATAAATATAGAAATAAACATCAACCTTTGCTTGAGTATAATCATCACTAAAATAATAAAACTAATTTATTATAAATATAGAAATAAACATCAACCTTTGCTTGAGTATAATCATCACTAAAATAATAAAACTAATTTATTATAAATATAGAAATAAACATCAACCTTTGCTTGAGTATAATCATCACTAAAATAATAAAACTAATTTATTATAAATATAGAAATAACCATCAACCTTTGCTCTGGTATAATCATCACTAAAATAATAAAACTAATTTATTATAAATATAGAAATAACCATCAACCTTTGCTTGAGTATAATCATCATTAAAATAATAAAACTAATTTATTATAAATATAGAAATAACCATCAACCTTTGCTTGAGTATAATCATCATTAAAATAATAAAACTAATTTATTATAAATATAGAAATAACCATCAACCTTTGCTTGAGTATAATCATCATTAAAATAATAAAACTAATTTATTATAAATATAGAAATAACCATCAACCTTTGCTTGAGTATAATCATCATTAAAATAATAAAACTAATTTATTATAAATATAGAAATAACCATCAACCTTTGCTTTAGTATAATCATCACTAAAATAATAAAACTAATTTATTATAAATATAGAAATAAACATCAACCTTTGCTTCAGTATAATCATCATTAAAATAATAAAACTAATTTATTATAAATATAGAAATAAACATCAACCTTTGCTTGAGTATAATCATCACTAAAATAATAAAACTAATTTATTATAAATATAGAAATAAACATCAACCTTTGCTCTAGTATAATCATCATTAAAATAATAAAACTAATTTATTATAAATATAGAAATAACAATCAACCTTTGCTTGAGTATAATCATCATTAAAATAATAAAACTAATTTATTATAAATATAGAAATAAACATCAACCTTTGCTTGAGTATAATCATCATTAAAATAATAAAACTAATTTATTATAAATATAGAAATAACCATCAACCTTTGCATGAGTATAATCATCATTAAAATAATAAAACTAATTTATTATAAATATAGAAATAACAATCAACCTTTGCTTGAGTATAATCATCACTAAAATAATAAAACTAATTTATTATAAATATAGAAATAACCATCAACCTTTGCTTTAGTATAATCATCACTAAAATAATAAAACTAATTTATTATAAATATAGAAATAACAATCAACCTTTGCTTGAGTATAATCATCACTAAAATAATAAAACTAATTTATTATAAATATAGAAATAACCATCAACCTTTGCATGAGTATAATCATCATTAAAATAATAAAACTAATTTATTATAAATATAGAAATAACAATCAACCTTTGCTTGAGTATAATCATCACTAAAATAATAAAACTAATTTATTATAAATATAGAAATAAACATCAACCTTTGCTTGAGTATAATCATCATTAAAATAATAAAACTAATTTATTATAAATATAGAAATAAACATCAACCTTTGCTTGAGTATAATCATCACTAAAATAATAAAACTAATTTATTATAAATATAGAAATAACCATCAACCTTTGCTCTGGTATAATCATCACTAAAATAATAAAACTAATTTATTATAAATATAGAAATAACCATCAACCTTTGCTTGAGTATAATCATCACTAAAATAATAAAACTAATTTATTATAAATATAGAAATAACCATCAACCTTTGCTTGAGTATAATCATCATTAAAATAATAAAACTAATTTATTATAAATATAGAAATAAACATCAACCTTTGCTTGAGTATAATCTCATTAAAATAATAAAACTAATTTATTATAAATATAGAAATAACCATCAACCTTTGCTTGAGTATAATCATCATTAAAATAATAAAACTAATTTATTATAAATATAGAAATAACCATCAACCTTTGCTTGAGTATAATCATCATTAAAATAATAAAACTAATTTATTATAAATATAGAAATAACCATCAACCTTTGCTCTAGTATAATCATCATTAAAATAATAAAACTAATTTATTGTAAATATAGAAATAACCATCAACCTTTGCTCTAGTATAATCATCATTAAAATAATAAAACTAATTTATTATAAATTTAGAAATAAACATCAACCTTTGCTCTAGTATAATCATCATTAAAATAATAAAACTAATTTATTATAAATATAGAAATAACCATCAACCTTTGCTCTAGTATAATCATCATTAAAATAATAAAACTAATTTATTATAAATATAGAAATAACCATCAACCTTTGCTTGAGTATAATCTCATTAAAATAATAAAACTAATTTATTATAAATATAGAAATAACAATCAACCTTTGCTCTAGTATAATCATCATTAAAATAATAAAACTAATTTATTATAAATATAGAAATAAACATCAACCTTTGCTTCAGTATAATCATCACTAAAATAATAAAACTAATTTATTATAAATATAGAAATAACCATCAACCTTTGCTTTAGTATAATCATCATTAAAATAATAAAACTAATTTATTATAAATATAGAAATAAACATCAATCTTTGCTTGAGTATAATCATCATTAAAATAATAAAACTAATTTATTATAAATATAGAAATAACCATCAACCTTTGCTTGAGTATAATCATCATTAAAATAATAAAACTAATTTATTATAAATATAGAAATAACCATCAACCTTTGCTTGAGTATAATCATCATTAAAATAATAAAACTAATTTATTATAAATATAGAAATAACCATCAACCTTTGCTTTAGTATAATCATCACTAAAATATTAAAACTAATTTATTATAAATATAGAAATAACCATCAACCTTTGCTCTAGTATAATCATCATTAAAATAATAAAACTAATTTATTATAAATATAGAAATAACCATCAACCTTTGCTCTAGTATAATCATCACTAAAATAATAAAACTAATTTATTATAAATATAGAAATAACCATCAACCTTTGCTTGAGTATAATCTCATTAAAATAATAAAACTAATTTATTATAAATATAGAAATAAACATCAATCTTTGCTTGAGTATAATCATCATTAAAATAATAAAACTAATTTATTATAAATATAGAAATAACCATCAATCTTTGCTTGAGTATAATCATCATTAAAATAATAAAACTAATTTATTATAAATATAGAAATAACCATCAACCTTTGCTTGAGTATAATCATCATTAAAATAATAAAACTAATTTATTATAAATATAGAAATAACCATCAACCTTTGCTTGAGTATAATCATCATTAAAATAATAAAACTAATTTATTATAAATATAGAAATAACCATCAACCTTTGCTTTAGTATAATCATCACTAAAATATTAAAACTAATTTATTATAAATATAGAAATAACCATCAACCTTTGCTCTAGTATAATCATCATTAAAATAATAAAACTAATTTATTATAAATATAGAAATAACCATCAACCTTTGCTCTAGTATAATCATCACTAAAATAATAAAACTAATTTATTATAAATATAGAAATAACCATCAACCTTTGCTTGAGTATAATCTCATTAAAATAATAAAACTAATTTATTATAAATATAGAAATAAACATCAACCTTTGCTCTAGTATAATCATCATTAAAATAATAAAACTAATTTATTATAAATATAGAAATAACCATCAACCTTTGCTTGAGTATAATCTCATTAAAATAATAAAACTAATTTATTATAAATATAGAAATAACCATCAACCTTTGCTCTAGTATAATCATCATTAAAATAATAAAACTAATTTATTATAAATATAGAAATAACCATCAACCTTTGCTTGAGTATAATCATCATTAAAATAATAAAACTAATTTATTATAAATATAGAAATAAACATCAACCTTTGCTTGAGTATAATCATCATTAAAATAATAAAACTAATTTATTATAAATATAGAAATAACAATCAACCTTTGCTCTAGTATAATCATCATTAAAATAATAAAACTAATTTATTATAAATATAGAAATAACCATCAACCTTTGCTTGAGTATAATCATCATTAAAATAATAAAACTAATTTATTATAAATATAGAAATAAACATCAACCTTTGCTTCAGTATAATCATCACTAAAATAATAAAACTAATTTATTATAAATATAGAAATAACCATCAACCTTTGCTTTAGTATAATCATCACTAAAATAATAAAACTAATTTATTATAAATATAGAATTAAACATCAACCTTTGCTTGAGTATAATCATCACTAAAATAATAAAACTAATTTATTATAAATATAGAAATAACCATCAACCTTTGCTTCAGTATAATCATCATTAAAATAATAAAACTAATTTATTATAAATATAGAAATAACCATCAACCTTTGCTTGAGTATAATCTCATTAAAATAATAAAACTAATTTATTATAAATATAGAAATAACCATCAACCTTTGCTTGAGTATAATCTCATTAAAATAATAAAACTAATTTATTATAAATATAGAAATAACCATCAACCTTTGCTTCAGTATAATCATCATTAAAATAATAAAACTAATTTATTATAAATATAGAAATAACCATCAACCTTTGCTTCAGTATAATCATCAGTAAAATAATAAAACTAATTTATTATAAATATAGAAATAACCATCAACCTTTGCTCTAGTATAATCATCAGTAAAATAATAAAACTAATTTATTATAAATATAGAAATAAACATCAACCTTTGCTTCAGTATAATCATCACTAAAATAATAAAACTAATTTATTATAAATATAGAAATAACCATCAACCTTTGCTTTAGTATAATCATCACTAAAATAATAAAACTAATTTATTATAAATATAGAAATAACCATCAACCTTTGCTCTAGTATAATCATCATTAAAATAATAAAACTAATTTATTATAAATATAGAAATAACCATCAACCTTTGCTTGAGTATAATCATCAGTAAAATAATAAAACTAATTTATTATAAATATAGAAATAACCATCAACCTTTGCTTCAGTATAATCATCATTAAAATAATAAAACTAATTTATTATAAATATAGAAATAACCATCAACCTTTGCTTCAGTATAATCATCAGTAAAATAATAAAACTAATTTATTATAAATATAGAAATAACCATCAACCTTTGCTCTAGTATAATCATCAGTAAAATAATAAAACTAATTTATTATAAATATAGAAATAAACATCAACCTTTGCTTCAGTATAATCATCACTAAAATAATAAAACTAATTTATTATAAATATAGAAATAACCATCAACCTTTGCTTTAGTATAATCATCACTAAAATAATAAAACTAATTTATTATAAATATAGAAATAACCATCAACCTTTGCTCTAGTATAATCATCACTAAAATAATAAAACTAATTTATTATAAATATAGAAATAACCATCAACCTTTGCTCTAGTATAATCATCAGTAAAATAATAAAACTAATTTATTATAAATATAGAAATAAACATCAACCTTTGCTTCAGTATAATCATCACTAAAATAATAAAACTAATTTATTATAAATATAGAAATAACCATCAACCTTTGCTTTAGTATAATCATCACTAAAATAATAAAACTAATTTATTATAAATATAGAAATAACCATCAACCTTTGCTTGAGTATAATCTCATTAAAATAATAAAACTAATTTATTATAAATATAGAAATAAACATCAATCTTTGCTTGAGTATAATCATCACTAAAATAATAAAACTAATTTATTATAAATATAGAAATAACCATCAACCTTTGCTTGAGTATAATCATCATTAAAATAATAAAACTAATTTATTATAAATATAGAAATAAACATCAACCTTTGCTTGAGTATAATCATCATTAAAATAATAAAACTAATTTATTATAAATATAGAAATAAACATCAACCTTTGCTCTAGTATAATCATCACTAAAATAATAAAACTAATTTATTATAAATATAGAAATAACCATCAACCTTTGCTTGAGTATAATCATCACTAAAATAATAAAACTAATTTATTATAAATATAGAAATAACAATCAACCTTTGCATGAGTTTAATCTCATTAAAATAATAAAACTAGTTAAATGATCACACAACATTTTTGTCATTATTTAATTGAATTAAGTTAAATGATCACACATTTTTGTCATTATTTAATTGAATTAAGTTAAATGATCACACAACATTTTTGTCATTATTTAATTGAATTAAGTTAAATGATCACACAACATTTTTGTCATTATTTAATTGAATTAAGTTAAATGATCACACAACATTGTTGTGACTTCTCCACTAGAGGATGCTTGAGGTCCTAATATTTGCACAACATTTTTGTGATATTCACCAACACCAACATCTTAACATTTTGACCCAATAAAATATTTTAAAGCTTAGCATTAACTGAAAAAATGTTTGTTTAATATACAATTGGTCAAATAATGAGAAATAGCTTTAGTTTTTGTTAGTATTGTCAAACTTTAGAATCTTAATTATCCTGAGGGCTCCAAGTTTAGATGACATCCAAATCCTTTAAAGGATTTATATACTGCATTATTGTGGTAAACAGGGAACACTTTCCTCATCAGCTGATTTATTTGCTACATCATTAGAAGAATAGGATCTATGCTAATATTAGTCTGTTTCTCTTTTCTTCTGAGTTTACAGAAGCCACCAGATCCAGCCTGTATCCAGATCAGAAGGCCTTGCAGTGACCCGGAGTCAGTATCCAGATCAGAAGGCCTTGTAGTGACCCGGAGTCAGTATCCAGATCAGAAGGCCTTGCAGTGACCCGGAGTCAGTATCCAGATCAGAAGGCCTTGCAGTGACCCGGAGTCAGTATCCAGATCAGAAGGGCCTTGTAGTGACCCGGAGTCAGTATCCAGATCAGAAGGGCCTTGTAGTGACCCGGAGTCAGTATCCAGATCAGAAGGGCCTTGTAGTGACCCGGAGTCAGTATCCAGATCAGAAGGGCCTTGTAGTGACCCGGAGTCAGTATCCAGATCAGAAGGGCCTTGCAGTGGCCCGGAGTCAGTATCCAGATCAGAAGGCCTTGCAGTGACCCGGAGTCAGTATCCAGATCAGAAGGCCTTGCAGTGACCCGGAGTCTGTATCCAGATCAGAAGGCCTTGCAGTGACCCGGAGTCAGTATCCAGATCAGAAGGCCTTGTAGTGACCCGGAGTCAGTATCCAGATCAGAAGGCCTTGTAGTGACCCGGAGTCAGTATCCAGATCAGAAGGCCTTGCAGTGACCCGGAGTCAGTATCCAGATCAGAAGGCCTTGTAGTGACCCGGAGTCAGTATCCAGATCAGAAGGCCTTGCAGTGACCCGGAGTCAGTATCCAGATCAGAAGGGCCTTGTAGTGACCCGGAGTCAGTATCCAGATCAGAAGGCCTTGCAGTGACCCGGAGTCAGTATCCAGATCAGAAGGGCCTTGTAGTGACCCGGAGTCAGTATCCAGATCAGAAGGCCTTGCAGTGACCCGGAGTCAGTATCCAGATCAGAAGGCCTTGCAGTGACCCGGAGTCAGTATCCAGATCAGAAGGGCCTTGTAGTGACCCGGAGTCAGTATCCAGATCAGAAGGGCCTTGTAGTGACCCGGAGTCAGTATCCAGATCAGAAGGCCTTGCAGTGACCCGGAGTCAGTATCCAGATCAGAAGGCCTTGCAGTGACCCGGAGTCAGTATCCAGATCAGAAGGCCTTGCAGTGACCCGGAGTCAGTATCCAGATCAGAAGGCCTTGCAGTGACCCGGAGTCTGTATCCAGATCAGAAGGCCTTGCAGTGACCTGGAGTCAGTATCCAGATCAGAAGGCCTTGTAGTGACCCGGAGTCAGTATCCAGATCAGAAGGCCTTGCAGTGACCCGGAGTCAGTATCCATATCAGAAGGCCTTGTAGTGACCCGGAGTCAGTATCCATATCAGAAGGCCTTGTAGTGACCCGGAGTCAGTATCCAGATCAGAAGGCCTTGTAGTGACCCGGAGTCAGTATCCAGATCAGAAGGCCTTGCAGTGACCCGGAGTCAGTATCCAGATCAGAAGGCCTTGTAGTGACCCGGAGTCAGTATCCAGATCAGAAGGCCTTGTAGTGACCCGGAGTCAGTATCCAGATCAGAAGGCCTTGTAGTGACCCGGAGTCAGTATCCATATCAGAAGGCCTTGTAGTGACCCGGAGTCAGTATCCATATCAGAAGGCCTTGCAGTGACCCGGAGTCAGTATCCAGATCAGAAGGCCTTGTAGTGACCCGGAGTCAGTATCCAGATCAGAAGGGCCTTGTAGTGACCCGGAGTCAGTATCCAGATCAGAAGGCCTTGCAGTGACCCGGAGTCTGTATCCAGATCAGAAGGCCTTGTAGTGACCCGGAGTCAGTATCCAGATCAGAAGGCCTTGTAGTGACCCGGAGTCAGTATCCAGATCAGAAGGCCTTGCAGTGACCCGGAGTCAGTATCCAGATCAGAAGGCCTTGTAGTGACCCGGAGTCAGTATCCAGATCAGAAGGCCTTGTAGTGACCCGGAGTCAGTATCCAGATCAGAAGGCCTTGTAGTGACCCGGAGTCAGTATCCAGACCAGCCCTGAAGAATGGTGGAGACCAGGACACCTGGAGCCTTGGATACAGATCCCCTGAAAGATCTTTCTTCAGATGACCATCAGGATTCAGATGATTGATTCTTCGTCATTCTGCTGCAGTCTGGACTTGAACTGCTGGACTCGTCTAGTCAGAGGAGAACTGGTCCAAATGAGCCTGGTTTCTCCCAAGGTTTTTTCTCCATTTCTGTCACTGATGGAGTTTTGGTTTCCTTGTCGCCTCTGGCTTGTTTATTCAGGAACCACCTCATTAACAGAGATATCGTTAACTCACATATCATTGATTAAAAATAAATGCACAGACACTAAATAAAGGTGACTTTGACTTTAAGAATCGTGTATGTGTGTGCACGTGTCTGTCTGTCTGTCTGTCTGTCTGTGTGCATGCATGTGTGTGAGATGTGTGAGAAAAGGGTCCAACTATCTTTTTAAAATATAGATTTAATTGTTTATTGCTGTCTTTTGATTATATTTCCACAAAACATGCTGCGATAATTAGTGTTAAAATGTTTAATGTGTTAGACATTCGTATTTTATTCAAATACAAACAAGAATTGAAATCGCTGTAAATCGGCACTCAGTACTTACGCATCAACATGTTTAAAAACAGAACAAGACTCTGACATCCCCACGGAGAGACAAACCAACCTGTGATTGAACTCCTGCTGACTGAGAGACTTCCATTGATTACACACACACACACACACACACACACACACACACACACACACACACACACACACACACACACACACACACACACACACACACACACACACACACACAGACACACACAGTCCAATTGTTCATTTCACAAAGAGTTCTTTCTTCATGTGAATAAAAACAATAATTGTGTAAATATCATTTCCTTTGAAATGTCACGTTACTCTATTAAAATGGACCTCAGGCAAAGATCTCGCTTAAAAATCTACGATAAACCCAAATGTCAAGACTCAATGTCAACATAAACCATGTTCTGATTCGTTGCGGGTGTTCCGCAGGAGATGAAAAGAGATTTAGAATACACACAGATAATACACTCGAGTTTATATTCAAAACTTCTTTATTGGGTTTTTACCTGTCCTTATCTGTCACTAGATCAGCGGCTTTCCGACGGACCGACAACAAGTCACGTCCAGCTCGTGTACAATCTCTACCTACAGCGTTTCACCCTGTACACCACTGACCGTACGGCCCAGAACCTTCTGTCAAACTACTGAAGTTCTCACAGCACAGAGAGGAACTGGGCACTACTGCAACATTGTGTAGCTATAAACCTTTAAGTGGTGAGGAAACCATCCTCCTAAAGTGTGTCTTAAAACAGTTGAATGAGTCCAGTCAATAACAGCTGAGGTCAACACAATCAATGCAAGCCTTGATGAGACCTACACAACCAGAAAATCAACAACAGCCAAACCTATTTCTGTCTGACATCCGTGAGTGAGTGTATTTCTTAAATCTCTTCTAGTGTATACGCACGAACGCAAGCGTACACACACACACACACGCACGCACGCACGCACGCACGCAAACACACACACACACACACACACACACACACACACACACACACACACACACACACACACACACACACACACACACACACACACAGAGACACTCACACACTACACAAACAGGCACGCACACTCAGAGACACACAAACACACGCAGACACACACACTACACACAAAAACACACGCACACACAGAGACACACAAACACAAACACAAACACACACACACACAAACACACACACACACAAACACACACACACACACAAACACACACACACACACACACACACACACACTGGTAGTATCAGCTGCGTCAGTAAGAATCTCAATGAATTTTTGCTGTCAGCTGCTGTGATTCATTCTGTAGATGGAGCTGGATGAAAATAATGAAATAAATAACAGGCAGCGGTCAATGACAGCACATCCATCAGCGGCCCACGGCAGCCTCGCCGCTGTGGCCTGAATCATTTTCAAACGACAGTCCTGTAAAACATTAGCTGAGGCCTCTGACAGTGGTTTGTTAGCAGGATAGATGAGCGCCGCTCTTGTGTCGGCTCTGAAGCTGTAAAGGTAATATAGAAGCGCTCTGATATACACGTGCACTTCATTGGCTCTGCTGTGTTTCAGAGGCTCCAACATTTGTCAGCTCTATTGGACCACTCACACTGCTGCTCACCTGTGTTGTAAATGGTCCTTCGGTAAACGCGAAGAGCGACATCCATCTCCTCCACAACGGCGTCTGAATCCCTCGACGTCTTCAGAAGGTCAACAGAGTTCAATGAAGCAGCCGCCTGCGCTTTTCTCCACACACAAACCATGCAGAAATATTCTGTTCATACAAATCTTTTATTTACCGCCATCAACAGCAAGAGCTTCATTGAGTTAATCACCGCAGATGATGTGTGATGTTCTCCTCAATCCTGTGTCTTATTTTAATCCAATGGATGAAAAACATTTTTCTCAGATTGTGTTTTTAATGTGCTTTAAACTATATGCAATGAAATAAAAACTTAGTCTAACACATATATGTCAGCTGAAATTCTTCTTAGAGAATGTGATTGCATGTGAAGATTGAGATGACAGTTGTTTTTTCTTTTCTCGAAAATGATGAAAGCTGCGAATAAGACGTTTGTAAGACTTATAAACGTAACAAAGCGGTTTCTGCAGACATATCACACACATACAGATGCAATGTCATGCTGTTTCATTTCTGTTGTGAACCCAATTTCCTTTTTAACGTTGATTTTTACGTTGTATTTTGTATTTTTGGTCTGTAGCTGAAGGACAAGAGAAACATTAAGAAAAGATTATGTGGAAAGTGTCTTAAGTAGCTCGGTGTTACTTTCTCTGTGTTTGGTGATTCTCTGCAACAGCGTCAAAGCTCCTTTATTATGTTCGGGTGAATGAGGAGACACACAAAGTTGTCCATGCATGCCATTCTTTTTACTGGTTTACATTACATCAGGTTCACAGTGCAAAAAAAGGCTATCGGGTGGGCAACTTTGCTGAACTTATTACAAAATAAACATAGAATTGATCTATATAACTCGTTGCACAGCATTTAGTGAGAGCTTGCGTCACATCAGTACCTACAAAGCATTTCCCCATGGACTACAACACCCATAAATAGATGTCTTTAAGCGGCTGTTTAAACAGTCACTGGCAAAAGAACACTATCTGGAAGTTTCTCAGGTCTACAGCACATACAGTGAGGTCAATTAGTATTTGATCACCTTGGGAAGTTCTCCTACGTAGAAATCATAGAGGGGTCTAGAATTTTCATCATAGGTGCATTTCCACTATGAGAGATAAATCCAGAAATCACATGATGTCATATATAATTTTAACAATGTATTTAGAAATTACTCTGTAAAATAAGTATTTGATCCCTTGAGTCAAAAAGAAATGTTGTTAAAGAAGCCTTTATTAACATTTACAGAGGTCAAACTGTTCCTGTAGTTCTTCACCAGGTTTCACACACTGCAAGAGATTTTGGTCCACTTGTCCATTCAGATCTTTTCTAGATCTGTCAGGTTTCAGCTCCTTCCAATGATTGGCCACTCCAGAACCGTGATAAGCTTCTTACAGATTCACTCCTTGGTTTTCTTGGCTGTGTGCTTTGGGTCATTGTCATGTTGGAAGACTCAGCTACGACCCATCTTTAATGCTCTGACTGAGGGAAGGAGGTTTTTGCCCAATATCTCGCAATACATGGCCCGTTCATCCTCTCCTTAATACAGTGCAGTCGTCCTGTCCCCTGTGCAGAAAAAAACACCAAAGCATGATGCGGCCTTGCTATGGGCTGACTTGAGCAGGAGAACCTTCTATGCGATGCATGATTTTAATGCCATGATGCGTTGGGCATGGGTGGGCCTGGTACAAGCTCTGCAATTGTAGGATCTTGTCACCTATGGTCGCTCCCCCCAAAAAATCATAAAGGCTGGACACCAGTGCGAAGCAGGCAGTTCGGCAATCTTGAGCTGCGTGGATTCTGGTTTGCTCTCTGGTGTGCTGGCTGTTTTGAGCGGCATGGATGCTGCTCTTGAACACTGCTGCAGTGCAGTGTTCATTTTGAAGGCCAATTCTGATTTAGTCGTAGTCTTTGGAATATAAAAACATCAGTTTTAGTCCAATTTTAGTCATCTGAAATCTTTTAATCTAGTTTATTTGACTAAATATCATCAGAGTTTTAGTCTTAGTTTAGTTTCAGTGGACCAAATATTTGCAGATTTTTCTCCATATGTCACATCATTGTAAGAATATTACAATATATGGAAGAATATAGAGAATACAGGCACATATTCAAAAACATGAATCTTTTTCACAAAAATAACCACATGACCCGCTCTCCCTTAACAATATACATGCGGAAAAGATATGCATTATCTCTGAATTATATGAAATGCATGGGACATTGGTTCAAGATAATGTACAGAATTATTGTAATAGGTAACCAATAAACTTACTGTCATCTACACTCTTTGCAAAATCAAAAGCATCAAGAAATTTTCCTGATTCCGCCTCTCTTGGTCATGTTTTTCCTGTTTTTGGCAGAATCATGGCAGACCTGTGTTTGGTGTGAGACACATGGCATTGTTTGTTATGACAAGTTTAATTAAATAAAAACCAAGCTCTGACATTGTCTGTCTGTGACATTTTATTTCGTTTTTACTTAGTTTCCGTATGTTTCATATGTTCGTTGACGAATGTCTTTCTATAGTCTTCTCCAATGAAATGAACACAGTGATGATCTTGAGCAGCATGCACCTTGAGAATGGGCACTGGCTTAAACTCTGCTGAGGTGGCTGTCTTGATTGGCATGGATGCTGGCTTTGAACCATCTCCTCTAGTGAACCCATATTGAGGGTTATGCCCCTCAACGTCGGGGCTGGATTTACAAATTCCTCAAAACTTCCTTGAGACTCCAAGGGGAACAGATGTAACATCAGTGGTTTATTGAGGTACATGCATAACTGAGAAACAAAAACCTTGAAATAATGACCATCTGGTGAAAAATAAGCTATAAGTTATTCATTTAGTTTAAAGCTACAGACGTTTATTATTATAAAACACATTATAAATATTTTTATGACATGATTACTGCATTATCATGACCACGGTTTATACATGGATCTCCAGATTCATACCACTGCAAGAGCGTTCTCACTCCCCACTCATGAACCGCATGCAGCCTTCTTTCGGACACATATTTGATAATAAATACATTACATTAGTTGTGTATGCATGAATTATATAGTTTCTGTGGTACGTTGCTTAATATTAAAGTGTTTATAGCAAGAAACGAGTCAGGTCAGTTGTCATGGTACCTGATGAGGTGGGGGTGGTCAATGATAAGTGTCCATGATAACAAACAAGGGGGAAGGGTTAACATGAAACAATGAAACAAGGCCAGCAAGAAACAAGATAAGACACGCATCAGCCTTAAAGTAATGTTGGATTTGACCTGGGAAAAGACTGATTAAAAACTATTTATGGTGTTTATATTGGGTGAAGTTTGATCGCAGTATTGTCATAAGCTCATAATCAGGGCTGTCGTGGCCTGGTGGTTCAAGTCTTGGACTCGTGATCCGAAGGTTGCTGGTTCGAGACTCAGAACCAGTGGGAATACCACGACTGAGGTGAGTCCCTTGAGCAAGGCAACGTCCCCCCCACTGCTCCCCGGGCACAGTGTGTGTGTGTGTGTGTGGGGGGGTGTTCACTTACTGTGTCTGTGTGTGCACTAGGATGGGTTAAATGCAGAGCACAAATTCCAAGTTTGGAACACCATACTTGGCAACACGTCACTTCACTAGAGTGTGTGCCATGACCTTCACTTAATCATTTATGCAATAACCAGCCATTTAAAAACTGTTTTATTACAACATTCAGACATGTAAAAACTTTCTTAAAACCCACCACAATTATAGGATATTTGGGGAGAAAATACATCATTTTTTCTCAGAAAAGTAATACTATTTTCTCTATCGAGAATAAATGAACTTCAGAGTGAGAGTGTGCGTGCGTGCGTGCGTGTGTGTATACATGTGTATATATGCATGGATGCTTGTGTGTGTGTGTGTGCGTGCGTGCGTGTGAGTGTGGTCAGTGGACATGTACCGAGTCGGTCAAAGAGACGGTTTTGAACACGAGGGGCTTGTTTTCTGGAATGGTATTAGGACTAGTTTTACAACAAAATCAAGCTATATCCAAAAACAGTAAAATGTGTTCTCCTATAAACATCAGTGCCAATGGTTTTGTACTGTCTTGAAATGCACACATTTTGTTGGCCATGTTTGTAAAACATTTTTTTAAGATACATATGAAAATCAGTGATCAAAATAATCAATGAAGTTGTTTATATATTTTTTATGTTAAATATAGCAGATATACACATACACCACAAAAAATAGACTTTATATTTTACATTAACAAAAGAGTATGCAACACATAATTTTTTTCAATAATAGACCCATTCTCTATAGACAGGCACACTAGAAACATCAAATATAGTTCTGTATTTAATTCTGTTTTCCTTGAGGCATAATTATAACAGAGACATTAAACGGTAATAAGACCTTAATAATGTATGACTGTTGCACTTTATGACCGTAATACTTAATGTCTGTAATGTTTATTGACCATTACACGGTATGACATTTGTAATCACATCCAAATCCTGATGTTCTGCACATCGTATTCCTCTAAAACACATGAACTATACAGAGAATTTAAAAACAACACAAGTGAATGTCACATTATAACAATCATGTTACTTGTTTCTTGTCTGTGAATCTTGCACAGTCCTCCAGACAGGACTTTATTTTAATTCGATCTCCAGCATGTAAAGCTCATGCAGCAGACACTGAGAGTCTCTACTCATAATCATTGTTAGAGGCTGGGCTAATGTCTCCATCATCAGTCAGTGCTTCTGTGTTTATAAATGTTCCTGCCAGAGAATTTTCATGTCTTGCTTTAACAGGAGCCAGTTCAGACAGGTTGATGTTGTCATTTGCCATGAGAGTCGTCTTGTCCATGGTTTCTCTGCTGTGCTTTGAAACCACTGCATCAAGAAAGTCATACTTCGGGGACAGAGTACCGCTCTCAAACAGATATTTGGCCATATGTGAGAAAGCTGTATTGCTCAAAAGTGAAGCAAGCATTGAGATTGTCTTAAAGGGAAATCTCTGCTCTACATAGAACTCCACTTCTTTGGTAAGATGGTGCACCTTTTCCTGGGACTGCCAGCCAGGGTAGTAGATGAAAGGGGGCAGTTTGAGGTAGGGTTCTCCCCCACCGACCCGAAGCAGTAGTCCAAAGACATACCCTGCGACGGAGCCGTAGGTGTTGGTACCCTTGATGAACAGCACGCACAGAAGCTGGGGGAAGATGATGATATACACCAGATCTGAGCTCAAGTACCACAGACCATAAACAGAACCTGTCAGAAGAGCCATAGCCGTTGCTATTCCCCCAAACACAAAGATGGTGATCCTCATGACCCACACAATCTCCCTGTCAGAGGCCTGTAAAGAGACACGCATGTGTGTTGAGGGTATTGGTCATTATATGACAGAATGCTACACAGCAACATGTTCTTGAACGATCTGATAACTGTAATAAGCTTTGAACGTGTAACATAAGTGAGTAAAGGATGGAAGATGTATGACGTGATCTCTGCTGTGCCCTATTGTTAGTCGCACCAAACAGTCATTTGTTATTTGCATAAAGTTGAGCGATCAATATTGGGGATTTGCTTGACAAACCAACTGACTTATCCTGCCAGTGCGCACAGAGCGACTTGAGTTTGGTCCCAACACTAGAGTCTTTTGCTGAGGATGATTCCCCAACGCTGTCCTGTACAGTAAAGATGAACAAGCCCTACAAAAATAAACAAAAAACAAAACTACAATGATAACTTAATTCACAAAATAAAAATAGGGACATGCAAGAGGCTTGTGAAAGTTTACAAGGGGCATTCAGCTCTTTTCACTACCTGCTAGATCAAGCGTGTATTTATCTGGTATGTCTGCACTGACATGTTGTGATGAGATTGTGTGGCAACGACACACAGGTCTGGCAATCTGCTTGATCTTGTCGACTACCGCTACTGCTGCACTTATCACACTCAGGTAACTCTGCTGCACACATGCGATCATTTCTTCATCACTCTTGACCTCGACATGACAGCCCCTTCCTCGCTTGTAAACTTCAGGGGCAACCTAAGTACACTCTCATCTCACCCTACCCTCTGTTGTTTCCTCTGCCCTTCCTCCCCTGACCAGCTCATTTTATTTAACACTGACGGTGCCACTCACTTTCTATGTTCATGACTAACATCCTACTTAGACGATTTGTGCCCACTTACATCCTGACTGGCCCGTGCTTGCTCCTCGGCACCTTGGCTTTCTGATGTCCACTAGAAACACAGATCCAGGCTCAGGTCTGCTTAGGGAAAGTGGCACAAATCTAATGAACCTGCAGATCTCTCTCTCTATCAGTATCTTCTTTCTCTGCGGATGTCTTGGTCGATGATACACAGTTCTACCACACAAAAATTTATGAATCATCAGACTTTCCTACTGCCTTTAAGGAGGCCTGTATCACCCCGCTGTTAAAGAAACCCTTCCTGAATCCTGCACTACCGGAAAACTAAAGTCGGAAGACTACAGTCGGAAAACTATCTCCCTTGCCCTTAATTGGAAAAATACTGGAGCGTAACACTCCCCTTGCCTTACTCGGCTCAAACTTCTGGATAGCAACCAAACAGGTTTCAAGAAAGTACACTCTACATAGACAGCACTGCTTTCAGTTGTTGAAGATCTAAGGCTGGCAAGGGTGGCTTCAAATCATCCATCCTCCTCCTACTGGTCCTCTCTTTTGCTTTTGACACCGTTAACCACTGCATTCTCCATTCAACTCTCATGGCAATGAGCTTCTCCGACACCGCTCGTTGGTTCCAATCTAACCTCTCAGGTAGATCCTTCAGTATATCGTGGGAAGGTGAAGTTTTGGAATCGCAACGTCTTGGCACTGGTGTACCTCAGGGCTCAGTTGTTGGACAGTTGCTCTTCTCGATCTACATGACATCATTAGTATCCGTCATTCGAAAGCAAGGCTTCCCCTATAACTGTTTTCTGCCCAGTCTCAGCATGCCTTAGCGACATCTCGCTCTGGATGAAGCACCATCACCATTCTTGTTATTCCTGCCAATCCAAAGACCCGTCATGACTTCTCTATCCAACCAGGATTATCAACCATTGAACCACTGAAAATGATGCAGAATGTGGCAACAAGAATGGTTTTCAAGGAATACAAAAAGAATCCAAGTCACACCTCTCTTAATCAAACGACATTTGGTCCCCATAGCAGCTCACATTTAATTCAAATCCCTCCCTATTGCCTAAAAGACTAGCACAGGTTCAGCACCTGGCTCCCTTCACTGGATGATTCCCAGGTATACGCCTTCCAGATCTCTGCGCTCGCTTACGAGTAATGTCTTGTAGTGCCGTCCCAAAAGGTGAGAAATCACACTATCAAAACTTCTCTGCATTGGTTCCTCGATGGTGGAACTATCCGCCCCTTGCTAAATGCCTAAATCTAAATGTTAATGTAACATAGACAAATGAAACATGTTGTTTACTAAATACAAAAACGTTACCTAACCCTAACTATGACCAAATCTTGTCACAGTCTTTTAAAACACTAACTTCCAGATGATAGTGCTAAAGCCCATATATAATTGAATATAATTGAATTTGTGCCACAGATGATAAGTAATTCTCTTTATAAAGGACATTGGACAAAGATGATAAGAAATTGCGTGTTGGTGTGTTTCAAAGTACAGATATGGCACCCAGTTTAAAACCAATACGTCGAGCTCGGGTTTATTATAACAACATGCTAAGCTGAACTTTGCAGTGGGTGGACACTTGTTCTATATTGAAAAAGGATTTCGTACATGTTGCAGCAAATATAACAGCTAAAGGGAGAAAAGCTATGGTATTTTCAAAGCATTCGTAGCTTACTTATTCCAGACAACAAGCTGAATAGAACCGTATGTTGCAAAGTTTTCATGAACCAAAGCGGCTCATATGACAGATCGTATACAGAGCATATATAATCAGCAGTGAAATGTGTGTCAAGTAAATATAGAAGAGAAAATAATATACATGAAAGTACAGTGAATCCTTTAATTTATTTTTTAATGCATATTAGTGAATGTTCATGAAAAATAACGTGTCTCTTATCACCGCATTTAAACCGTATATGAAGGAAATTAGCTCAGTGTACTGTATCACAGTCTGTACTGTATCACTGTCTCCATCCAGAGTTCCCTTTTCCTGTTCTCTCCTGTGTTTTTCACTGGACTATATTTTCTATGCTTCTCAGCACTGTCTCACCAGCCCCGCATACACTATCACTCCACCGTTCAGCCATCACTTTTATCATCTCGAAACCTTAATTACTCATCCTATCCCCTTCTTGTCTGGTATTGTTGTTTTTTAATGGTGTTTTATGATAATTACTTTTTTTAAAAGTCTTCCTGAAGAGATTAAAATACTTTTAGGATTACGTCCTGTGTCCTATGCATTGATTGCAGCCTCCATATAGTGACAGACTACCAGACCTCGACACAACATGGAAACTACTCGAGAGGATTTTCTACTCTTAGCCAATACTTCCATCCTCTGGAGTGGTACAATGTGAAGTTTCTAGCGTATGCATATCAGGTGAATTGGAGCAATTGCATGCCTAATGGGTGCCCTGAATGGGGCTGGACAATGAATTGATTTGATAACTGTCTCCTGGTCTCTGCTCCAAGTCTTTGGCAAATTGTATTCATTTTATCCTTAACTAGGATGGATCTTGGACACCTCTCTGCAATTCGAGATCTGCTAAAGCAGGTGATGTGTGTGTTTGTTACTGTTTGTTGTAGGAAACAGATGACTCTTCTCGTCCTTGCTGCAGTCTGGAATTAACCTGCTGGTTCATCTGGTCAGAGGAGATCTTGCTTCCCAACTGCACCTAGTTTTCACCCCAAGGGACTATATCAAGCTTGTATCCAGATCCGTGGGACATGCAGTTACCCAGATCCAATGCGTATCCAGATCAGATGTGTGAATCAGGAACCAAAAAAGTCCTCTACAGCCCTGAAAGAAGGCAAAGTCCAGGACAACAAGAGCCCTGGGTACAGATCCGCTGCAAAGACCTTGCCTCAGACGACTATCGGGATAAGACCAAAGGAAACTGAGCCTGGTTTCTCCCAAGGTTTTTTCTCCATTCAGTCACCGATGGAGTTTTGGTCCCTTGCCCCTGTCGCCTCTGGCTTGCTTAGGTGGTCACTTTATTCACAGCGATATCATTGACTTGATTGAAAATGAATGCACAGACACTAAACTGATCAGAGATGACATCACCTAATAAAATGATGAACTGCCTTTAACTCATTCATTTTGCGTTATGGACACACTGATTTACTAATCAATGATGTGCAGCTGCTTTGCACAATGAATTTTGTTTAAAGCGCAAAATAAATAAAGGTGACTTTACTTGACCTGACTGCACCTTTATGGTCCCCCGATGTCAGGAGCACTAGGAAGTCCAGAACCTCTCCCCAGTTGTTTTTAGCATGATTACATTCCTTTCATGTTGTAATTTTTTTCATATTTAAAATTTTCTATTCACTAAATAATTTGCTTGGATTTTGGTGTGACTGAACACCCAAAGATGCAATATGAGATATCAGTTCTTTTTATTTTTATTATTAAAACAAGACACTGTAATCATAATGATCTCACAATTTCATGAACTTACTGACTGACGGAAAGCAAGTTGGTAAATATTTCTGGCAAACATGGAACTTGCAGAAAGAATGGAAGAGTCTGCCGATGACATCACAGCAGCTGACACTGCCCCTAAGCCGAAAAAGGAAATGAAAGGCGGACAGAGGTGCTGAAGCACAATCGGTAGAATCATGTCAGATTCATCCTTTTCCACCGGAGAAATCGAACCATAAGACGTCTTATTCCAGTCTGATAACAAACACAAAAATAGAAAAGTTAAACGGGCGTTTTTAAGGGATTTACGCCTTTTTCAGCCTGCCGTCATTTTGATTCGAAAATGAGGTTTGAGGGATAGCAGTCAAGCAGCGTCCACTGTAGTGCATTGTTGTGTACAGAAAAGCTAATCGCATAATTATAAAAATATGAGATTTTATTTACAGGAAAAAAAACTCCAGAAAAGTATTTTTTCTGATGTATTATAGTTAGTCATCCACTATTTACAAAGGTACATAGTTTTGGGTTATTGATTTAAAAAACAATCTGTAGAAATGTAAGTGAATTTTTATTTGAAAAGAAAATTAAAAAGAAGAATATGTTTGGAGCCAAAATCTGTTCTTTGTAATGTCTACAAAATGGAGACGTTAGTTTTGTTGCTGTAATTAAAACATTTAGCTCTGTGTAAGCGTTAAAAGAGAGACAAACAAGCTCACATTAGAATTCTGCACACAGTGCCATTGTCATCTTGAAACTTTGTTACCTTAAAGATAGATCATATGTCTGTCAAACAATCCTTGTTTTCTGCAGCTCATTGTCCTTTGAGAAATTTTAAATTATGTCTTACATATATACTCTCCCTCACAGCCTAAAATAAGAGAATAAATGATGGCAGATTTTTTGAGGTGCAACTAGTGTTTATAATTTATAAATACAGTAACACAAACAGAGGTCCACATTCGGAATTTTAAGTCAATCAATGTTCTCATATCTATGGCCTGCCATGTGCATCATTTAAAAATGTGTTTACAGATTTATCATTTCATCCCTGAGGCAGCTCAGAACGCTGTGATTCAGATGAGGATTGACCGTACATCTCAGGTTCATGGGAAATCCTCACAAATGTATATTTCAATATAACCATTTATACTCATTTCTTTTAAATGAAAATAAACAACATGTGTTTTCCTTATTGTGAACTTTTCATATTTATGTACAGAATAGTTGAAGACTCAAACAATACAATTATTAATAGCTGGATGATTGTTAAATACACTTAACATAAACCTTGTGTGTTTATTATGTATATGTAATAGTATGTTGTTATTGAAAACACAGCATGTCATCTCATGTAAAAATCTGCATCATTTGTGAGACATTCTGAGATAAACAACATTAATGAAGTCCCTGAAGATACTGAAATATAAATGACAGCAACCATCTGGAGTCACCGGTATGCATGAGCTCTGTGTGAGCGTGCATGTGTGTGTGTGTGTGTGTGTGTGTGTTTATTTGTTTGTGTGTGTGATTGTGTGTGTGGGTCTGGTCTGTTAAATCCCCTGTTGTTTACATACTGTCTAATATCCACAAACAGATAAAGACTTGTGATTCCAATCAAAAACGATTTTCAGAGCAACATTTTCATAAACAAGTAATTTGTTGTGTTACCTGTGGAAGCTCCTATAGCTCCTATCAGGACAGAAGGAACGGCCATGACCAGACATCCAAACGCAGCAAGAAATGACAGAACTTGGGCATAAGTGGCTGAAGACGCAGATAGAACTCGTTGAAAATACACCTGCCAGGGAATCCCACCCATAATCTGACAGAAATCAATAAACAAGATCGTTAATCTTTAGATGCATTCCTTTATTTGTGTGTGTGCGCGTGTGTGCGCATGTGTGTGAATGTTTGTTATCACACACTCACGAGAAGACAGAAGTTATCCGCCCACATCCAGCCATCAGATGGATGGATGTCACCCAGCCATGGCGACTGGAACACTGCGTTTACTGCAGTAACACTGATGTCTGACACAGCGGGATGAGACAGAGCAAACGGCACACTCATCCACTAAATAAACAGACATAGATAACACGTCATCAGGAAAACATCTGACGTCTCAAACACTTTCTGCTTAAAAAGCACTGCATCAGTATCACTGCACACAACACACTGACGACACATTTTCTTCATTGTTTTTATCTTCATGGATATTTTACATGTTTTCCCTGTTGTCAATATGTCTCTTGTGGTTTTCATGAAATGGTATTACTGCTGATAATGTAATGTATGCTGAACGTAAATGGAAAACTCACCAGTCCCACGAAAATACAGAAGAGCTGAACGACATCTGTGTAAGCGACAGAGTAAAGACCTCCGACCAGTGTGTAGAAAACTGCTATCAGAGCTGAGACCACAACTGACACACTGATGTTTATGTCTACAATCACACTCAATGTAGCACCTACACAACAAACAAACTCATTATAGAAAAACACACTGTGATGCTTGACAACATGAAAAACAAAGATTATCACACGCAACATGACTGAACATCACACATTTGAAATTCTGAACACAACAAACAGTCTCAGAACCACTTCATGTACACAATGTAAATATTTAAGAGTAATAACCCCAGGTTTCAGGCAGCTGACAAAGGTTGTATTACGGCGACCTCCAAAAAAAGGATGAAATGAAATTATTTAAATGAATCCCTCAACAGGATTTACTCCACAGCAAGATTTGTGCTGGTCGTTGTCCCAGTATTTCTGTCATTATTTGATATGCAAAGAAAGCATGTATTAAACCCTGGGTTAATGTGTGATGCTCTGAATAGATGTGTTGGTCATTATGGGAATGAGATAGATTGCATGTTTTAATGTATGGCTTTATCTTAAATCACACGCAGAAATGGTGTCATCTGTTTTACTGTACTGTGAATACTGTCTGCAAGCAAGGCTTGACATTAACACCGTCAACCTGCCAAATGCCACTTAATTTTAGATGTGGCCACTCCCAGTAGCCAAATTGGGGCGTTGATTCATTTTTTTAAGTCTTGTGAAATAATAAACAATGTGCAATGTGACACCACAAAACTCCAACTCCACTCTGCACACTACAGACATTGTGAAAATTCATTGTGAGGAAGTATAAAATGATTGCTAAGGTCTCTTGGTTTGCTGCTAAAACTGCAATGATTATGCCTTAACAGAAATAAATATAAGTTTATAAGTAGACGATCATCATGATGTTGGCCATTGCCAAATGTGATTAAAACTGCTTCGAAATGCACATATTATTGGTAAGAAATGTTGAACCCTTCACAGTGTGATCAAGGATTTTGCAATACACCAGTTAATACACTCACTTGTACATCTGTTCAATTGCTTGGTAACACAAACTGCTAATCAACCAATAACACCACAGCAACTCCATGCATTTAGGCATCAAGATGTGGTGAAGATGACTTACTGAAATTCAAACCGAGGTTTAGAATCAGGAAGAAAGGGAAATGAACTACATAACAGAAGATTTTAGAAATATTGTCTGTTCTGATGATTCTTGATTTCTCCACCGACATTCAAATGGTCGGATCAGAATTTGGTATAAGAACATAAGAGCAAGGATCCATCATGCTGTGTCTCAATGGTTCAGGCTGGTGGTGTATGGTGGAGTAATGTTGTCGGTTATAATTTTTCAGCAAACTTTAGGCCTTTAAGTACCAACAAAGCATTGTTTAAATGCCACAGCCTTCCTGAGTTTTGTTTCCGTCCATGTCCCTGTTTAATGACTATTGAGTACCCATCTTTTGATGGCTACTTTGTTAAAACTAACTCAAAGGTAACAAAAAAGGTTGACAGTAGTACTTGTTATACAAGTAATTACTGACAGTACTAAATAGACATTTGCACCGTTCAGGGTTGAAGCAACACTTTGTTAAACCCTACAATTAATTACCTCAGAATGTTGTAAAAACTATTGAAAGATGGACCTTTTCCCTTCCCTTTTAAACCTAACATTTAAACTATCTACTACTTTTATCCCATTGCTTTAAATGCATTTCCATAGACAGACTATAACACCCAGCAAAAAGGTTACACTTTAGCCTGGATTAACACTTAAGGTATTTTCAGACCTGTCAAACGATTTCTCTGTTAGGAAACCGGGGGTAAAATGGATGCAATGTTGCAGTTTCATCTTGCATGGGGCCATTAGCAATACAGTACCTGATGCTTCATGCTACTCTGGGTAATGACCGATCATACATTGTGATACAGCCTGAATTGTTGGTCCGTTGGGTCGTATTGATTTCACAGGTGTAACGGACCACTCCGGAGTTAATTACATACGAGTATAAAAGGGGAGATGGCTGAGGAACGTGAGGATGACTCACGAACACTGCAGCA
The DNA here is from genome assembly GCA_033220385.1 of Triplophysa yarkandensis. NCBI lineage: Eukaryota > Metazoa > Chordata > Actinopteri > Cypriniformes > Nemacheilidae > Triplophysa > Triplophysa yarkandensis. The sequence goes on from CM065656.1 coordinate 22,946,200, forward strand.
AGCGAAAGGACACAACGTCTCATTTCCACCATCAGGGAACCGGGCTTACACTAGTAACCTAGATGTTCCCTTTCTGTCGGTCTCTCGACGTTGTGTGGAGAACGATAGTATTGGGTTCCCTTGTTACACGCCACGGCGATGTGCCGTGTCACGATCTCCAGCGGAGTGACCTTGACAGACATTAGCGGGTCAAAGGTGAGCGCTTCTACGCGAGAGCGTAACCTTCCATAGGGGAAATTGTAAGACGTCACAAAGTTCTGCAAAAAGGTAAGAGGCCCTTACCACCGGTCACCACGGGCGGTGGCCTTCCAATCTCTGTAGCGAGATAGCCGCCCGACCATGAACTGCACTGGGGAACACTGTCCCTTCAAGGAGGGAATGCATTACGGAGGCCACATCCTGCCATAGGGAGTTGATATATGGAGATTACCACATGGTCTGGCCGATCAGGAAGAACTCATGGGAAAAAGTGTGCTAGCTACCCTTTTTGCGGAGCATCACACGAGAGGAAGGTCAGAGATTTGCCTTGTAGGAGAATTATGAGTGAAGGGAATACATCAACTGGACCGCCCCTGAGGGGGCGGCACTAGCTGAAGAAAGGGGTTCGCCTGTAGAGGGGAACTCTCCGATGTCCAGCTTGGTAAACAGGGCCGCTCCGCCCAGCCCATTACCAGGGAGCTGCTTAGTGATGGATAGGGCGCCTGTACTCACCCGAAGGGAAGCAGGGAGACAAAAATGAGCGCGCTGAATCACCTGAATAGGGAGAAGGCACTTTTGCAGTGGTACGCCTGGCTGGTCGCTGGTCTATCCTCTGTTTGACCCGCTGACACTGGCTCCATCCTGAGGTTGTAGAACCTTGCAAAGGTTTTGGGCTCGAAGGGGGTCTCAGAAAGGCCCGCTAGGACCATGTAGAGATCCCAAGAGGGTATGGAGCGCGGTCGTGGGGTATTAACCCACCTCGAGCCCCTGAGGAACCTGGTGACCAGGCTAGGCTGTCCGAGAGACTTTCCTTCCACCAGCTCATGGTGTGCGGAAATAGCGAAAAACATAAACCCTGAGCGAGAATGGCAAAAGTTTGCTTTCTAGATTCTCCTGGAGAAAAGATAACACTGGGCTGATCACCTTGCTAGGAGCACAAGGAAGAGAAGAGGCGCCGCTTGGGGGCGTACAGGCACCTAGTGGCCGGGGCCCTCGCCTGAACAATTGTGTCCGCCAACGGATGCAACTCATTCAGGATCTCCTCGTCCCGTCCAGTGACCAGACATGGAGGTTCCAGAGGTGTGGTCGTGGGTGCCACACTATATCTTTCCCCTGGAACCGAAGGTCCTTCCTAAGGGGAATATACCAGGCAGGAACTGTCACCAGAGGTATTAGCTCCGCGAACCAATCCTTGTTGGGCTAGTAAGGTGAAATTAACAGGACTTGGTGCTTCTCTTCCCTGACCCTGCACAGGGCCTGTGCAAGGACGCTCACTGGGGAATGCATACTTCAGCTTGTCCCGGGGCCAGCTACACGCTAGGGAATCAGTGCAGAGGGGGCCCTAGGTCAGGGAGTACCAGAGCCATTCTGCGCGAGGAGACATCTGACCAGAGAGCCCATTGGCTGTCTGGATCAAGTAGCCTGGGAGAAATATGGCACGCAGGGATTTAATCACCTATCGCCCGGCTCTCTGAGAGGGGATAGTGGGGCTTCCGTGACTTTCGTGAAGGCACGGGGAGACAGGGACAATCCCAAGGGTAGGACCTTGTACTGATACACTCGTCACTTGAAAGCAAAGCGTAGAAACGTTCTGTGTCGAGGAAGTATGGAGACGTGGAAGTAAGCATCCTTCAGGTCGATTGCCACAAATTAATCCTTGTATCTGATAGACTCAAGGAGATGTTCTGTGTTAGCATTTTGAACAATTCAGAGAACGCAAGTCCAGAATGGGCCGCAACACTCAACCCTTCTTTGGGACGATGAAGTACATGCTGTAGTGGCCCGACGACACCTCGGCTATGGAGACAGGTTCGATCGCTTCTTTTGCCAAAAGAGTCCCACCTCTGCCCGAAGGAGGGCGGAATTGTCTTCTCATATCTAGGTATAGAGGATTCCCAGGAACTTGGGTGGGTGTTTGGCTAAGTGGATCACATAGCCGAGACGGATCTATAGCCATGGTGTATGCGTGTAGTTGTTGTGCCAGCAGGACTAGAGAGTGATCTTCTTCACTAACCCGGTGGAGGGAGGTTCTGTAGTTCATGGAACGGTTGCTTCACCTAGGGGCAGGCCCCGGGAATTTTGTGGTTCCGAGTACCTACCTGCCTGTGGGGGCTGTAGTCCAGCACACCGTCGATTCGAGAGTGTGGATGATTGCATCACCACTGATGTGACGCAACGTCAAGTTGTGATGCAACATTGGGTCGGATCAACGCAACGTTGGGTCGGACTGACTAAACATCTTGCAACTGCACACTATCGCTCAGAGAGTGATATTGGTTGTGTTTTATACCCAGGGGAGGAAACTGCTCTTTTTGTGAGAATGTGGGCACCTGGCCCTGAAAAGAGGTGGAAGTGGTCAGTAACCATTCCGCTCCGTTCACGTGGAGATGGAATGTTCAGGGCCGGGCTTGATGAGTGCCTCCCTTCAGGGCCGCTTCCCACGCTTCTTGAGGGGTGGTTGCTGGCTTCGTCGGCTTCCAGGCCGCCTTCCGACAAGGGGGCGATGCTTCTGCACAGTTGAGAACTGCTGGGAGAAATCCTACACCCTGTTCCCAAACAGCCCATCCTGCGAGAGGGGAGAATCGAGAAAGGGAACCTTCTCAACATTGCATATCTGTGCAACCATGACCAAAAGAGTTTTCTTTTAAATGTTGGAATTTTTATATGAAAAAGAAAATAATGTAAGGGCTGGTTAAACATGGAACACAAAATATCCTACAGAATAATTTCATCATAATAATGCACCCAAATTACTTCTATTATTATTTTAATATGATTTTGTGTGCTGGTTTTGGTCTCTGCCTCTCACAGTCTTGGTTTTGTCTTGGTCTCGGCCCTTCAAAAGTCTTAAGCCGTTTCTAAATATCAAGATCGCAGACTCTTTCACTCTCCCTCTGTCTGTCTGTGGTCCCTTCATGCTTCAAGACATCAACCATTGTGCCCATACCCAAGAAAAGCAAAACCACATGTTTAAATGACTGGAGGCCGGTCGCTCTCACACCCATCTTCAGCAAGTGTTTTGAGAGACTCATCAGAGATTACATCGGCTCTGTCCTGCCCGCCTCATTGGACCCTCTACAGTTTGCATAATGCAGCAATCACTCCACAGACGACGCCATTGCTTTCACCCTACACACTGCTCTCTCCCACCTGGAAAATAAGAACTTCTATGTAAGGATGCTGTTTGTGGACTACAGCTCAGAATTCAACACCATAGTGCCTTCCACACTTGTTGAGAAGCTCCAGAATCTAGCCACGCACAGAATCCAGAATCCAGCCACGCACAGCTCCAATGCACAGCTCCAATGTGATTGTCAAGTTTGCTGATGACACAACCGTCATTAACATATCTTTATGCACATCTTTGTTTACATTATGCAGAACGTGCACACTCTGTGTTTAGTGTTTAATGTTTAGTGCTTAATGTATGTATATACACACTGTGTTGAATGTTTCGACTGTGTTTGTCCAATAGTAAACTGTGTGTACTGATTATATGTATGTGCATATTAAACACTGTCTTATGTGGAAGTCTGTACTATATGTTACATGTTACCTGTACTGCTTTGTTTTTGGAGCAAGCTCCCAAGAATTTCACTCACCAGGGCACATGTGCTGTAGTGATGTGACAATAAAAGTGAATTTAATTGAATTGATTGGACTTGAAGAATGAACTCACGAGGACGCTAGGAGGCAAGTCCAGTACTTCTACAAATGGAAAAGAATGGTACTTGATAGCGCTGTCGTTACCCGATCAGTACCAGATACAAGATTTGTATTACACATGCACCGAATGACATCACTTACTGTTGAACCCCTTTTGATGCATTGGCTATTTGATCAGTACCGAAACATGATTTAAATTTTTAGAAAGCGGACACATTTTACTAACAATTGTCTTAAAATTTTTCCTATGGAAAAGCTCACTTTATTGGAAAATTAATTAAGATCAAAGAATATGAAGCATGTTGTTTTAAAGGCGATCAATATTGACTGCATTAATCCTTCTATTAAGAAAAACTAGTTAAAGTCCTTTCTTAAAAAAAGAACAGCTTTTAGTTTCACATACCCTTTTTTATGAAACTATGAAGCATTAATCTCTTTTTCGATGTGATAATGACTTTAATACAATCCCTTTGAAGTTCTCACCTTTTCATCAACAGGTGTAACTCCTAAATTTTATTTTTATATAAAAATTTTAGCCTGCATAATATCCAATTGTGGAACTGCAGATATATTATTTTTTAGAAACAAATCTTTATTTTATAAAAAGTCTGCCATATAAGATTTGCACATAAGGTCATTTTCTATATAATTAGTACATACCATTCGAGAGAATTTTTTAAATAATTTTTCTCAAGTTTAAAGAGAAACATCGTAATTTGCTCAGTAGGAATCATGTTTCGGTCAGTCTATGGATTTTTCGTTGTCTACCCAGGACATTTGTAAAAATGGCACATTTGAATTCTAAACAACTATATTCTCGTCTAAAATAACACTAATAAGGACATTTGATGACATAATAACAATAGTTTTTCCAAATGTATTGCTCACAGTTGTGCTTTTTCTCTTACCCCATTACTGGCATAAAAAAACATAAAGCACAACTGCGAGTAATATGTTTGGAAATACCTCAGTTGAAACAACTGAATTCAAGTCCGCACAAGTCACCGTTCTATGCATCATCTGTAAAAGGGACAGAACAAGAACACATCCGGGGGTTTGAACTATACTTGGCTAGATGTAAACTTTGAATTAAAACAGTACTTGGGCTGCTTCGAATGATGTTCAACAAGTCCACAAGTACAGATAAGAATGCATATTGATAATTGGCTCTGGTCTTGTCTTTGTCCACTGGTCTCAAAGACTTGGTTTACATACCCAAGGCTGACAAAATGGCAGCAGACCAGAATATCTCTCCCAGTAAAGCAGGAATAAAGAGAAGTCCACCCATTCTCTTCCCATAGAGCTGCTGGAATGGGTCCAACATTGTGACATAACCTCTAGAACGCATGGGTTTGGCAAAGAATAACCCACCTGTAAGAAAATAGAGATCAGTTGAGAGGTGACATGTCTCTCAGTTTATATGTTGGTGGTGCTGTAGTGTATAAATGTTGTGTTAATTAACAACTGTACAGGTTTTACATTTCAATTAAACAGACAACCTTAGACCATCAATTCTGAGGTATTTAATAGGATATTAAAGTAAAGTCATCTCACCTACAACCAAACTAAGAGCGTAACCAAACGGTGCCTGAGCCCAAGCCAAGCCGGAGCCGGGAAGATACACAGACTCAGCAGTGCCGTTTATATAACCCCCGCCAACCCATGTAGCTGAAATAAGAGTCAAACGTTACATTTAATTACATTTATTCATTTGGCTGACGCTTTTATCAAAAGCGACTTACAGTATTATACAGTAGTCAATTATCACTGGAGAGCAAACCCTGTTGAGGTGTCTTGCTCAGGGACACTTCAGTCATTGTCTGCTGACACTGAGATTCGTACACCCAACCTTCCGCTTACAAATCTCTACCACCAGACCACGACTGACCCCAGTCAATGAGCATGTTGGGGGGTAGTTGTGGCCTGGTAGTTCAAGTGTTGGACTCATTCCTGATTTAATACTTGGTACCAGCAGGGATACCATGACTGAGGTGAGTCCCTTGAGCAAGGCACCGTCCCCCCCGCTGTTTCCCGGGCGCCGCAGCATGGCTGCCCACTGCTCTGGGAGTGTTCACAGTGTGTGTGTGTTTGTTCACTTACTGTGTGTGTGTTCACAGTGTGTGTGTGTGTGTGTGTGTGTGTGTGTGTGTGTGTGTGTTTATGTCTGTGTTCACAGTGTGTTTTCACAGTGTGTGTGTGCTCATTTACATTGTGTGTGTGTGTGTTCACTTACTGTGTGTGTACACTGGAATGGGTTAAAAAGGGAGCTCAAAAAGGTGCGATTGTGTGCGTGCCTGTGTGTGCATATATGTGTGTCTGAGTGTGTGTGTGTGTGTGTGTGTGTGTTTGTTTCCTCAGCTGCATAAAACATTACAAAAGTCATGATTAAATAAAATGTTAAACGTCATTTATATTTGACTAAACCAAATGAAAAAATGACCCTGAATCCATTTCACTTTAAATATTCTCATGAATTAATAATTCAAGATTTTCTCTAACGAAGGAATGAAGCCTCAGGCTTTTCTTTTCATTTCAGTGATTTTATATTATAAGAAACAAGAGATTATATTTTAATATTTATAATATTTTAGTGTTTGTTTTAAACATTTGGAATAAATGTAAATAAAAAACATAAATCTTGACCTCTAGAGTTGGAAAGTACTCCCATTTTTACTTCATGCACACTACATTTATTTTCGACCCAAATATATAGCTATGCACAATTATATAAAATAAAGCTTTAGACAAGGAGATAAAATTTGATTTGTTTTTGTTTATTATGAAGAGAGATATGAGACTTGAACTCACCAGTCATTGTAAATCCACCGACAAATAATCCGATGTCTCGACCCCCGACCATGATTGACTCACTGCGGTCTGATCCATCTGATATCCCAGATTTCTTGTTTTTCCATGCTGCCCAAATTCCCACCATTAAAATCAACAGATAGAAGATGATGATGGCCAGTAGTCCATCTACATGGATGGCCATGTTCATGCACCTGCACTAATACAAACCACATGTTTGAAATATACAGTATACAACATATATAGTGTCTGTGATGGAGTTATAATTCAACTAATATCATCAGTCACATTCAAAGAATTGTGTTCACAAGCATTAAAATCTGATATACAGACTAGTGATTGAATGACGATGACATTAAGAATATTCAAACCTTATATAATAAAATTGATGGGATTTTAGTCATAGACATTTTTGTTTGTCATGCAATCAGCTGCAAACATATTTAAAAAGATTTGTTAACAATGAAAACAACATTATTACATTTAAATATAAAACATGTTACTAGTTAAATGATGTTTACACTAAAAGTAAAAGGAACTGAAAACTGAAGAAGAATGAGAATAATGTACCTGCTGTCAGTCCGAGGATGAAGAAGATCTTCAGAACCTCTATTCTATCACAATGAGTTCAAGTAAAGATAAAGAATGTATCAAAATTCTAAAAACTCTGGTTTTCTGCTGTCTTGTAAACATGAGACAGTAAAAGACAGTGTGACACTTTTCTTCCAGCGGCAGATCTTTAAAGGCTGATGTTCAGAAACTGATGTTCACAAGCTGATGTCCAGAAGCTGATGTTCACAAGCTGATGTTCAGAAACTGATGTTCACAAGCTGAGTTCCAGAAACTGATGTTCACAAGCTGAGTTCCAGAAACTGATCTTCACAAGCTGATGTCCAGAAACTGATTTTCACAAGCTGATGTTCACAAGCTGTTGTCCAGAAACTGATGTTCACAAGCTGATGTTCAGAAACTGATGTTCACAAGCTGATGTCCAGAAACTGATCTTCACAAGCTGATGTTCAGAAACTGATGTTCACAAGCTGAGTTCCAGAAACTGATCTTCACAAGCTGATGTCCAGAAACTGATTTTCACAAGCTGATGTTCACAAGCTGTTGTCCAGAAACTGATGTTCACAAGCTGATGTTCAGAAACTGATGTTCACAAGCTGATGTTCAGAAACTGATGTTCACAAGCTGATGTTCAGAAACTGATGTTTAAAGGCTGATGTTTTCGCCACCTGCAGGTGAAAGATGACACAAGCATCACAGTTCATATCTAGAAACATCATATGTGTTTAAATCAAGTTATTGTTTCAGAACACAAGAAAACATTCATGTTAAAAACCTCTCTATCTGATCATATTATCTGATTGATTTCATTCTTTTCTGATGTCCATTTATTAAACAACAGAATTCTAAATCTTATAATAAAATCCTGACTGATATTGTCATAATTTAATTATTAAATGGTTCAACTTTGAGCAATGTTATTTTTCTTTTAAAGCAGCTTTACAGGACAGAAATAGGATGAATATATTACAGTATAAATGAAATCAGTAACTTCCTTTACCTGTCATGTGACATTTACAGAAAGAATAGAAGCAACAAATTGAGTGTCATATATAATAAAATATTTAAATCTTTCTTTAACTCTTCATTGCAAATGTCTAGGTTACTAGCGTAAACCCAGTTCCCTGATGGTTCTGGCTTCGGTAATGGCATCCACGATCCAGTGCACCAGTCTCTTCGGAGACAGCCCTCCCTCTTTGCTGACCTCAATAACAGACAAAAAGCTGCTCAAAGCTCCTGAAGCTCTGCGTGTGTTCCAGGTAAAAGCGCAAGGCTTACCAGACACAGCACTGACGGAGTTGGGTCTTCCTCCCCTGTGGGGAGCGCCTGCAGGCTCACTACCTGGTCCCGGAAAGGAGTGGTAGGTCCCTTGGGCAACTGGCCGGGACGGGGTCTCAGGACAACATGAGAGTAGTTCGGTCCGGACTGTAGGCACTCGTTGAAGGTGGAGAGTGCCTGTAGGTCCTCTACCCTCTTGATAGAATTCAATTCAATTCACTTCACTTCAATTCACGTTTATTGTCACATCACCATGGCACATGTGCCCTGGTGAGTGAAATTCTTAGGAGCTTGCTCCAAAAACAACGCAGTACTGGTAACAGTAACATGAAACACATAGTACCGACCACATAAGACAGTGTGCAATATGCACATACATATAATCAGTACAAACAGTGTACTACTGGACAAACACAGTTGAAACATTCAACACAGTGTGTACATGCATACATTTAGCACTAGAAAAACATTAAACACTAAACACAGAGTGTGCATAATGATATGTAAGGTGCAGCAGAGTGGACGTAGTCCTAATACAGTAAGTAGTTGTGCATAGGATGAAGGTAGACTGTTGTAAAAAGTGCAGTGTGTAAACATATACAGTGTTAAACTTTGGAGTTAAAGTGCAGTGTGTGACATATTGTGTGTGGGAGTGTATCAGTTCTGATTGTTCATGAGTCGGATAGCCTGAGGAAAAAGCTATGCCTCAGTCGACTCGTGCGGGAGCGGATGCTGCGATGACGTCTTCCTGAGGGCAGCATAGAGAGCAGTCTGTGAGATGGGTGGCTGGAGTCCCTGATGATCTTCCGGGATTTTCTTATGCTCCGCCCGGTGTAGATGTCCTGGAGGGAGGGAAGCTTACCTCCGACGATGTGTCTGGCAGTTCGCACGACCCTTTTCAGAGCTTTGCGTTTGCCAGCAGTGCTGTAACCAAACCAGGCACTGATGCAGCTCGTCAGGATGCTCTCTATTGTGCAGTTGTAGAAGGTTCTGAGGATGCTGGGGCTCATGCCAAACTTCCTCAGCCTTCTCAGGAAGAAGAGGTGCTGTTGTGCCTTCTTCAGCACCGCGTCGGTGTGAATGGACCTGGTGAGATCCTCGCTGATGTTGAGGCAGAGGAACTTGAAACTGCTCACCCGCTCCACAGGTGTCTCGCCGATAGTGATGGGTGTGTTCTCTGCTCTGTCTCCTGAAATCTACCACCAGCTCCTTGGTCTTGTCAGTGTTGAGTGAGAGGTGGTTCTCCTGACACCATTTAGTCAGGGTAATCACTTCCTCTCTGTAGGCCGTCTCATCGTTGTCGGTGATCAGGCCTATGACGGTTGTGTCATCAGCAAACTTGACAATCACATTGGAGCTGTGCGTGGCTGTACAGTCGTGTGTGTACAAGGAGTACAGGAGTGGGCTGAGAACACAGCCCTGGGGAGCACCAGTGTTGAGGGTCAGCGGGGATGAGGTATTGTTGCCCATTCTGACCACCTGACTGCTGCCTGTCAGGAAGTCCAGGATCCAGTTGCACAGAGATCTGTTCAGTCCAAGATTCTGGAGCTTCTCAACAAGTGTGGAAGGCACTATGGTGTTAATTCTGAGATGTAGTCCACAAACAGCATTTTCACATAGGAGTTCTTGTTTTCCAGGTGGGAGAGAGCAGTGTGTAGGCTGAAAGCAATGGCGTCTTCTGTGGAGCAATTGCTGCATTATGCAAACTGTAGAGGATCCAATCAGGCGGGCAGTACAGAGCAGATGTAATCTCTGATGAGTCTGTCAAAACACTGACTGAATATGGGTGTGAGAGCGACAGGCCTGCAGTCATTTAAGCATGTGGTTTTTGTTTTCTTGGGTATGGGCACAATGGTTGATGTCTTGAAGCATGAAGGGACCACAGACAGACAGAGGGAGAGGTTGAAGATGTCTGTGAAGACACCGGCCAGCTGGTATTCGCATGCTCGGAGCACACGGCCTGAGATGCCATCAGGACCCGCAGCTTTACGGATATTTACCCGTCTGAAGGATCGGGTGACATCCGCGACAGAGACGGAGAGTGACGAGACATCTTCTGCAGCAGCTGCAGGGACTATCTCTGTGTGGGCGGGGCTGTGAGCCTCGAAACGAGCATAAAAGTTATTTAGCTCATCCGGCAGAGGGGCAGCTGCTTTATTCCATTTATAGTCTGTGATGTTAGTGATGCCCTGCCAAATGCTTCGTGCATCATTGGTGTTGAATTGATCCTCCACCTTGGTTTTGTATTGTCTTTTAGCGGTTATGATGTTTTTCCTGAGATCGTAACTTGCTTGTTTGCGATCGTCAGCATCTCCGGATTTATAAGCGTATGTCCGCGCTGACAAAGCTGCTCGAACATCATAGTTTTAGTCGGCACCACATCATCTACACACTTCCTGATGAAACACGTGACAGAGTCTGAGTACGCCTCGATGTCGTCATCAGACGCTGCCCGGAACATGTCCCAGTGATCAAAACAGTCCTGAAGTATAGCGTCTGATTGGTCCGAATTGTCCTGAGGGCGGGGGCTTCCCGTTTCAGTTTCTGCCTATAAGCGGGCAGCAGTAGAATGGAGAAGTAATCTGATTTGCCGAACGGTGGGCGGGACAGAGACTTGTAGGTGTCCTGGAAGGGAGAATAACAATGGTCCAGTACAGGATCACCACGAGTGTTAATGGTGATGTGTTGACAATATTTCGGTGCAATTGTCCTGAAGTTTGCTCTGTTAAAATCTCCCATGACAATAAACGCTGCCTCTGGGTGCACGGTTTCCTGCTGACCTATACTGACCTGTGTTGGCTTGAGGAGGAAGGTAAACAGCTGTGATGATGATCGCTGTGAACTCCCTCGGTAGCCAGAATGGTCGACACAGAAGCATGTGAAACTCCAGATCAGGAGAGCAGAAGGATGTAATAGAGTGTTGGTTCTTCTCATCACACCATGAGTTGTTAATAAAGAAACAAACTCCTCCACCTCTTTTCTTCCCTGTGAGCTCTGTAGTTCTGTCCAAGCGGTGCACGGAGAACCCGGTGAGCTCGATGGCTGAGTCTGGAATCTCTGCACACATCCAGGTCTCTGTGAGGCAGATAATGCAGCAGTCTCTTGTTTCTCGTTGGTATGAGATCCGTGCCCTCAGTTCACAAAGTTTATTGTCCAGAGACTGAACATTAGCCAGTAGAATTGAAGGGAGAGGAGGTCGGAGAGAGCGGCGCCTGAGTCTGACGAGCACGCCGGCTCTCTTCCCTCTTTTCCAGTGACGTTTGTTCTGTCGCGTCCGTGCAGTCCCAACAAAGGATTCCGATGCGGTGTCTGTAAACAAACCACCGACGTTCAGGAATTCAAAGTCTGGTTTTCTGTTCGCGACGAAGGCACCTATATTGAGAAGTGTTTGCCTGTCGTAAACATCTAAACAAACAACCTCCAAAACATAGGACAAAAAAAACTCGGCGCCATCTTCCCGAGTTGTTGAAGGGAGCGCTACTAGGTGTGCTGTCTTAATCGTGAGACGAGCGAGGTCAGTCTCTACTAAGGGCTAGAAGGGGGTCTCGGAAAGGCCTGCTAGGACCACGTTGAGATCCCAAGAGGGCATGGAGCGCAGTCGCGAGGGATTAACCCGCTTCGCGCACCTTAGGAACCTGGTGAGCAGGCTATGCTGTCCGAGAGACATACCTGCCACCAGCTCATGGTGTGCTGCAATAGCGGCAACATAAACCCTGAGTGTAGATGGTGAAAGGTAGCTCTAAAGTTTCTCTTGGAGAAAGGAAAGCACTGCACTGATCTCACATTCTCCGGGCTCCTCACCATGAGAAGAGCACCAGGATGAGAAGATGCGCCACTTCGCTGCGTACAGACACCTCGTGGCTGGAGCTCTTACCCTAACGATTGTGTCCGCCACCGCCGGAGGTAAATCCGACGTGGAAGTTCCAGAGGTCTGGTCGTGGGTGCCAAACGTTGTGAGACTTTAGGCACCAGGCTTCCCATGCTTCCTACGGGGTGGTTGCTGACATGGAGGGGTCGATCTCCTCCGGTTCGCTGTCTCCGGGTTGCTGCCTGAAGAGGGGTAGATACAGCTGGAGCAGGTTGATGGGAGGGGTGGGGCTTTCTGGGAGCAGACAGAGCATCGACGGCACGGAGGTGGCCGGGCTGCGGCGAGGGAGGATATGCTTGATAGTCTCCGTCTGCTTCTGCATGGCGGAGAATTACTGGGCAAAATCCTCCACCATGTCACCAAACAGCCCACCCTGCGCGATGGGGGCGTCAAGAAAGCGAACCATCTCGGCGTCCCACATCCAAGCAAGCGTCAGCCAGAGATGTCTCTCCTGGACCACCAGAGTGGACATCGTCCCAACTGGAAGGCGGTAGCTCCTGGATGTCGTCTGGGTCCGAGGCTAGCAGGTTGCCCTCCGATTCTGCAACTGACAACTCGTCCTCATCCCGGAAGGAAGCAAGAGGCGGGGATACCGAGGTACGGACATTCCGCGAGCCAGATGGTGACGGGGTGACGTCCCTCGTAATAGGACCTGAGGTTGCTGACTGTGCCGTAGCCGCAGCCAGCAAACCAAAGGGAGCTGATGAAGTGGTGGCTTGCTCTCCAAAGAGAGAAGTCACCCGTGACCGCAACGTCTTTATTGTCATCTGCTAGCAGTGCAAGCAGGTTGATCCCGTGAACGCCGCCTCAGCATGCCAGAGACCCAGACACATGAGACAGACGTCATGGGTTTCCCCGTCTGGGACGAGTCTGCCGCAACCCAGGGAGCAGTGGGTCCCCATGAAGGGGCAACACGCTGCCTAGAAATTTGCTCTTTTTGCTAAAGGGAGAAGACACTCTCTGGCTTCTGCCAAAATGCCCAGGGGACTCCGCTGAAGAGGGATCGTCCGCTTCACCCCGTCGTGAAACCAGCAGGAAGAAGATCGTCTAGACGTCGATTTCGCCTAAGACTTCAAGTCATTGCCAGGTTCCGAAGAACAAAAGGTGATGAATGAGCACGCAGATTCCCCTTTTATTCCCGGATGTCCCGGGAATGAGTCGATTGGTTCTTAACAGCGAACCCCATGTCGTCTTGGACACAACGTAGCAGCTCACATTGAAGTCAAATGTCTTCTCATCGCCTACAGGACCGCCACCGGTTTCACCCTTGTCAGACTTGGTTTCTATCTTTAAAAAACTCCTAAAAACTCATCTTTACCGACTACATCTAACTCACTAACTCACTTCTTTTCTAACTACTCACTCTATCAAAAAAAATCTTAAAAATAATAATAATTTTAACTCTCTCTGTGTAACTCGGTAACATTGTTGTAGCACTTGTTCACCTATTGTTGTATCGGCTATTTACCGCTTCATTGTCTCCTCGACTATTGTAAGTCGCTTTGGAGTAAATGGCTAAAGGTAAATGTACATTAATGTAAACGTCGAGAGACGGACAGAAAGGACAGAAGCAAGCGGACAGGAACAGACAGGAAGACCGCATTAGAACATGATACAGTTATATATTTCTGTACTTTAAACTCATTTCTGCTCTTGTATGTCGCGCGCTTGCCGCCATGCCGCGGCGCTCGTGTGGAAATGCAAGCAGTGATGTCATCGGCGCGCGACGAGCTGAAGTGCGCATGCGCGGTGTCTCAGCGTGTCTGTGTGGATCGCACGTGAAGAACAGAAAACATGGCAGCGACACAAGAAGCAGAAATTATATTCGCTCAGAAACTCGCTTCCAACGAGAAACCGATCAGAAGTAAAGCACTCCTGAAACTACGGAAATACATCAGTGTCAGATCAGAGAGAGGTAAATATATCACATCACATATATACACATATATATATATATCACATCACATATATACACATATATATATATCACATCACATATATATATATCACATCACATCACATATATATATATCACATATATATATATCACATATATATATATCACATATATATATATCACATATATATATATCACATCACATATATATATATCACATATATATATATCACATCACATATATATATATCACATATATATATATCACATCACATATATATATATCACATCATATCACATATATATATATCACATATATATATATCACATATATATATATCACATCACATATATATACATATATATATATCACATCACATATATATACATATATATATCACATATATATATATCACATCACATATATATATATCACATCACATAGTGAATAATACTGTACTGAATCTGTGTGAATACATCAGTGCCAGATCAGACACACATATATATATACACGTGTGTGTGTGTGTGTGTGTGTGTGTGTGTGTGTGTGTGTGTGTGTGTGTGTGTGTGTGTGTGTGTGTGTGTGTGTGTGTGTGTGTGTGTGTGTGTGTGTGTGTCTGTGTGTCTGTGTGTCTGTGTGTGTGTCTGTGTGTCTGTGTGTCTGTGTGTCTGTGTGTCTGTGTGTCTGTGTGTCTGTGTGTCTGTGTGTCTGTGTGTCTGTGTGTGTGAGCCTGTGTGTGTACAGTGTGTGTGTGTGTGTGTGTGTGTCTGTGTGTGTGTCTGTGTGTGTGTGTGTGTGTGTGTGTGTGTGTGTGTGTGTGTGTGTGTGTGTGTGTGTGTGTGTGTGTGTGTGTACAGTGTGTGTGTACAGTGTGTGTGTACAGTGTGTGTGTACAGTGTGTACAGTGTGTGTGTGTGTGTACAGTGTGTGTGTGTACAGTGTGTGTGTGTGTGTGTGTGTGTGTGTGTACAGTGTGTGTGTGTACAGTGTGTGTGTGTACAGTGTGTGTGTGTACAGTGTGTGTGTGTACAGTGTGTGTGTGTGTGTGTACAGTGAGTGTGTGTGTGTACAGTGAGTGTGTGTGTGTACAGTGTGTGTGTGTGTGTGTGTGTGTGTGTGTGTGTGTGTGTGTGTGTGTGTGTGTGTGTGTGTGTGTGTCTGTGTGTGTGTCTGTGTGTGTGTGTGTGTGTGTCTGTGTGTGTGTCTGTGTCTGTGTCTGTGTCTGTGTCTGTGTGTGTGTGTGTGTGTGTGTGTGTGTGTGTGTGTGTGTGTGTGTGTGTGTGTGTGTGTGTGTGTGTGTGTGTGTGTGTGTGTTGATAATAAAACACTGTGTACACAATTATTAGTCAAGGATTCTTTGTGTAATTCTGATGAATAAAACATTTCAGTAGTAGCAGTGAAGATTTGGCTTTCTTAAGAGAATATCTCCTTTAGGCAACTATTAGTGTGTAGAATTATTTTCTCAACTACAAGAAAAACAAAGATTTCTTTTCATCTGTTAAAGTGAGAATAATAAAGCAACTGAACATGTACACTAAAAAGATTAGTGAATAAAAAGAGTGTCTTTGACCAATATCTCCAGGCTTGTTTTGGATAACAGTCATCATCCTTTCGCTTTCTTGATCTGTTCTTGATCAAGTTTTTGTGTAGACCACAGTCTCTCAGACACAGAGAGGTGTTCAGAGAGGTGTACGGATTAACTTCACCGTCAATGTCCTGCTTCAGAAGGGCCCAAAAGTTCTCCAGAAGGTTTAAGTCAGGTGAAGAAAGCCATTCTTCATTTGATTCCTTTATTATCTTGAAGTCCTTTACTGCTCAGCCACGCAGGGAGATACTTTGATGTATGTGATGGAGCGTTGGGAAATGAAAGTCTTCTTGAAAGATGCAGACTTTTTCCTTTACCAACGCTTGAAGAAAGTGGTCAGGAGGTTTAAGAGTAGATTTCCTGTCCATTTATAACCCGAAAAGGTCCAACTATATTCTGTAGGCTAACAATATATTCTTGTCTTATCACAATTATATTTAGATGCTCTGATTTTAGATCAAGTTTAAATATTATCATCATAGTCTGTTCATTTAAAAGTGTCAAATCATCAGAAAATCATGAAAATATAAACTTTATTAAATAACTAAACTACTGTTTTACTCAGTGAGGTCAAATGAATAACCGTTAATATTTTAATAACAATAAAGTACAAACAACAAGATTGAAAGTTTATGTTAGCATCAACAGTTCATTATTTAAAGCGATGAAGGAAAATTTCATACTGTATCTGGTCGGTATATCATGTTTAAACTCATCTTTATTTTAGTTTGTAAATGAGTGAGTGAGTGAGTGAGTGAGTGAGTGAGTGAGTGAGTGAGTGAGTGAGTGAGTGAGTGTGAGAGAGTGAGTGAGTGTGAGAGAGTGAGTGTGAGAGAGTGAGTGTGAGAGAGTGAGTGAGTGTGAGAGAGTGAGTGAGTGTGAGAGAGTGAGTGAGTGTGAGAGAGTGAGTGTGAGAGAGTGAGTGAGTGTGAGAGAGTGAGTGAGTGAGTGTGAGAGAGTGAGTGTGAGATAAATCACATATTGTACATTACTGAAAGTATGTTTTCAGCTGTTCTTGTGTTGATGTGTGCAGGTGGATTCAGTGAAGTCGAGCTGTTGAAGATCTGGAAAGGACTCTTTTACTGTCTGTGGATGCAGGATATGCCTTTGCTACAGGTTAATACACACACACACACACACACACACACACAGGTCTTTACACACGGTTGTCTTTGAATAACATGTGAATGTTTGCGGTTTGCAGGAAGAACTGTCAAGTAAAATCTCAGCACTGCTCCACAGCTTCAGGACCATTGACAGCCGTGAGTTTCAGTCATGATGTTATTAATGCCAGTATCAAAAGATTACATTCATACAGTTTCAAACAGATACATTTTTCAAATGTTTGTGTTGATATAAACCCGTAGAGCTGCTGTATTTTAAAACATTTCTGCTGACGGTGAAGAGAGAATGGAACGGAATTGACAGACTGAGATTGGATAAATTCTTCCAGGTCAGAAGTGTGTTTTCATGTTTCGTACAGTATATTCATCATGAAGAATTGTTCTTGTGTGTTAATGATGTTGATGTTTGTGTTGTTCTGCATTAGCTTGTCCGGTTTTTTTTCCGCGAGGTGTTTGAAATGCTGAGACGACAGGACTGGAAGTCCAGGTGATAAAATCAAAAAAGTTTCAGAATCAGAATTTGTTTAGAAGCTAAAGTTCCTCTCTGATCTATTTGTGTGTATGTGTGCCCGCTTGTGTGTGTGTGCGCTTGTGTGTGTGCTGTGTGTGTGTGTGGTTTTCCTGCAGTCTGGTGAATGACTTCCTACAGCTGATCTCAGAACAACTCCTGCAAAGCTCCAGCTCGGCTCCTTCTGGACTCATTCTTCACATTCTAGATTTGTATATGAGTGAACTGGCTGTCATTGGTTCTGATACGGTAACGCACACATCTTCTTATGCTATGAAGTGTTGTGTTGTTGAGAGGAAAGCTGACGGCGCGGTTACGTCTTTGATTTCTTTCAGCTCACGGCCGAACAGAACCTAACCTTCATTGAGCCCTTCTGCAAGACCTTGGCTAAAACCAAAGAGTATGATATTACATATCCCATATCTCTCACTTATGTGTTCCTCTTCTCGCTCATTTACCTCTCTCGGACTGTCTCTCTTACTCTCTCTCTTACCCTCTCCTTTACTCCTACTCTTTCTCTGTGTGTTTGTGTGCAGTCGAGTGATGTTAAAGGCAATTGGAAGTAACATCTTTAACACCATCGTGGATCAGGTTCCTTATGCCATCGAGGATCTGCTGCGGGAGATCCAGGAATGTAGTTCTGAAAATGATACTCGGTGCTGTGAGGATCATATGGGTGAGGAGGGTGATGGTGGTGATGATGATGATGATGAAGGTAGGATCATATTACAACATCTTTGAGAAGTGTTTGCATATTACTCAGGACACTGAGGTCATGGAAATATTTCTTTTGCTGATCCCAGATCAGGAGAAAGACCATGGGCTGATGGAGGACATGAAGCATGGTAAAAGTAATGGTGAATGTGGACCTGTTCTTCAGGTTTGTTGTGCTGAAGTGATTGTAGGATTTGTGAAGTGTGTTGCTGAATTATGACACATACGTATGTTTACATCTGCAGTTTGACTATGGTGCTATAGCAGACAGACTCTTTCAGTTGGCCAGTCACACAAATATCCCCAGCTTCAACCGCTCCAAGATCTACAAGTTTGTCAAGATGTTAGTGTGTGATTTTAGTTTTAGACTTCTTGACTTTTTCTCATGCAGAAACATTCCTTGTGTTTTTTTTATAATTAATGGTGTTGTTTAATCTTTCCTCATGGTGTGAAGATTTCGTGACTTGGCTGAAGGTAAAATATTATGCCTGATCTGAAGTCAGAATAGTTTCATCATCACGTGTCAGGTCTTTATAAGTGTTGTTGTGTTTTCAGGGTTCTTCCCTCAGGATGAGATAGAGGAGGTCTCTACTGATGATGAGGATGAAGATGACAACAGGAGGAGTAAGAAGAAGAAGAAGAGATCCAAGAAACAGACAGACAAAGGTTCCTTTCTTAAACATCTCTTAAATAATAGATTGACATTCATTAGAGCTGTTGTCATGTGTAAATTCAGTTATTATTTATAGTCATTTAATAATGTTGTTTAAATGCAGTGAGATTTCATCTTAAATCCTAAAGCAAATTGTCAATTTAAATTAAAGCAATCATTCAGCCAGAAAACTAAACATAAAAGAAGATATTTTTAAGAATGTTTATAAAAAATATCATACAGGTTTACAATAAATGATGACTATGGGCTTGTGGCTGAGCTGTTCTATAAATATACTTCTTCAGTACGATATAAAACTGCACTAGTTGAAATGTGTTTTTTACGGGATGCTTTAGGAAATGTGATGATTAAGTTATGTGTACAGACCATCCTCTAAATTAGTTCAATGATCAGAGTTTAGAGCAAAATCATTAACAATCATCCAAACAATCATGTTTGTCAAATCAAGCTTCAGTTTAATGTTGTTGTTGAACGTTTAGCAGAAAAGATCTCCGAGACGACTGCTGAATCAGATCCATCACAAGACTGTAAGCAAGAGAAGAAGAAAAAGAGAAAGAAGAAACGTTCAAAGAGTGTTGAAGATCAGACGGGCTCAGATACTAACAGACCAGCAGAGGATGAGACATCTGAAATATCGCACAACAATGCGTTTGATGAAAAAGATTCCTCTGACCACAGACCAGTGAAAGAAGACGGTGAATGTGGAGCAGAAGCAGACACGAACATCGACAGCATTCTATTTCCATCACTACAGAAGAAGAAAAGAAAACTGAAGAAAAAGAAGATGACGATCAGTGATATTAATAATAGAGAGACGACAGATGATGTGAAACAAGAAAACCACTCTTCAGAACCAGACATAACATCTGCATCTGAACACATATCCAGAGATGGAGCATCTTCATCAGATCCCATAACACCAGCGAAGAAGAGAAAACTAAAGAAGAAGAACACAGGTGATATTCATCATGGAGAAGAGACAGATGATGTGAAACAAGAAGAAAACTGCATAAGTACAGTACCTGAACCCAAATCCAGAGAAGAACCATCATCATCAGACCCCATGAAACCTCTGAAGAAGAGAAAGACCAAAGGAATCTCCACAGATGAGCAGGCACAAAACAAGATGACCGTAAGAAAGAGTCAAAGAGTGAGAGGTGTGAAGTCAGAGGCTGAAGAATCAGATGAGAATCAAACAAACACCTGCAAGAAGAAGAAGAAGAAGAAGCTGACTTCTGTTGAGCTGAGTGGAGACACCACTGAGCACACCACGAGAAAGAGAAACATGATCAATGGACATACAGACACAGGAAGGGAGAAGAGACCCAAAACCCTCAGTGTGAGTCCATCACTTCCTTTTTTAGTCTCTTTCACTTACCGTCTCACTCTACCAATTCCTGTCTCACTCTCTACCACTTCCTGTCTCACTCTCTATCACTTACCATCTTACTCTCTAACACTTACCGTCTCACTCTCTACCACTTCCTGTCTCACTCTCTATCACTTACCGTCTCACTCTCTACCAATTCCTGTCTCACTCTCTACCACTTCCTGTCTCACTCTCTATCACTTACCATCTTACTCTCTATCACTTACCGTCTCACTCTCTATCACTTACCGTCTCACTCTCTACCACTTCCTGTCTCACTCTCTATCACTTACCGTCTCACTCTCTACCAATTCCTGTCTCACTCTCTACCACTTCCTGTCTCACTCTCTACCACTTCCTGTCTCACTCTCTACCACTTCCTGTCTCACTCTCTACCACTTCTTACGATCTATCGCTTCCTGTCTCACTCTCTATCGCTTACCTACTCTCTATCACTTACCTACTCTCTATCACTTACCGTCTCACTCTCTATCACTTACCGTCTCACTCTCTATCACTTACCGTCTCACTCTCTATCACTTACCGTCTCACTCTCTATCACTTACCGTCTCACTCTCTATCACTTACCGTCTCACTCTCTATCACTTACCGTCTCACTCTCTATCACTTCCTGTCTCACTCTCTATCGCTTACCTACTCTCTATCGCTTACCTACTCTCTATCGCTTACCTACTCTCTATCACTTACCTACTCTCTATCACTTACCTACTCTCTATCACTTACCTACTCTCTATCACTTACCGTCTCACTCTCTATCACTTACCGTCTCACTCTCTATCACTTACCGTCTCACTCTCTATCACTTACCGTCTCACTCTCTATCACTTACCGTCTCACTCTCTATCACTTCCTGTCTCACTCTCTATCGCTTACCTACTCTCTATCGCTTACCTACTCTCTATCGCTTACCTACTCTCTATCACTTACCTACTCTCTATCACTTACCGTCTCACTCTCTATCACTTACCGTCTCACTCTCTATCACTTACCTACTCTCTATCACTTACCTACTCTCTATCACTTACCGTCTCACTCTCTATCACTTACCGTCTCACTCTCTATCACTTACCGTCTCACTCTCTATCACTTACCTACTCTCTATCACTTACCTACTCTCTATCACTTACCTACTCTCTATCACTTACCGTCTCACTCTCTATCACTTACCGTCTCACTCTCTATCACTTACCGTCTCACTCTCTATCACTTACCGTCATACTCTCTACCACTTCCCGTCTCGTTCTCTATCACTTCTGTCTTACTCTCTACCACTTATCGTCTCTCTCTACCACTTCCTCTCTCACTCTCTATCACTTCCTGTCTTACGATCTATCACTTCCCTTCTCACTCTCTATCACTTCCCGTCTCACTCTCTATCACGTCTTTTCTCACTCTAAAAATAAATACAAAATAATAAGACAAGTGATAAGATAGATAAGAAGTTTTTATTTGTCACAAGCACAATTATAAAGAGCATATGTAATCAGCAGTGAAATGTGAATCAGGTCCGCTAATTGGACAGTACAATTGTTAAAGAATACAAAATATTATGTGATTATGAAGAATTAATTAACAGTAAGCTATAAAAATAAGAAAATATATATATAAAAATATGTATACTGTAGAATTAAATATAGAATCAAAAAATAATGTTTTAAAATTTCACTGAATTCTTAAATATTAAGATGCTCAGGCAAGTTTAAGAGGCAATGTACAAACAGGTAGTGATACCGTCAGTATGTCAATGTCAGGTAGTGAGTAATAAATATCTTACTGATATATGAAAGTTAAGTGGAGACATGAAGATGATAAGAGGAAACGGACGCTTGAACCTAAACTTGAAGTCTAATATGTTTGAAGAGCTTAAACAGCCAGCTTTGTGTCTCTCCATAATGTTGAGAACATGGCTCAGTCTAATCGAAACAACCCGTTTTATAAAACTGTTTCTGGTCCTTACTAAACTTGGTAAATTGTGCTGTATGAGAGAACTCATCGGTTAAAGCCTCATGAATTACTCCACTGCCCAACATAAATGTCTGGAAAATGTTGAAGTAGGCTGCATAATAATGTTATTACAGACTAGACTTACAATTACTAATACTAATTCACAAAAGGAAAAAAGATTTGTTCCATTCAAAAGACGCCTTTAAGGGACATCCCGCTGCCGTTTCTCTGCATATTGTTTTGTAATTTGCGCGGGAGTTCACAAAACTTCCTCTCTTATCACTTCCTGTCTCATTCTTTTTATCACTTTCAGTCTCCCATCCTGTCAGTCTGTCTCATTGTATTTCTCATGTCTTGTCTCTGTCGGTCTGTATATCTGCTAGAATTTAGTTTTAGGCTGTCATTTATGGGAGTACTGATATCATGTTTAATCGGATCTGTTCAGATGAATGATGGACACAAGCTGCACTTTATTTCACATGTCACTTTTCATTGCTTCTGCAGGATGAAGGATTTTTGTTCAGTGAGAAGAAAAGTCCCACAGCCCTCTTCTGTAGATCTACACGCACCAGCAGAAGACGGCAGGTACACATGAACAATACCAGCTTCATATCATCACACATATATGTCTGTTTCGTTAGTGTTTACAGAACGTTATACTTCTCCTCTGGGGTTTATTACAGATTATCACCACTCCCAATTCAGAAACCAAAAAAGTGACTTTTGGTTTGAAGAATAATCAAACAATGGGTGAGTACTTGTAAACATGATGAAAGCATATACAAGACTGTAGTGTGTCTAGGTCTGTTAAAGGTCTGTCTGATGTTGTGTCTGTCGACTGTTGTGTACATTTTTTATTATCACTTATATCAAGATAAATACTGATTGTTTGAAGAAGTAAAGCAAATAAAATATAATGCAAGTTTCACACATATTGATATAACATATATAAAATGAATACATGTGTTTAATTTGGACTTGACATGTTCTGCTGTTATAACACTGTTTATAACAACATGTACCTGATAAAGGTTTAAAAAGTTTGGATTAATTTAGACAAACTCATCTGCCTTTGTGGTTGTCAGAATTCAGAAAGATGGACAAAAGTTCACTGGTGAGTCCTGCCGGTCCATCACGGGTTGCTTTCGATCCCAAGAAGACACCGAAGTCTGGAGTGTTAAAGTCACCTACATCCTCACCAGCGATCCGCAAAAGACTCACTGCTGCGGATTTCTTTTAAAATTAAACAGAACTTGTTTAAACATTCATTTCTCTACATTTGAAGTTCTTTGATAACTCTCCCTGTTTCTAATGTTCTGTTGTGTTTCATGAGCTGGGCAAATGTAAGAGAATAGGAACTTTATATTTGATCGTACAAGTACTGTAATGAGTGTACAAGTATGATGGTAAAACATTTTATCTTACCTTGTTATATTGGGTTTCAATGTTACAAATACTTGAATATTGTCACAATGACACATGTCATAAAAAGTATATGATCAAATCAATTACATCCATGCTGTTTTCTTGATCATACTTGTGTATGCTTGCGCATTTAAGATGTAGACATGTAAAAATGATTCGTACACATTTATTCGAAAGAGAGTTTAGTCAATAATTCATTGATAGCATACACAGAGATTGAATTGAAATAGTTATTCCTATATATTTCTTGTGGTTCTGTTGCTTATTTAGCTGTTTCTACAGAATTTTATTCAACATGAGTTATTTGTTTTGTGTTTTTGCAGCTAGTTGAGGACAATATCCAATTCCAGCATTTTACCCCCATTTCTAACTAATCCTCAGTAGGTAAATCAAACACATTCAGTAGGTTTGTGAAAAGAACTCATGATTGAAAATATCTTACCCTCATCTCATTTACAGGTCATCATTGATTGCATTAAACTGGAGTCCATACAAGTCTGTACGTTTGCTTACACCCTTATGTGGCTCTAAGCACTTTTTCATGTTAAAGATTCTTTGAATTATTTGTGCGCAAACTATACAATCTAAGAAATGGTGCCCAGATCTAAATCCCAATGTAAATTAAGGATATGACCTGAAGCGGCTGTGTTTGCACTCGAACCCCTTTGACTTAGAATGCTTCTGTAGGAAAGAACAGCAAAGAAGTCTCGTAACTACAGATGACTGCAGGTCAGGTCTAATGATGGAATTCTGTTATTTTACATTCTTGTTTGACATATCTTGTCGTGATTAGTTATACATCTCCTCCTTTCTGGTGGTACAGAAACATTTGAGCCCTCGACTGTGCAACAGTTTACCCCCCTGCCATCAGACTCCTCAATACTCTGAAACTTATCTGAATGAAGGAATGTTCAGACAAATGTTTTACTGCCACACACTCTCAGCACACATCAGCTGCTATCTACTCTTATGATTGCACTTTCTTGCACTAGTATTGTACATGTACTCCTTTGTTACTGGTTCACATTTATACAGAAGTTTGTATGATCCACCTGTACCCATTATACAGAAGGTTCCATGTCCAGTTTAGCTACAGCCTACATCAACTGTTGGTTACATCTGGGCAATACTCTCCACCTCGAAAGGCGTGCTCACTATAGTTTTATGTGTCCGATCAATAAGACTTGCAAAACCTTTGCAGAGAAGCTGGTGAAAAGATTGAACTGCTTACAAAAAAACCTGTCAACCAAAGGAGAACTGATTAACATGTCTCCACTGGGCTATATGAATTCCTAGGAGTTCATCACATATATGTTGACCCAACAGTCACGCATGTGGTTCATGGGTGCAGAAATATTCCACTGGCTGTTCTTGACAATCTGAAAGAAACTCTTCAAGATCTTGTGGGCAGAAGTGTCATGTCTTCTGTAACTGCGCGTACAGAATGGTTAAAGAGCCTTGTTATGACAGAGAAGATAAATGGGTCTCTGAGAATATGTTTGGACTTGTGATCTAAATAAAATGTACTTGTATTCGTTTGGCAGACGCTTTTATTCAAAGCTTACAAGGATTACGCGGTGGCCAATTATCACTGCAGAGCAAGCAGGGGTAAGTTGTCTTGCTCAAGAACACTTCGGTCGCTGACACTGGGATTCGAACACACAACCGTCTGCTTACAAGTCCAACTCTTTTAACACCAGACCACAACTGTCTGCAAAGCCATAAAACACCAGCACTATTCTATTCCCACTCCTGGTATGCAGTAACTTGGCTGGAAAGTCTTCACCATTCTTTACATAAAAGATGGTTAATGGCAAAGTAAGTAAGTACTCAACAAAATTATGCACTTTCAACTTGCCCTGAGGCAGATATTGTTTCCTGAGACTCCATTTGACATCAAGGCATCAAGTGAGGTTGTTCAGCACAAAAAGCTTCCACACGTCCTTGACATACAAGGAGTACTAATCACTGAGATGATCATAGCAGCCTCAACGACTCCAGCCCCAGCAACAAAAATAGCCACTGATCACTCATGGTGTTCCAGAGTTACCATGGATCAAGGCTGGAGCAGACATCTTCGAGGTGAAAGCTCAGTCTTATCTTTAGCTGCTGGACTACTTGAAAAAATATCCCAAGGTACTGACATACCAGACAAAACAGCCTATATGGCTTTACAAAAAAAGTCAGTCTTGGCCAGATATGGCATCCCAAAAGAAGCAAATGTTCCATTTGCCAATTACAAGATGCAGTTGTTTGCGACATTGTGGGACGTCAAACTCACATTCTCCAGTCCTGGATACTCTCAGTCCAATAGATGTGCTGAAGGAGCTATAAAGTCCTTTAAACATGCATTGAAAAAGGTATTGCAGTCGGGCACTGACCACATCTAGTGCTCCAGTAAGAAATACACCAGTAACATGCCTCAATGAATCTCCGGCATAAATGGTAATGGGTAGTCTCTTCCATGCTCTTCAAACAGTCAACTCCAGTACACATACACCAAAGGTTGGTTAATTTACAACCTTGAATGAGGCATCAGTTTAACCGCAGTGCCAAGACACTACCTGAGCTGGCTCCAGGATCCACAGTTCAATTGCAGACATACAAGGACGGGTGATGGCTGTATTGGTGCACCATAAAGTTGAGCCTCTGTCTTATATGGTAAAGGAAGGACATCAAGGGGAAACAGACGACCCTTGAGAAAGCTACATCACAGTCTGTCCAAAGCAGATGATTCTGATGAAAATTCAGAGGAAATTTCCGCTCAGACACCCAAATCAGCTGAACAATCATCTGAGCATTTTCTGGAGAGATTGGATGAAATACCAATATGCCATACAAGAAGTGGGAAAGTAATGGACAAGTAACTACTCTGTGACAGAAGAGTCAATTTGAATGGACTATTCATGTTCATAGTGACCACTGTTGAGAAAATAGTTGTTGCAGTGTTGAGTAACATGTACAGTGGCTTTTAAAAGTATTGGGCCCACATGAAGTTTTCCACATTCTGTCACATTATAGCCACAAACATGCATCAAGTTTCCTGAAATTCCACGTGAAAGATCAATACCAAGTAGTGTACACGTGAGAAGTGGAACGAAAATCATTCATAATTCTAAACATTTTTTGTAAAATATAGAACTGAAAAGTGGGTCTACGGTTCTAAGGAGGTTTTGGAGCCCTGGCAATGTTTGGCATTCCCTTACATTTGTGCTTTTTTCAGTTGCTTATGAACACACAATGAGCTAATATCTGATATCACTGCATTCAGCACAAACTGGGCTACAATAATATAATACTATTATACAATAAAATGTAACAATTATGTATGGTTCATAGAATTTGTTTTCTTATATCACTGAAAAAGAAGCAATCAAACACAAAGAGAATATTTGTTAACAAGACTTTTGAATTGTGATGAAGTAAAAGGATGTAAAAATCATTACATGCATGTACTCTCAGAAAACAATATATTGATTTAGAGTTTCTAAAACACTTTTTGTGAACGATCATGAATAAGGATGCGATTGACACCTGAGAAGACAAAGACTTGAGTAATGAGCCTGTGTGTAAAGGTAATTATGAACACTCACACACAAACATAGGATAAATACATCTCACAGAACATCTAAATGATTTTTGTTTGGTAATCGGTAAAAATTAAGCTGTCATATCCTTTGGGTTGTGAAGTGTTTTATGTATGATTGGGTTATGTGGATTTTCTGATTTAAAATTATGCTAAAGAGATTTCTACTCAGTCAACATTTTATTTCGTTTCATTGTGTTTCTTCTTTTGATGTGATAAAGAAGAATAAATGATAGTATTTCAGCCTTTTCTCCGGCTTCTGCTTTACATTGAAAGTGTGGCTCTGCCTCCCAGGGAGAATACATTAACAATCACTTCTTCATGCTGACTGATCCCAGACAAACCTACAACGCTGAAGGACGCACGAAATGAGAAACATGGTGAGAGAGATCCTGGCATTCATCCTCACCACCTCTGGATGGGTTCTGGTGTCGTCTACTTTACCTACAGATTACTGGAAGGTTTCCTCAATCGATGGCACAGTTATCACCACAGCCACCTTCTGGTCGAACCTGTGGAAAACATGTGTGACGGATTCTACCGGAGTGTCCAACTGTAAAGACTTCCCTTCTATGCTGGCGCTGGACGGTGAGAGGCTTTCTTGTCATTTGAGATCATTTCAATGGGTGAAGGGAGAAATACACGGGATTGCCTGTACCGCAAAGCGATCATTTTATCACGTAAACCAAATACAATGCTCAACTCTTGTGATTCATCCATTCAACGTTACTCAGATGGAATATGTTATCTGAACACTACAAAAACTACCAATGTTCTCTTGATATTTGAGTGACATCGCTTCCTGTTATAACATCTCTTCATGAGTTCAGTCTCTTTTCTTTCTCAATTCTCACATTTTCATGATCAGATTAGAAGAATCTCTGAGCTTGACCTGAAAGACACATGAATGATGAGAAATGAAGTGAAACTGAATGTTAATGTCAGATTTTATGAGTTCCAGGAAAGAGAAGTCAACAGAGCGAGACATTTGTTGAAAGTAAAAACACTCTCTTACCATCATCATGTCAATGTTTAGCACTGAAGTGTTTTCACGTCTCCAGGCGGTTTTCCATCTCCTTATAAATTCTGTGAGTTAACCTGGAGCCTAATGTTTGTTTCTAGAGAGACCAGAGACCAGTGAGAGAGAGAGAGAGAGAGACCAGAGAGAGAGAGAGAGAGAGACCAGAGAGACCAGAGAGACCAGAGAGAGAGACGAGAGAGAGAGACCAGAGAGAGAGACCAGAGACCAGAGAGAGACCAGAGAGAGAGACCAGAGAGAGAGACCATAGACCAGAGAGAGACCAGAGAGAGAGAGAGAGACCAGAGACCAGAGAGAGACCAGAGAGAGAGAGAGAGAGAGACCAGAGAGAGAGAGAGACCAGAGACCAGAGAAAGAGAGAAAGAGAGAGAGAGAGAGAGAGAGAGACCAGAGAGAGACCAGAGAGAGAGAGAGAGAGAGAGACCAGAGAGAGACCAGACAGAGACCAGAGAGACCAGAGAGAGAGACCAGAGAGAGAGAGAGAGAGAGAGAGAGACCAGAGAGAGAGAGAGAGAGAGACCAGAGAGAGAGAGAGAGAGAGACCAGAGAGAGAGAGAGAGAGAGACCAGAGAGAGACCAGAGACCAGAAAGAGACCAGAGAGAGAGAGAGAGAGAGAGAGAGAGAGAGAGAGAGAGACCAGAGAGAGACCAGAGAGAGAGAGAGAGAGAGAGAGAGAGAGAGAGAGACCAGAGAGAGAGAGAGACCAGAGAAAGAGAGAGAGAGAGAGAGAGAGAGAGAGAGAGAGACCAGAGAGAGACCAGAGAGAGAGAGAGAGAGAGAGACCAGAGAGAGACCAGACAGAGACCAGAGAGACCAGAGAGAGAGACCAGAGAGAGAGAGAGAGAGAGAGAGAGACCAGAGAGAGAGAGAGAGAGAGACCAGAGAGAGAGAGAGAGAGACCAGAGAGAGAGAGAGAGAGAGACCAGAGAGAGACCAGAGACCAGAAAGAGACCAGAGAGAGAGAGAGACCAGAGAGAGAGACCAGAGAGAGAGAGAGAGAGACCAGAGAGAGAGAGAGAGAGAGAGAGAGACCAGAGAGAGAGAGAGAGAGAGAGAGAGAGAGAGAGACCAGAGAGAGAGAGAGAGAGACCGAGAGAGAGAGAGAGAGAGAGAGAGAGAGAGAGAGAGAGAGAGAGAGACCAGAGAGAGAGAGAGAGAGACCAGAGAGAGAGAGAGAGAGACCAGAGAGAGAGAGAGACCAGAGAGAGAGAGACCAGAGAGACCAGAGAGAGAGACCAGAGAGAGAGAGACCAGAGAGACCAGAGAGACCAGAGAGAGAGACCAGAGAGAGAGAGAGACCAGAGAGAGAGAGAGACCAGAGAGAGAGACCAGAGAGACCAGAGAGAGAGAGAGAGAGAGAGAGAGAGAGAGAGAGAGAGAGAGAGTGAAAGAGAGAGACTTAAGGACAGAAAACATAAAACAAACACTAATCATGTACAGTGATTACATTTTTAGCTATGTCTAGTTTTGTCATTTATTTTTATTTCCTATATAGCTCTATTCATATATTTAGTCTTAAATTCTTATCAAGTTTTTACTAAATGTCTCGTCTTCACCGTGGGATAGAGGAAAGGAAATTTGGATTGCTTTATATGTCTGGAGCATGTGAAGAAAATCGACAATAAATCTGACTCTGAAAAACTGTTTCATGTGGGAACAAACGTGAGAAATCGTGATTTTCATTAGGATGTTCTTGTGTAGAAAAAAGAAACCGATCACATGTTCTGTATCATGAATAAATCAAAGCTGAAAGAGAATCCACTTATCATCGTGCCTAACCAGACCCGTTTCCCTTGATGAATGCATTATACCGCAGGGTCACTCGAACATCACTGAAGTTCACTATTCTGTCAAGCCTTTCATATAAATTCAGTAGTTTCATATCATATATTATAATGTTATATATTGTATTATATAATGATAGAATGATGAAAGACAGAAATGTCATTGTCTGGTGAACTGTATCTTTTCTTTAGGTTATATTCAGGTGTGCAGAGGATTGATGATCTCTTCTGTTTGTCTTGGATTTTTTGGATCTATATCTGCTCTCATCGGTATGAAATGCACTAAAATTGGAGGCCTAGAGCAAACTAAAGCCAGAATCGTCTGCTTTGCTGGTCTCAACTTCATTGTTACTGGTAGGCTTTTATCATGACAGTTGATAACAGATCTCTGTGTTCATATAAACGAAATGACCCTGGATTATAAGCGCAAGATCAGGTGATGATGGTGATGATGGTGATGATGGTGATGTTGGTCATGTCGTAACAGGTCTGTGTTCTCTTGCTGCCTGCTCTCTCTACGCTCACAGAATCACATCCGAGTTTTTCGACAACATGTTTGTTGCACAGAAGTATGAGATTCCGTTCTTTTTAAAGGTATGCTAATGATTGACAGATATAGTTTTATAATGAAATCTGTTTTTTTCACAGATATGAATTAGGAGCAGCGTTGTTCATCGGTTGGGCCGGATCTGTTCTGTGTATCTTAGGAGGACTCATCTTCTGCCTCTCATTTTCTGATGGCATGAATCAAAGGTAAAAACAATTCTTTTGAAATTGAATTAGGCTGTTTTAATAACTCGTTTATTAAAGCAGTTAGGTACATGAGTTTGTAGTGTTGTTGTATGGGAATCAGAAGCTATTTTATGATGGGAACAGTCAGTCAGTGGTGTAGAGAACAACTGTGTGTAGACGTCTATTACAGGACAGCCGGTCCATTATTCATCAAAGACTGTTGGATTGTCTGATGTTTACTTGGATGGTTGTCGTTGCAGTTCTCCGTATCATTCAAACAGAAGAGCTGTTATTACCAGCGGTGTTTCTGGGATGTCTTCTCGTGTTGTGTCACAGAGTCAGACGTCACAAAAAAGAAGAACAGACTACAGCAATACTCCACAACACTTTGACAAAAATGTCTATGTTTAACCCACTGCTAGTGTTTGTTCAATGTGGATGAAGTGATGCTTAAAGACATTTATCATTGTTGTTACAGAAAAGAAGTTCTAGTTGAGCAATGTTAACAAATGTCAAGATACTGCACAAGATCACCGACTTGTGTTTGTTTTGTACAGTACTGTACTGTAAAAGAGTAAAGAATACTTGCACAGATGTCTATGCTTTCTCATTAATGTGAAAGAAATATTAAAAAAATATTAAATATCTACTTAATCGAAATATCTACACCATCTGAAAAAATTGTTGACTATGTTGTTTCGTTGCAGTTTTGTGAAAACATTTTTATTTCATGTTATGTGAAGATTTTGTGTCTGAAAACACGAACAGATATTTATAGTAAACAGTTTGGATTGTGTGTGTGTTTAGACACAACATACACCTGTCAGATCTACATTCCCTTTGAAACCTGTTTACAAATGTATAAGGACACGAGAGAATGATTACACACTTCTGACTGGTAAAATGAGAAGAATTCTGATACAGGTGTTTGGATTCTTGATTTCAACTCTCGGTTGGCTTTTCGTTTGCTGTACGATAGCCATGGACTACTGGAGAGTTATCTATGTAGGAGGGAAAGGAGGTAACTGGATGATCAAGGCATCATGGTACTGGTCAAACTTGTGGAGAGATTGTATGACGGACACTTCATCTGTTACCAACTGCAGAGATTATGATTTTTCTGTGGTCAGTCACACGTAAGTCTACTTTGACCTCAACACTACTGTAGAATAGAGTAAAGACACACTGGGGATCCCCTCAAGGTTGTGTATTGAGCCCTTTATCTGTTCTCATTTTTCCTGTGACTGTATAAGAACATAATATAGACCTGATGACTAGACTTTGTTGATAGATAAATAAATTATATTTATAGAAGACAGCACTTTAAAGTTATTTCAAAATGAAAATTCTGTCCACAAACGAATCATTCTCTTTTGTTCCAAATCTGTATAAAAATATATTTGCCTCTGATAAACACAGTGATTGGAGAAAAAATAACAATGTTAGAAGTTTCGCTGTCATTCACTATTCAAAATGTCTCAGTTTGTGCTCAACAGAATGAAAAAATAACAAGTAATTGTTTCTACTAGCGTGTCCAAGAAGTGTTTGGTTATAACTATTCCTCCATATATCTTTCTCTCTGTTTATTCGAACAAAGAATGGCCTAGGCTGTATAATTAATTCGATTGAAGATAAAGTCATGAATTTTACTGTAAAAAGGTTTATGAATGTTATACATGATGATTTATTTTATAAATGATAGAGTGCTGCGGATTATCCACTGTAGTCAACATTTGAAGTCGATAAAAATATATAAATTCCTCAAGCGTTAAGAGTTGTAGATGTGCTGGTCCACTTCAAATGTTGACCACTTTATTTTTATTATGTTTAATTGACCATATTTTCTAAATGTTCTACATCTACATGGTTACAGTAAATAGTTTTACTCTCGAGTCAACATGTAAAATCAATACTGTATAACTTTTCACATGCAAATGATTGAAAAGATCACCCAGAATATGCAAAAATGTGCTAGTGTGTTTCTGTTCAGCGTATGTGCAGGGTGTTCGGGGTCTTCTGATGATCGCCATGTCTTTAGGGTTAGTCGCTGCTGTTCTCTGCTTCATTGGAATGGACTGTACTTACATCGGTGGGAGTGAGAAATCCAAGGATAAAACTTTACTGTCTGGAGCACTTTTTCATTTTGTTGGTGGTGAGCAGAGTTTTTTATAGACATTTGACACTGTTGTGTATCTGACTATTACCAGAGACATTGTGTGTGTGTCACAAAAACTGTGATTTGCAACAGATACGCTTAAACAAAACCAAGAAAAAACCTTATACATTTTCAAAGTATTGTATAGTCACACATAGATGATGTGGAGTGGTTTGTGTTTTCACAGGTTTGTCGGCCTGTGCAGCGTATTGCTTATATACCAATCGAGTGGCCAGTGCGGCGTTTTCCTCCTCTACTGACAGAAGTGTTATCAGGTAAATAAACCCCAACATTATGAAGGAATATTCATGTCAGCCTGATAGCTTTTAACATTTATCATCAATAATGCATTTGTTTAATGATATGAACAAGTGCATTCAAAACTGTGTTAAAGATTTGGATAGATCCAGACAGCACAGGTACGTCTGTAAGACGTCTTTTCAATTTCATCTGTTGAACGTGATCATAATCACCTTACAGACGTCTCCTAGAGGTCTGTTTGACTTCTGACAGCAGATGACTCAGAGATGTGTAACAAATGAGCAAACAATGAAAACTTTTATCTCGCAGATGAAAATACAATCGTGAAATAAATGTCTGACAGGTGTATGTAAGCTATCGGAGAAGCTTCCTCATCACAGTTCCATGTGAAAACACAACTGAATGTTAAATAACTGTCTTTATGCAGTTCTTTATTTACTTCTTTATTTAGTTCTTTATTTACTTCTTTATTTAGTTCTTTATTTAGTTCTTTATTTTCATTTGATCTTTCTTAAAATTCTCTGTAGATATGCAATAGGAACACCAATATTTCTTGGATTGGCTGGAAGTTTCTTCATTATTCTTGGATCTGTTTTGTATGCTGTTACGGTCATACCAAAACGGTAAACATTGAGTACATTTAAATAAAGCACTTTATTATATATGTTCATGTTATACTTACGCCGAATAAAGAAAAATACTTGTTTCGAATGCAGGAAACGAAATAGACATGATGTCGTTAAAGTAATCTACATCTTTCTTTTATAGAATGACGAGTTCACTTAGAAAAAGACCATCAAGCATCCGTTCTGTCCGGCACGCAGCTCTCACATCCCAAGATCTCAGCCGATGGAGAGACTCACACATCTCCAGCAATAATGATGAGAAGATATCTGTCAGAGACACTTTCGTATGAACCGGATGATCCAGTTGATCGTTTCAATGCTTAACATTTCTTTCTTTTGCCTGCTGAGATTCCTATAAATGAAAAATAAGTTTGTCATTTATAGGTTTGGATTTGGATTTATCACAAAAATGTATACGTTTATTTTTAGTTTATTTTTATCCCAGAGTTTACACACATTGAGACGATTCTTCAAGTAAATCATTATTAATGGCAGTCACTGTTTTTTAGATGATCACATGTTTGCAGTATTAATGGCCTTACTCTAATTGATTAAAAATACTCTTATTTGTTGTTATTAATCATGCTCAATATAACCTAAAGGACTGGCTCCACAGACAGGTTCTGGCTTAAATCAGGAAAACATTTCAATAATCTTAAGACAAATGTAAAGCAATTGCATTGACATATTTCAAGAAATGTCAGGGCAAATTATCTTTAGTTAAGACTGCTCATTTTAGTCACTTGCTTAAAGGAGTAGTTCACCCAAAAACAAATATTTTGTAATCATTTCACTCATCTTTGTGTTGTTTCAAAACTGTATAATTGTCTTTGTTCTGATGAACTAAGAGAAAGATATTTATAAAAATGCAGTAGGAAGAATTGTTGTTCTGCTAAAGACAAAATAAGATACTTTGAAGGTAACTTAACAAAAAGTTCCAGGGTTATTTTGACTTAAACTGTAATTCTTGCTGTGATGGTGTCAATGGGGTCCCAGGACCTGTTTGGTTACAGGTGTTCGTCCAAATGCTTTATCTTTCTCTTTTTTCAACTAAACAAAGAAATTAAAGTTAAGTAATAACTTATTCTACATTAAATAAATCACTAAAAGCTGTCATTCTGTTTTTTCATTCTAATCAAAGTTTAAAAGATTTAAGTTTTAGTTTTAAATATTGTTTTGACATTTATTTACATTAACATTTACTTATATTCATTGGCAGAGGCTTTTATCTACAATGACTTACAGTATTATACAGTATACATCTATAACTGGAGAGTAAACAGATGTAAGATGTCTTTCTCAAGAACACTTCAGTTATTATCTGCTGACACTGAGATTCAACAATCTTCTGATCACAAGATCAACTCTCTAACCACCAGACCACAACTGACGGTCATCTGTCCGCTTCATTGTCTCCTCGACTATTTGTAAGTCGCTTTGGATAAAAGCATCTGCTAAATGCCTAAATGTAAATGTAATGTCCAACACCATGTCATCAACAAAAGAATTATAAAGAAAAACATAACACAATACTAGACAACCATCACTGGAAGCACAGACATTTAAACAGACAAACCACTGATTGTGTACTAAACACAGATGAACACAATTAATGACTACAACTAAACCCGCACCAGTGCCCACAACATACAAAAGTGACAGCTCAAGGCTGGAAAGCCACAGACATGGGACATGGTGAGAGGAGGTGGACATTCAGGCGACAAGGTCAAGCGTCTTGTTCATAAAATTTTGTGTAAATTTTATCCTTAAAGTGAGCACATTGTTGTCATCCAACCTACAAAGCTCCACAGTGACAGTCACAAGCAGAGAACAATGTTAATAAAGTCAACTAGCTGAAAGCCTCATGAAACATCACGCTCAGTATCGGCTCTGATTCATTAGAGATAAGAGTTGACACTTACATGAATTTATTCCGCCATTATTTCTAATAATCCAGCGAGAATTTTCTTATACAATACCTCGAGGAGAGTTTTCCCAGCACTGTAGCATTAAAGAAAGGTGTCTCGAAGCGTCTGTAAGACATTAACACAAGTCTTGGAGATGAAGTCTACTCTACATACTTCCATTGATTGTTTGATTTATACCTCCCAAAAACTCTAAATATCATGTACCTTACCAAACAAATGTAGTCCTGCTTGTTCTGAGCTGTATGTACACAATAAACACACTTCTTAATAACGTTGGTGACACCACAAACACGGTCTTCTCCACCCAGTGACTCTTTCCACTCACATCCTCTGACGGACGGAGCAGATATTTCATCATCCACATCATGCATTACAGAACTGTGCTAATGTACACTGAAATCGGCTGTTTTGTAGTCTGTGTTAGCGGATGGATCTTGGTTTGTTCCACTTTGCCGACTGAGTACTGGGCTTACTCTGAAGTGGCGAGTTTGGTTCTAACATCTTCACATTATTACTCAAATCTGTGGAAAGATTGTCTCTCGGACTCCACCGGTGTGTCTGACTGTAAAGATTTTCCTTCTTTGCTGGCTTTACAGAGTAAGTAAGAACATGAAAAGCAAACATACTTCAGATGAGTTTTCATTACAGGGAACACACATGCTGATCAAACCGACACAGTGACTGAACTTTCACTTTCTTCAATCGCTCTGAAAATCCTTTTGTATTTTATCAATGCAGAATTAAATCTAGCAGATTTTTAATAGTAAAACAATGCATGAATGACCCTGTCTATTGTTTGATCGTAATGGTCAAACATTATTATAGGACACAAGAGTGTTTGTGATGATATCTAGTGGGAACTTATCTTTTAAAGTAATAAGCTGTGTGCAGTGAAGACCTTTGTAGTTCTTTATTGGATCTCATCATGGCATCTCCCCACATATAAAATACATCACGCCTAAACCTCCTG
The DNA here is from genome assembly GCA_033220385.1 of Triplophysa yarkandensis. Classification (NCBI taxonomy): domain Eukaryota; kingdom Metazoa; phylum Chordata; class Actinopteri; order Cypriniformes; family Nemacheilidae; genus Triplophysa; species Triplophysa yarkandensis. The sequence continues at coordinate 22,982,931 of CM065656.1, forward strand.
TCACTTTACAATCAGAACCCATATCACGTATCATTTTTACTCTTTGTAATGTTCTGTTTTTTACTTCTGTATATTTCTAAACATCTCGCATGAACATGTTTTTACTATACAGCCTATATTCATCTGTGTCGATCTCTCATCATCATCTCTATAATTCTTGGATTCTTTGGATCTGTTCTCGCTTTGGTTGGGATGAAGTGCACAAAACTGGGAGGCTCGGAAACCATAAATGCCAAAATCACCTTCTCTGCCGGGATCAGTTATTTATCATCAGGTAAACACACACCTCAGTATGAATGAGTAGTAATACGATTGTGAGTATTAACGCCACTGTGAGTGTGAGTATAAATGTAGGCATGAGTGTCGTTATTACACAAGTGTGAGTATTTATGCAATCATGAGTGAGAGTATTAGTATAGGCATGAGATGAATTTTCTATAAAACATGTGAGAGTGGTAAAACTAATAATGTGTGTGAGCATAAATCTCAGTATGAGTGTGAGTATTAATTTTAGTATTTGAGTGAGTATTCATTTCAGAGTGTGGTTGTTAATATAAGTATTAGTGTGACCAGTAGTATCGGTCTGACTATTAAAGGGGTCATTCATCAAAAATCCTTTTTCCTGTTTATATGTTTTACAAATTGCCCATGAATGTATTTGACATGTGAAATAATAAAAGTTGAAGTATCAGAAGGAAAAGACAACCTGACACTGAGACTTTCAGTTGATCGGACTTCTTTCACTGTTAATGAGTTTGCTATGTAAAGACAACATGCGTAGCTATAAATTATATAGTTTAAGCTCTGTCATATGACACCTTAAATATTAACACAAGTGTGAATATTAAAGCTTGTGTTCCTTGCATGTTTTTAAGCTTTGATTGTGTTAACTGTGTGTAATATCACACGTGTTAGTGTTTCACTTGGAAAAACAACCTATATTTTTGCACAATATAGACTTCTCTGTCTAGCGTTCTTTCCCCTGTCATGAGAATGGCTGATATTGCCATGAAAGTCTCACGTTCAGAAGTACGTAATGAGTTCTGATTGGGCCAGTGGTTTCTGTGTTGTGATTCAACAGCACTGTTAGCACGTGTGACCGGGAAAGGTGACACCGCTTACCAACACAGAGATACACTTGATCAGTTTGTCATAAACTGATTCTGCCTCAAATTAATAATATTAAAGACATTTAATGGTCTTACATTTTGAGTCGGAATCAGAACCAGAGAACATAGATGAAGAGGATCGAGTAGAACCTGTGCTTTTATAAACGTTGAACATACGTGTGATTCACGTGTCAGAAGCAAAACCATACCCGATCTAAACCAACATCTGTTTAAACAATTAATATAATCAACAAATAATTGAAACTGATCATTATAAACAAACACTTTTTGTTGTTTCCATAACCAAACAAACAAACAAACAAACAAACAAAGCTAAACAGCGTTGCCCTGTGTAATAAGTTACAGAAACTGTTAAACATACAAACTTCAATAATAAAGCACACTTACTGTTTGTGCTCCATAAATAAAAGAGGAAACTTCTCCATCCTTCAAGAATAATCTTTGTGTAAATCATTAAAGAGATTGAGATTGAGGAAACTGTCCTCAGTAAAATGTGCTGCAGATAGTTTTATGTGTGAAGATTCAGGAACTGAGTTAAACATAAATTATAATAGATGATCTCTAAGTACAGCTACCATTGGAAAGCCAAACATAGATGGTTGGAAAATAACAGAGTTTTGATGACATGGGGACAAACAAATACACTACACAAACACAACTGTTCACCCGCTCGATAAGAGCGCAACAAGACCACGCCCCCTTTCTGATACGTTTCTGTGGGCGAGGGTAACCGCGGGTATGATGTCACCAATGCAGGAACTAGAGGGGTGTAGTCCAAATCAGACGTTTTTTGTAGGCGATTTGTGTTTAATAACTTTGAGCTTTATACTTTTACAGATATTATTAATACTCTAACAACAACATTACACACTAATTCAAGTTTGAAATATGGATTCTCGTTGAACAGGATCTTTAATATTAGCATCAGTGTGAGCAAAAGTAAATGAGTATTAACACAAGTGTGGGTGTGAATAGTTAATAGGAGTATGAGTGTTAGGATTATTCATGGTAACAGTGTGGATGTGTGTATTAGTATGAGTATTAGCATAGACATGAGTATCAATATTAACACGAGCGTGAGTATAAGTATTGACATTAGTTATAGTATTATTTTTACATTCAGGCATTTAGCAGACACTTTTATCCAAAGCGACTTTGCATTGAGGAGACAACGAAGCGGTGAAGAACAGAGATAACAATAGGTGAACAAGTGCTACAAATTTTAAATAAGTTACTCAAGGCAAGGTAAAACCTGTCGGAGAACAAAGAAAAATTGTCATTTTTTAAGAGTGAGTAGGTAAGGAAAGATTTTTTTAGTGGGTTAGGTGTAGACGGAAGAGATGAGTTTTTAGGGATTTTTTAAAGATAGAGACGGAGTCGATTTCTCACCCTTTTGAGATGGCACCACAAGACGTTGCTCGTTAGCAGAGCCAGAGATCTGGAGCGGGTATACCTGGGAATCACCCAGTGAAGATATCTGGGTGCTGAACCTGTGGTGGTCCTGTAGGAGATAGGGATTTAAATGAATGCGAGCTGCTATGGGGAGCTAATGTAGTTTAATGTGGTGTGACATGGGTCCTTTTCAGGTCCTTGAACACCAGTCTTTCTGCCCATACTATATCATCTGTAACCCAAGGACCTTTTCTGACCACAAAATAAACAACTAATACTTAAACTGATCTCACAAACATACATTTATTAATAAAAATACATCTTTGAACAAATGAATATAAATCAATTTAATTTATAAAGCAAAAAATCATTCCCTCTCCAAAAAGGTGATATTAACGGCCAGCCAACCCTGTATGAACTACAATACACTTACAGCTTCTCCACACAAAGTAATTACACCCTCCACTTTCTATACATGTCAAACACCTCGCTCAATACTAATCACACTCCAGACCAACCGTTCATTTCACTGCACGCAGAACCCCCATGCAAAAGAATTCTTAAGGTGTTAAGCCATTACATGTATAAAAGACTACAAGGGTTGGCTGTGATAAAACAAACAAACAAACAAACAAACAAACAAACAAACAAACAAACAAACAAACAAACACACACACACACACACACACACAAACAAACAAACAAACAAACAAACAAACACAAACAAACAAACAAACAAACAAAAACACAAACAAACAAACAAACACACAAACAAACAAACAAACAAACAAACAAACAAACAAACAAACAAACGCTCAGCTAGCCAGTCTAATTCACAACATTCATCCAATCTTAATTCCGCTGGAGGCAAACACATGTCGCACACATGTCGAGACCAGCTAGCTAAAGTAACAAACACTGGAGGAACTTAACCTAATCCAAAAACAAAACACAATTATCAGTATTCAAAAGAAAATGACAACACTTCAATTTTATTTTAGTACCATTAAAATAATAAAAATATGAATAGGTTGGTATTAAAAAAACCTCAGGGCAGCAAGCAATCCTGAACTCTTTTCCAAAGGTATTCCAGATCCAGGGAGAATGACAAACAAATCCACGATGTTAACCTCTACTTGAACACATGAAACCCTCGCTGGGTAAAACTGGTCTTTGTAAGCACAACAACCAATGTTCATTTAGCCTACCTGCTCACCCAGACCACATACAAAATTAGACTCAATCATGTTTGTGCAGAGCCAAACAAGGACGTGCCACCCGACAGCACATGTCCACGCAACAGATAGGAACCCGTCTGCAGGCCTGCTTTCAGATGCCTGCTTAAAAGATGTTAACTACCTGCGTAGCACCCCTCATCATCAGGCTCGACCTCGGCTACACATCTGCAGAGGTTTAGTTGTGCACATCGGGAGTCCAGCAAACAGCGCATTGCAGTAGTCCAGCCTGGACCGGACCAGAGCCTGAACCAGGATTTGTGTGGAGTGTTCTGAGAGAAACGGTCTGATCTTCCTGATGTTGTAGAGTACGCATCTGCAGGATCTGGCGATGCTGGAAACATGATCACTAAAGTTTAGCTGATGGACTATGACTGGCTGTCCTAGAGGACCAATGATCCTTCATTCTTAAGATTGGTGGGAATCGCCTGATCTTCAGCATAAGAGTGACAGGAGAAGCCGTCGTTAGCTTTCTAAAGACGGACCTCAATAATATCATGTGGATAGAGCAACGGACCCTGAGGTACACCGGTGCTAAGATGAATCTCAGGGTCAGCAGATAATTACTGAAGTGTTCTTGAGTAAGACATCTTACATCTGCTTATATTACAGTGAATATTGACTACTGCATAATACTGTAAGTCACTTTGGACAAAAGCGTCTGCCAAATGAATAAATGTAAATGTAAATGTAAATGTATTAGTATGAATGTGGGTATAAATCTGGCATGTGAGTATTAGTATGGGCATGAGTCTTAACATCAACACAGGTGTGAGTATTAGTGTGAGTATTAATATGTGTGTGGGAATAAACATTAGAATGAGCATGGGTTTAAATGTCAGTGTGCGCGCGTGTGTGCTTATGATTGAGTTGTGAGTTATTTGAGTTCTGATTCTGTTTGTGCTCCAGGTCTTTGTGCTATATTTGCTTACAGCTGGTATGGAAACAGAGTTATATCCGAGTTTATGGATCCCAGCTACAAAGCAAAGAAGTGAATATGTTTTTAATCTATTTTTTAAATGAGCTGATCCGTGATCCTCACGCTTTATATCTAAAGCAGATTGTTTCTGATGGTGTAACAGATTTGAACTAGGAGCAGCTCTGTTTGTGGGATGGGGTGGATCCGCTCTTCTCATCACTGGAGGACTTGTTTACTGCATCTTTACAGGAAGAGAAATCTGTCGAACCAGGTATCAATCCAGATTATTTATTTAAATCTACGATTAGTTACACTTAATAGATTTATGTAAAGAAGGACCATTATAGTTTTGATTGCAAGAGCATTTTGTTGGTACTTTCTGTGAGTAACTTGTGAATGTGTACTGTAACTCTGCTTTCAGCTCAAGGACCGAGGAGATATCATATTTTAATGCTTCATCTATTCAAACAATATACACCCATCCTCTTTCATCTGGACCTGACAGAGATGACCGCAAATTCAAGTCTTCTAACATCAAAATGTCTCGCAGCATGACTGCGTATGTTTAACATTCTCTTCTTCATGTTTTAATGCTGATGCATTATAATTTTGGGAAGTACCTTTGCATTAAGCTTAGATGTTTCTATTTAAGGAACAGTAGGTCACAAAACCAATTCTATTGAGCAATGTTCTGTAAAATATTACCAGTGGTGTTTCATGATTATTACACTTTTTCATGTGTTTATGTTCTGCATCGTTCATCTTCATTTCAGTTGAAATCAAGATGTCTAGATAGATGTGAATAATGGATGATGTGGAGACTTCATGAGTTCTTCAGAAATACTCTTCTGAGAAAAGACACAGTCTAAGACAGAGAATAAAGACCTGAAGTCAACATGTATAAATGAGACAACAGAATAATCATCTTTATTTTCATTTCAAACAGAGCAATATGTACACTTCTTGAATCACAAATGTAAAGTGCAAACCACAACTTCTCCCTTTAGTAAAGATTTATACGTGTTATATATCAGATATGACTTCTCATCATAAGTGATGAAAAGAAGTCTAGGTTGACCATTTGACATGAACAGTGTTGAAATCCCAGCGGTCCGGATGACCCATATGAAGAAGCTGACTGTAGGGTGAAGAGCTCCACTGAAACACCGGCACCTGATCCCATGCAGGACCGCTCACAGCCAACATCTCAAAGTCTTTCATCATCTCAAAACCTGTCAACTACACGCAAAAAAACATGCACGCACACACACACACACACACACAAGAATACAGTGAAAAACAAGTTTGTGTATTCACAGCATCATCACTTACATTACGTTGTACGTTTCTAGTTTCCACTTCACCTTCATGTCAGTTCCACCGTGTGGCCGCTGTCTCAAAGCTCCGAATGGATACGTTCCATTGGCAGGATTGAGATCTGAGCGGGCTGAGATAGCGTTCTCACCGTTCTGAAGCGGAACACAGTCATCACAGACAGACAATGGGTCCTCTCTATAGTTATTATACCTGCCACACACAAACACACACATACAGATGTTGACAGTCAAACACACTGCAAACATGTGATCATGATAATGATGATGAGATCTGACCTCATAAGTCGAACCATGGACTCAATATCAGTGATGAGAGTTTGATTTCTGCGGAACATCTGAGCTCGAGGATTCTCACTGAAGGAAAACCATGAGCCATATTTCTGGAGCAGCTCCTGACCTCCACTTGCATTGAAAACCTCCTCAAAATATCTACAAGAACAAATATGATAGCACACAATCTATTACATTTAGTTGACAGCAGCTCAATGTTAACAACAAACCAGAAGATCATCTGTTACTAATACTGAAGGTTCCTTATAACTGCCTTATAGATGTCAAATGATGTCAAACAGCAGATGACATAATTATTAAGAAAATGTGATGATAATGCTTTGGTCTCAGGAGAATAAAAAGAATCACTGCAACAAGGGGACTCCGATCTGTTTTTTTTTTGGGATGATCGCTGATCATTGAAATCTGTATCTGCCGATCCAATAATGATTACTGGGGATTTTAGAAACTTTATCAGTAGTATTAATTATTGAACTATATTTAACAACAATGTATATCAAGTACTTAAGTGAAGAAGCCATGGACGAACAATGAAGTGTGACCTCTGCTGAAAGTGTGCAACACTGCCTTCAGGTCTCATGATGCTCAGGCCTACAGTAAATCCAGGGCTAAAATGAAAAGCGGCATCAAGAAGGCCAAGTACTGCTACAAGCTGAAGGTGGAGGAACACTTTTCCAACTCTGACCCCCGAAGCATGTGACAGGGCATCCAGATCATCAGTGACTACACGTCAAGGAACTCAACTCCAATGGTCACGGACTTCTCCGTCCTAAACAAGCTTAATGACTTTTATGCTCACTTCAAGTGGACAGCAAGGAGGCGGCCACCAAAAATCAAACTCTCAGCAGATCACCAACCTCTCAAGCTCACCTCCACAGATGGGCACACTGCATTGAGCGGGATCAACGCACATTAGGCTGCTGGCCCGGACAGTATTCCTAGACGTGTGCTCAGAGCATGTGCAGTGCATCTTGTAGGGGTCTTCACAGACATTTTCAATCTGTCCCTCATCCAAGCAACTGTGCCAACATGCTAAAGCATGTCTGTGAAGACCCCTGCAAGTGTTTCGGCACATCCATTATACCAGTGCCGAAACACTGCTCCCCAATGTGCCTGAACAACTATCGCCCCGTAGCACTCACACCCATTATCATGAAGTGTTTCGAGAGACTTGTCCTCGCACAACTCAAAGACTGCCTCCCACTTACACTGGACCGACACCAATTTGAAATAGGAGTACAGAGGATGCGTTATACACAGTTCTGCACTCTGTGCTCACACACTTGGACAATAACAACACTTATGTGCGGATGTTGTTTGTTGACTTCAGTTCAGCATTTAACACTGTTATCCCCTCCAAGCTGACCACTAAACTTGGAGACCTGGACATTAACACCTCTCTCTGCAGCTGGATTATGGACTTTTTGACCAACACTTAACACCGGTGTACCACAGGGCTGCATACTGAGCCCATTCCTCTACTCCCTTTCCACCCAGGACTGCAAGCCCGTGCATGGATCCAACTCCATCATTAAGTTTGCAGACGACACCACGGGGATAGGCCTCATCAGTGACAACGATGAGACTGCCTACAGGGAAGAGGTACAGCACCTGGCCACATGGTGCCCTGACAATAACCTTCTCCTTAACACCACCAAGACCAAGGAGCTCATTGTGGACTTCAAAGAAGAAGAAAGTAAGCACGCATTACCCAATCCACATTAACTGGATGGTTGTTAAGCGTGTCTCCAGCTTCAAGTTCCTGGGAACCACCATCTCTGAGAACCTGTCCTAGAACACTAACACCTACAGCCTGGTCAAGAAGGCTCACCAGCGCCTCTTCTTTCTCAGGACACTGAAGAAGAACCAGCTGTGTTCAGCCATCCTAATGAACTTTTACAGGTGTGCGATCGGGAGCATCCTGACCAGCTGTATCACAGCTTGGTATGGGAACTGCTCTGTGGCTGACTGCTGGGCGCTGCGGACGGTGGTGAAAACTGCCCAACGCATCACAGGAACAACACTTCCTGTTATTGCGGACATCCTTAAGAAACGGTGTCTGCGTTGAGCTCGCAGCATCCTCAAGGACTCGTCTCACCCTGACCAAAGACTGTTCACCCTCCTGCCCTCCGGGAGGCGCTTCAGGAGGCTCTGGGCAAGGACAACAAGATTAAGGGACAGCTTTTTCCCTAAAGCTTTCTCCTTACTGACAACCTTCAATCCCCCGCCCCCCACACAGACTCCTCCCCCTCTTTTACACTATACCTGTAATTAGTTGTTACTTGCACCACTGTTCATTCAGAACACTGGACAATCCATTTGCACACTGTAATATTCCAATGCGCTTTACCATCCATTGCAATAGTGTAAATTATGTTCACAGATATGTCTAAAGTGTACATACACTTTCACATAATCCATCTGTATGGTATGGTCATAGAGGGTTTTCACGGCGCATCATCACAGCGGAAGTCGCCATGTTGGAGGCACTCCGCATCACAACACAGCACAGACACTGAAGTATATCCCGAACGTCTTCAAGGAGAATGATTAATTATTGCCGTGTTTCAGGTTGTACTGATAGGACAGATCGAGAAGAACATTTGTAATATTATATTGCAGATTGATTTCTTGATGTGTAAAGATTAGTGATGGGTATTGTACCATAGATAAGATTGGACTGTTGTGCTCTGGTGAACTTTTGTCCATCAGTGGTTTATTTTAACTCAAGTTTATATTTATATGCAATTTACCAATAAAAATATAAATTAATCCATGTCTGGACTTGTCTATATGATCTATAAATGATTGTTAACTTACAGTCATAAAGTCATTGTTATTGTATTGTTGTGAACGACAACACTAAGTAATATCACTATCATCAGAAAACAGATTTATTAAAGGAAAAACACACTTATCACAACACTTATAAACTACACACTACTATAAATTATACATTATAATAAAGTGCAATACACTGTAAACACAATGTTGTATGTAACTTGAGTATAACTTTATTTTTGTCAGCAGAGATTTACAAAAATCTCACCAACTTAAGAACAAATAGTAACAATATTTAAAGAACATGTCACATTTTCAAAAAAGGTGCACAATACTAAATGAATTAAATACACCTTAACCTACATTAACACAAAGTGCATGAAGTGCAAAACTTCACAGCAGCCAACTAAAAAAAAGTTTTATTTTTGTTTTATTACTTTGTAAGTTTCTTTCCTTGTTTTGGCAGAGAATTGTGTAGCTTTAGTCACTGTGGGCAATACCAGTTTCCCTTTGGTGCAAAATTAACATTAATGCACGAGCAGTGAAAACACTTAATATAACATTTAGCTTTATCACATAAAATCATCTTTCCAAACTCAATCTGGCCTCAGGAACACAAGTGTGTTTTCTTGGTCACTGACTAACTCACAGGGATCTGCACCGCCAATATATCGTCATTTCTCGAAATATCTCTCCTTTACTTGTGGTCAAAGTCCTTCCCTATATGCATTTACATCTTGGACGCGTTTTGATGGGTTTATGGTTGTTCAGACATGTCTACTTTCACTTAAAGTATCCAAAGCTCACAATACTCCATCATACTCCGGTCAGATGTTTACACCGAGTGCCTCCATAATGGCCGCGCATCCGGGTTACCGCCCAGAACGTGACGTCAGTGAAAACCCTCTATAGTGCATCTGTCTGTATTTCTGCTTAGTATTTTAAATCAGTAAATTATGTCCATACTTGCTATTCTGTATTGTAAATTTTACATATATATTCTGTACTTACTGCTTATTGCACTTCTGGTTAGATACTAACTGCATTTTGTTGCCTTGTACCTTACATGTGCAGTGACAATAAAGTTGAATCTAATCTAATCTAATGTAATCTAATCTAATCTAATACTTATTAGGATGCCTGTGTTTACATAAAACATAGTAGATACAAATACAACTTAAAACTATAAATAAAACGTTCATTTAAAGGAAAGTACTTACATTTTAGACAAAAGGGCTATAGCAAAAACTATTATTTTAAGTCAGCCCGCTCTCAGTTTCCTTATTTACTTTATGGACCACAGGTAATAAAGTGCAGAGCAAAATATAATAATAAATATTTCAATAAACGTGGTGCTTCCATTGAAAACAATTGAAAAAACCCACCGAACGCCGTCTTAAACGCGTGTAGTGGACACCGGCCCGAAATGCAACACGCCTATGTAAATCTAAGAGAGAGAACCTTTGCACAAAACTGCAAATAAGATGTGACAGTAAAGACAGCTGATTATTGGTGAGGTAAAAACTTTTTGTTTATGTCAAAAACTTCAGTCGTGGTCTGGTGTTAACAGAGCAAGCAGAAGGTTGCGGGTACGAATGCCAGGGTCAGCAGACAAACATGAGTAAAACATCTTACCACTGTTTGCTCTGCACAGATGACTGATTAATGTATAATACTGTTAGTCACTGTGGATAAATGCATCAGACAAATGAATGTAATTTTGTACATTGTAAGTTCCCTTTCATGAATCTGACCTGTAGATCACACATGTTCATGGTAACTCTTTAAAAAAAACTGTTATCAAGAGTACATGAGTTTGATAGTCAGCAGATACTCACGGGATGTTGTAGCTTGCCCAGTAACCGTTCTTCACCAGTTCTTCAGTTTTATCTGCTGTTTTAATCATTCCACTGGAGGAAATAGACACAAGAAACACACTCAAACATCAGACAGAAAAATCCTTGTGTCAAACACGCATACAGCGTCGGTTCTTACGGTATTTGCTCCAGGACGGTGAACAGTCCTTGTTTCATGCGTTGTTCTCCAGGTGTGAACATCTTATAATCCACTATCATCCATTGATTATTGTACCTGACAACACAAAACACATTTCTTTCTGTTCTTACACCAGCGTTTGTGTGTTTCTTCAGGTTGTGTGTTGATAATTATTTCTTTACGTTCCGCTGTTGTACTCGCTGAAGATGTCGGCCCACGCTCGTCCATTCTCAGCAAGTCGATTGGCTACGATGTTTCTCAACCACTCCATAACAGCATCCTGCGGCTTGACAAACTTCCAGCGCTCATCATTGCTGTTACCGATCGTGGTTTCCATAGTAACCTAAAAATAATGTTATTGTGGTGATGTAGTTTACAGAGGATGCCATATTGATGAAGAGTGGAGGATGTCTCACCAAACCACTGCTGAGGATATAAAAATCATCTCCTGAGAAAATACTGCCGGGATACGAGGAGAAGGATTGAACACTTCCAGGAATAATACTCTTCTCTGTAACAACATCATTTATGAGACAGTTATTGCTTGGTTTTATATGTAAATGTTGTTGCCAATGTTGTGTAGAGATCAAGTTTTTGTGCAGAGTCTTGTGTTATTTCCAAAATTCTAAAATTTGAAATAAAATTGAATTGTTCACATGCAAGACTACACTAGCTCTTTTCAAACTTCATCACATGAACCTCAAATGGATCATATCGACACCTGAATAATCCTCAAACTCACAACATTTAGATTGAACATTATTGAGAAAAATGTGATCTCCAGTTGAGATAAATTATGCCCTTTGGTTGTCGTTCTTACTGATGTAAAAGTGTTACAGACTCATGAAGCTGTGCTATATTCACAATACAACCAATTACAAACAGACACACGCACGTACACACGCACGCATCACACCCTCAGGATTGTGGGATATTGAATGCAGTGAACGATACATTTATTCAAATATAATCATTCCATTATAGACGGCTTCCATCTGAATGTATTCAGTGTATTATTATGGGATGGATGAATGTACCGTTGGGAGATGTGTGGTAGGTAAAGCTGTATCTCTTGATTATCCTCAGCATTGACTGATATGTGTTCCAGGTGTCATGTGACATCAGCAAATCTCTTTTATCCGGCAGGAGTTTGATAAGAGCGGAGCACGAGCCAGAGCCCACAGTCCGAACCCGACTGGATTTATTTAACGCAGCCTCCAGATCCTCTAAATCTCCTCCCATCTGAAAGAGTCTAAACATTCCCAAAGAATGTAATAAAACAAAGAAATAAACAGCAGCATGTGTTTTTCTACTCACAGGAATCCGAACGGGTTGATGGAAAAACTTCCGGTGGGAAAATCAATCTGTCCGTTGTAACCGTCCTCCAGACCCTTCAGCTGAAGCAAAGACAAACGCACCTGAAAAACAAACATTTATGATTTATGATATAGATTGCAGAAAGACAAGAATCCACAAACAGAACCTGTGAAAGAAGCCGTAGCTGCAATAATATCTCATGTAATGTCAGAGACAGACAGATCTGTCATGTTTATGTCACGGATGTGTCCACTTTAGGACTCTTAACATTAGACAGCATGAAGCTCTTCACAGGATCGACAAAATATACATTATTATAGATCAATTCTGTCAGTTATTGTAGTTAAAAGCTTTACAGACTTCAATAAGGATATAAAGTCATTCATTGAAGAAATGGACAGCGTTTAATAAGTGATGATGGTAAGTTTAGACGTGTTGTGCATACACTTAGAACAAGTGTAACATTTCCAGTGCTTTTCACCGCTGGTGTGGGCAGGCGGGTCTGGGCAGCTGCAAGATCTGATGGCTGATGCCCACATTGGACACCTCAACATTCCCTGTATCCTTACAATTACAATGTCATGTCCAGTTTATGTGCTTAATGCTGGGGCTCTTTTGTCTCCCGGGTCTCACACTGCCCGACTGAAGGACAGTCAACTTTCCTTGTGTATCATGTTGTTCCTTTCTCTCTGTACTACCTCTCGGATCTGTCTTCCCTTGAATGTGATATGTGTTTATGGTCGGAGGGGTGCCATTTCACGGCGTGTATCAGTGTCTGTGACAAATAAAAGATTGATTGATTTTAGCAAGCGAAGGGTAAAACATTAAGATGTCAGCTCTAAATATCAGCCAAGGACTGACACTGACCTCTAAACTAACAGTCTCCAATTTAGTCAAATCTAGATTAAAAACACATCGTTTAAACGAAGCTTTCATCTAGTACTGTGAACAGCAGCTACCCGAATTCTTCGGGATAGCCATCATCCCACATCACAAACCAGTCTTACAACTACCACAATTATATGAGGGATTTTATTTAATTTGATCTCTTTCTTGTATATTTCTTTAGCTTACTAAGTCTAGTTGTGTGGGCACTGGTACGCTTGATGCAGCAGTTCTGCTGGAGGCTGGCTCTGCTGTCTCTTGAGGTTTTCTCTTGGACTTGTTTTTCCTCGCCACCAGTGGCTGCAGCTCCTCTGCTCTTGTATGGCTCGTCTGGAGACTGCTGACATCAGCTTTACCGACACTTATTATTAATAATAGTTTAATGCTATAC